>CM062806.1:603648583-604175002 GCA_031772625.1 Pinus tabuliformis
TTAATGCCTTGTAAAAAAAAATTTATAGTTGAAAAAATAGCTCAATTTTTATTTCAAAATGTATGGGTTCATTTTGGATTACCTACTCCTATTGTAAGTGATCGTGATTCCCAATTTGTTGGGAATTTTTGGTCAAATTTATGGAATTTGATTGACAGCAAGTTGAAGAAAGTACAACCTTCCATCCACAAACAAATGGTCAAACTAAAGTGGTTAACATGACAGTGTTATGAAACCGACTCACAAAAAGATAGAAAAGATAGATAAACGCCTTCAAAATAAGCGTCTTCAAGGGGGTAACCTCCTTTACATTACCCAAATGAACAATTATTGGATGATACAAATGACAATACCTCCTTTCTATATGTAGGAGTCTAAGGGGTCATAATCAGAGCCGACATAACAATAATAATGTAAGGGCACAATAATAACAATAGTGGGCTTCTATGGGGCACAATAATAACAATATGGGGACTATATGGGCACAAAAATATAATAAGGGTGTTGTAATAATAACAATAAGGAGTTACACTAGTAGTATAGGGACCTAACATGCCCCTCTCCTTCAAAAAGTGTTGTCCTCAACTCTTGAGTAGTTCTTGATGCTTCTGTATAAAATTCTTGTCCTCTAATGTAGAATCTTTAGCTGGTAAGTTCTTCCACTTGATTAGATACTCTGAAATTTATCGATTTTGTAGTTGTCAGATTCTTATTTCTGTGACTGCTCCAGGTTCCAATATGATTTTTCCTTCCTCATCAAGTTCTGGCAATATTGTTTGAACTAGGAACTTCTACAACTTTTGAATGAGTGGCCACACTTCTTCACCCTTCTTCCATTCATCCCTTGCCTCGTTTATCCAAGCTTGTTGGATAATAGAAATAGCACAAAACAATGCTTCCACATCCTCATCCTTTCTTGAGAGTGCATCTGCAACAACATTTTGCTTCCCTTTTTTGTAGATGATTCCAAAGTCATAACCCAACATATTTGTGACCCATTTTTTCTATTCTTATAAAGATAGTCTTTGTTCTCAAAAGTATTTAAGACTCCCATGATCCATTTTTACCTTGAAGTGTCTTCCCATTAGGTAAGGTCACCATTTCTTAAGTGCCTGTAGTATTGCCAACATTTCCTTCTCATAAATAGCTTGCTTGAGATGTAGCCGTAAAAATACCCAATCGCCTACATCAAAACTTATTTCACTGCGATGTTGATCTACATGTTGTTTCATTCGATTATAGACCAAAGCGGCGTTATCCTTTAAAAGTTGGAGAAATTGTTGTTGATGCTTGATGTGATCTTTCACTGCTTCAATATTTTTCTTCTTGATATGTCCTTCTATCTTTAGAGTTTGAGGAGTGGTAATTTCTTCCAATGCATTATAAGGTATGGTCAGATTCATTTCTTGATGCTGGATGTGATCTTTCACTTCTTGAACATTTTTCTTCTTGATATGTCCTTATATCTTGATAGTTTGAGGATTGGTAATTCCCGCAAATGCATTACAAGATATGGTTGGATTCATTTCTTCTTTCTCGATGTGATATTTCACTTATTGAACCTTTTTCTTCTTGATATCTCTTTCTATCTTGAGAGTTTGAGGAGTGGTAATTCTTTCCAATGCTTTACAAGATATGGTCAGATTCATTTCTTCTTTCTCTAGGGTTGGTTCCTGGTGTATATCCTCTTCTTTTGATGTTTCTTGATCCTTTTCTTCCTCCTCTTCATAATCAATGTAAAATAATTTATTCTCAACACACTTATGACCTTTAGTGTATTTTCTATCACAATTGTAACAAAACCATTTTTCTCTTTTTTCTTCCAATTGTTGTGGTGTAAACCTTGTAGGTTGATCTGGGTCCAGGTGTGACGAAGGACCCTTCCAAGACCTTTTACTTCCGTGATGTGTTAGATTGCATTTTTAAAAGAACATAAATGAATACATCTGCATGCTGTAAAGAAGAGGAACATGACAATCATCAACAAATGAAAACATAAGTCGTTGATGGAGTTCGTCCAGGAGGGACTACGTCTCCGGGCCCCATTGTCAAGATGGTGTAGGCCGCTGCATTACGTGTTGTCAATAGTGATGATGTAATAAGAGATGACGTCGCTATCATACAAGGAAAATGCCCTCACGCAGGAGTGGCTCCAAGAGATGTTATGCTATAGGAACTCTCAGTCAAAAGAACTCCTATCAGTATGACATAAACTCATGCATGATGATAATGAGCATCCCACCAACATCGCATAAAAGGGATCTCAATGCAAACATGCGTGGCGACACATGAGTATCCCATCAACATAACAACAAATGGATCTCAAACCAAACATGATGAATCATGACAACAAGTACATCTCACAAATTATTCCACATCACATCAAGCAGGAATCGTGAAAACAAGTAAGAAATAAGATCCCACATCAGACATCAAACAGGGATCTGTGCATTATAATGCATAGCAAAAGAAGTACATGAACACACTGCATATACCTCACATCTTGAGGCCATCTGAAGAAAAGGATGTCAAACTACTAAAGTTGGATGTACCATCAATCTCGCGACATCAAATCTCATGGAATGATTGCTCACATGTTGAATGCTGACACCCGCACTCCACTGAGAAAAGTGGCCAAAAAATGAAATGAGAAAAGGGAAAATATGAATGCACCATCAGATTTGTGGTGTCGAATAGTGCAAAATCGACTGTCAAATTTCTGAATTCTAAGAAAGTGGAAATCTAGGGCTCAAGGAATCTTTTAGATTCCCCATAGATTTTATGCAAATCAACTGCTCAGATCAGGAAACTAACTACACCATCGGGTTTGTGTTGCTGAGAGGTGTAAGATCGACATAAATTTTGTCCAGTTTGGACACTGCAAAAATTTCACCCTCTTGGAAATTTCGCTCAATCATGGTTCCACCCTGCAATAAATTAATTAGAAAATTATCGCCTCGATTTCCGTGCGTGCTCCTGCTCCTCCATCCTTGGGTGCACTGATGAAATGAAGGTTAATATAAATTTCTGGGTAGATTTTTTCAAAAAGTTTGTTTGGAGGATTGGTTGGTGCAATGGTGAAAAATAGAATTTAGTTGAGGAGGGGTCAGGTGGTCAAACGTTGCCCCTCCCATCTTAATACATTATGGTTTTTTTTTAAACAACCCACAAATATCGTTTTGGGGGGTCGGGCCTACATTGGGCTGCCCGCCCCATAATCCTCCTTTATTCCATTGTATTAAATGGTGGCATACATTTAAATGGGCGTGTTTGTTACGTTGTTGAGTTGACCGTTACAGGGGTGGTTGGTACATGGTACATGGGGCCACCGCATGGTGGCGGGCCAGCCCACGTGGCTGGCATGGGCTCGGTACCCATCGGCCTTAATTTATATGGCATATGGTAGATTTAATGGGGTGTGGGCCAGGTCCACCGTAGGTGGCCCGCCCACCCCCTTAATATATATTTAATGTTGCAATATGGTTATGGTGGGTCGAACCGATGGGGGCCATGGCCCGTCGGCCTTTTAATAATTATATTTTTTGTAATGTTGTTTTGGGGTGGCGAGGGTGGTGGCCCACCACCACATTTTTTTTTAAAGCAATTAGGAATTTTTGAAAATTTGAAAAATGACCCAGGGAGACAAATTAAACACGCCACAAATTTGCCTGGAATCTAGCCTAGGTTGGCTAGAATCCGGTGGCCGGATTTTGTCCAAATTGCTTCCTCCTTAAGCCTGCCCAGTGAGCAAAAGTCAACCAAACTTTGACTGGCTCGTTCTCCCTCATACGAGCTCGAATTGATGAACCATTCACACCACCGTGATCAGGATGACGAGATCTAAACTCTCGGCCTAGTTTGAAAGCATTCTGATCACTTTGATTTTTGAAAATATAGCGAGGCAAGATCTGAAATTCGGACCCTAGGTTCCGCGAGATTTCTTCTCAAATGGGTTTTTGTTTTAGCTTCTGAAATGTCTCAGAAAAATAGTTATAGTGAAAATTCCAGAATGACCTATTTGGAGCAGCGAAACCCTAGAATCCAAAGCTCTGATACCAAATGTTATGAAACTAGCTCACAAAAAGATATAAAATATAGATAAACACCTTCAAAATAAGTCTCTTCAAGGGGGAAACCTCCTTTACATAAAAAAATAAAAAATTCTTGGATGATACAAATGACTAGACCTCCTTTCTATATGTAGGAGTCTAAGGGGTCATAATATAATCAGAGTGACATAACAATAATAATGTAAGGGCACAATAATAAAAAAAGTGGGCTTCTATGGGGCACAATAATAACAATATGGGGACGGCATGAGCACAACAAGATAATAAGGGGGTTGTACTAATAACAATAAGGGGTTACACTAGTAGTATAGGGACCTAACAGACAATTATTCATTTGCTGAGAGGATATTACAACAGACATCCTAAGTTTGGGATGAATAGTTGCATTATGTTCAACATTCTTACAACCGAGAAAAACACTCTTCTACTCTAACTTCGCCTTTTGAGGCATGTCTTGGTTATTTGCCTAAATATCCTTTGGATTTCATCTTTGAGAAAGATGTAGCTATAGATGGAGATAGCGACATAGACAGAGAAAAGAAATTCATTGAGCAAATTCAGTTGATTCACCAAATAGTTCAAGAACAACTCGAAAAGAGTCAAGGCAAGTATACGACAAGGCATGATAAGCATCGTGTGGATCATCAGTTTCAAGTAGGTGACGACGTTTGGCTTTACATTAGAAAGGAAAGGCTTCAAGGTAAAGGTAAAAATCCAAAACCAATTTGTTATGGTCCATTTAAAATTTGGAAAAAATTGGTAATAATGCTTTCAAGCTTGATTTGCCTTTATATATGCAAATTTATTCCATTGTTAACGTTGAAAATTTGAGATTGTATGAGCCTCCTTTGATTGAAGATCAAGGCAAAAGTGTAAATATTCCATCAATTGAATATTTTTCTCTAGAATTTCTTGATGAGCTTCAGCAAGACACCATACTTGACAGAAAAATGAGGTCATCAAAGAGGGGAAATGTTGATTATCTTTGAGTGGGTCTCAAAGGTAAAAATCCATCGAAGGCCAAATGGATTGAAGAAGGGAAGGTGAGGGAATAATACCCTCATCTGTTCAATAACTGAATATAATCTTTTGGGGTCCAAAATCTTCCAATGGGGAGGAGTGATCAAGTGCTCAAGATTATGCTCAAAAATCAAAGCGTCGAAATCTTGATAAACTTAGCTTTAGATTGAAGATCTCATCATTCTGAATATAACAGTGTAAACGACACTCAAATCTGAGCTCATATGTAGAAGTTTGAGCAAGTAAAAGTTTAGTTTGACTTAGACACGTGGCACGATTGGATGATGTGGAAAAGTCCTTTAGCGAATGAGGAGGCGCCAAGTGGAAATCCACCATTGGCCCCCACATGTCACAAATTGCAATACAAGCAGGTTGGCATTAGAAATCGACCCCCGAGAAGGAAAGGATGTGATGTATCGATTGGAGTTGCGATTGCAATGGATCACAATCGCAGATCGACGAAGGGAACAACACTACAGAATCGGCCCCGAAAGGTACCAGGTTGCGATGCGATATCACAATCGCAAATCACAATCACAACCCTCACAAGGCAGAGTCCCACATTTTATTACCACCGATTCATCGCTGATTGCTATGTGCGATGGGATCTTGGATGCGATAACTTATGCATTCTGGTTGATAATCCCAGCGGGTCTGCCGATATCGCAATCACACAATCTCCCTTTTTGTTCACAAGACCATAAGACCACTGAATTTTTACGCCGAATGCAATATGCGATAAAGACAGCCAGTGCCGACACACTATGGCCCTCTGCATGACAAAATTCTCACTCAGTTGCTGGTTTTAGAGCAATTTGTGGAATAAACAGTGGGGAAACTAGCAGAAGTCATAAACTCTTTAATTCTTATCCAAATAAGGTGAAAAAATAGTCAATTCTATCAGTTTTGGCTATTCTGAACTCATTGAGATAGGTTTCAGAGGCATTTGAGCATTGTAAACACACTTTTGTTGTAATTTGGAGCATAATAGAGAGGCCCAAGCATTGGAAGCTAGACCAAGGAGATGTAGCCAAGAGGGGTGAAATCCTCATCAAATATCTATGTTGTGTGTTGTATTTTGATGTTCTTTGTGGTTATTTTGTTATTGTTCAGCATGTGTTTTATTTTAAATTGATTATAACATTTACATAAGAAACTCTCATAGGAATCAATTAATTAAGGAAAAACAGTGAATCCTTAAGCACTTGATAAGCAAATGATAAGCATCTTGGATTTTATTCTGAATGGGGAATTAGCACGACATTACTAATCTACTCCATTTCAGATCAAGGTAGTATCAGAGCACTGGTTTTTTCTTACTAGATTTTCTTGTGCAAAGGAGTATTGTTTGCTAGTTTTGTGTCATGCTAACAAGGTTAAAACTCAAAAGAGGAGAAGGGAAGATGGTTGAAAGTCCTGTATTTGGCTCAAGTGGAAGAAGAGAAAGGTTGCCAAATTCTTCTACACCAGTACATCCTCAAGTTGTAGAAGTTGCAGTTGAGTCTTCAGAGACCATGTCTCATGAAGGAGAACCTACAAACATGATAAAATATGAGAAGACTTTCAGAATGAACTTTCTTTGATATGACAGAGATGGTTAAGGTCCTCTATGAAGAGAGGAATATCAAATTGCAAGGAGAAAGTTCCAAACCTCCCAATGGAGAAGGTTCTTCAGGATGAGGTAATGGAAAAGGAGGTAATGGGAATGGAGACAAACCTCCACCCTCTCCACCATCTTCTTCATCTTATTCTTCACAAGCATTTTCACATTCTTCCACTAATACAACCCTTACTCATACTCATCATCATTCTTCTAAAGGAACTGGTAAATCACCTTTTTTAAAACTTGATGTTAAATTCGAGTTGCCTATGTTTTAAGGTGAAGTGAATGCAGAGAAGCTTGATAATTGGATTTGTTAGTTGGAGGTATATTGCAGGATTCAAAAACTTCAAGAGGATGACATAAAGATTCAGTTAGATTCCTTGATAATGGAGGGTGCTACACTTGTATGGTGGGAATCAAAGACCCAAGAGGAGATTAAAAAACACAGTAAGATCTCTATTAGTTGATTTGATTTCATTGTTGCTATAAAAATACAATTCTACCATTTATATCATATGCAAAAAGCTATCATGAATTGGAAAAATTTTAGACAGTTAAAAGGTCAAAATGTGCAAGAGTATACTCAGGCGTTTAGGAGAAGAGCTCTTATGCTAGGAGTAGACTTGCAGTCACAAGATACTTTGGTGAAATACATAGGGGGTTTACACAGTTACCTTAGGCATACTATCTTAATGTTTAATCCCAATAATCTAGATGATGTGTGTGTGCAAGCCACTCATCTTGAGGTAAGAGGGAAAAAAATCCCAGAAGAAGGTAGTAAAAAGTCGTTTAAGAGTAAGGGAAAAGAAAAGGATCTCAAAGGGAAGGCAAAGAAAATGCATCTATCTAAAAAAGAGGAAATTACATGTAAACACTGTTCCAGAGAGGGTCACGATGAAGCTCACTATTGGAAGCTTCATCCAGAAATGAAACCAAAAACATTCAACAACAAAGGAAAAGAAAAGACCACTGAAATCACTCAAGAAGAGGATTTGGGATCCGAATCGGGCGAAGAAAAAAAAATCATAACCATGGGGTTTCAAGGAAAGGAATCCATTGCCAACACTAGTTCTTCAGACTCGCAAAATGAAACTCCAAATGAAAAGAGGAGAATATAACTGTTTCACATAAGTGTGATATTGAAACATAACAAGATTGATACGCTGTTTGATAGCGACTCTCAAGCCATTCTTATCTCAGAAAACATTGTCAAAAGTGTAAAATTGGATAAACCATATCCACTTGGATGGGTGTGTTACAATGTGCAATTGCAGGTTACGAGAAAGTGTAAACTAAAATTCACAATCAGTGCAAAATTCATAGATGAAGTGGAGCTTGATGTTGTGCTGTTAGATATATGTGGCATCGTTTTAGGCAGCCCATACCTTTATGACAGAAAATTTATTTTCCATCAGCATGTAAACAAATATCACATATTAAAAAATGGAGTAGAATATATTGTGAGAGCTCACAACAAGAAAAAAAATCTTTTGCTTGTTAATGCAGGGCAGACGAAAAGACTGGTGAATTCAAGCAAGAATTTTATGCTTATCATGATCAAACCCGAGAATGATATTGATTATGAAGCATTTGATGGTTGTAATTTGAATTTGAAAACTGATTTGGTTGACACTGTTAACAAATCTAATGAAATGTTTCAAGAATCAAAGGGATTACTTCCCAAGAGGGGAATCTAACCTTAGTTACAGTTGCAAAAAAAGTGTCTTCTTCCTAACATTGCCATGTACAGGATGTCAGTGACAGAAAATGCAGAATTTAAGTTGAAAATCCAGGGATTGTTGAATAAAAGGATTATTCGGCCTACTCCCTTACTGTGTGGTGCACCTCTTGTTTTGGCGCTCGAGAAGAATGGTAAGAATTTCCTTGAATGGGATTCAAGAAGTGGTTTTCATCAAAGTAGAGTTGTTGAAGGAGAGATATGGAAGACGACATTTAAAACCAAGCAAGACTTGTTTGAATGGATTGCTATATTTTTTGGTCTTTGCCATGCTCCTACTACTTTTACGCATATGAAGAAAGATGCGTTGAAGCCATTTCTAGATAGGATAGTCTATTTGGATGACTTTTCATTTTCAGAAAATTTCATTATGAACATGTCATTTGTGAGAAAACAATACTTGATGTCGTATGTCAAGAACATTTGTTTCTGAAGATGTCAAAGTATATGTTGGATAAAACTTCATTGATGTACTTGAGCCGTGAAATTGGTTCTTCCAAGCATGTTTAGGTTCCTAAAGGCTTTTTGGCAGTCTGCGTGGGACGTGGAGAAGGTGAGCTAAAGCTAGACCTCTCCAAGATTGAAGCCATAATAGTCTGTGGTGGTATTGGCTCCATTCCAATAGACACAGGTGAAGGAATCATACATCCTCGTGAAGCCACATATGCCTTTTCTCTGCTCATAATTTACGCAGGCAGGCTCAAGATAGTCATTTGGATAAGAGGTTTTTTGGGAGCAACCCAATGTTGGAGGAGAAATTTTGTTAATTTTTCTTCTATTGAAGTTCATTTTCATTCGTTGGCAATTGTTCAAAAGGTCTTCCAGTGGGGAGGCAAACAACGAGAGGCATTTGATACTTTAAAAAAAAAGATCAATACAACTCCAATACTTTCTTTTCCAGACTTGAGACAGTCATTTAAGTTTCAGGTTGTTGTATGTGAGTATGCCATGGGAGTAGTCTTTTTGCAATGTGGTAAGCGCATTTCTTTTCATTCAGAAATTTTCGATGATAAAGTGTTTAAGTTGCAACGACAAAGGCACTTCCATTGGATGGGTTTTCTTATACTATTCCACTCAGTCAAAAGGTATAAGAAAGGTATAAGCGACAAGTTTGTTGATGTACTTTCTGGGCCTATAGTTTGTATAACTACTTTCCTCAAGCATCATTTTGTTTTACATGAAAGTTATGTTCAGAAAAATACATACTTTCAAGATGTAAATTCAAGCTTGAGTGAAAGGAATCAAGCGGAGGAATTTGTTTACCATTTGCATCATAATGTATTGTATCATCTTGGTAAGAAGGATGTTGCTACTGATAGTAACATGTACAAGGCCAAAGAGTTCATTGAACGACTCCAAATCGTACATCAAACAGTGCAAGAACAACTTGAAAAGGACAAAGGCAAGTACACAGCAAGGCACGACAAGCATCGTGCAGATCATGAGTTCCAATTCAATGATCAATGGATCAAGATTGGGAAGGTGAGGGAATTGTATCCTCACCTGCTAGACAATTGAAAGTGATTTTTTGGGGTCCAAAAGACTTCCAGTTGGGAGGAGTGATCAGGTGCTCACAATTATGCTAAAAAATAAAAGTGTCAGAATTTTGTTAAAATTAGCTTCAGATCGAAGAGATCATCATTCTAATTCCAACGATGTGAATGACACTCAAATCCAAGCTCGTATGCAAAAGTTAGAGCAAGTCAAATTTCAAGTTTGACTTGGACACATGGAGGATTGGATGATGTGGCAAGGCCCTTCAACGAATGAGGAGGCACCAAGTGGCAGGCCACCATTGGCCCCCGCATATTGCAAATTGTAGGTCGCAGGTGGATCGTGTTAAAGAATCAACCCCGAGCAGGGAAGGGTTGCGATGCGATAAATCACAATCGTACTTCACAAAAGGTAGGTGGGAAGGCATTCAGAAATCGGCCGGAGGTGCGATGCGATGGATCGCAATCACAGATCAATGAAGGGAAGACAATTATAGTAATCAACCCCCATCATACCTGGGTTGCAATGCGATATTGCAATCACAACAGGGCAGAGTCCCACAGACCTTAAGACCATGGGAACTCCACCTATTATGATATCCCAGATGTGATAAGTTACGAGATGCAGTTTAATGTTCCACTGGGTCCACCGATATCTCAGTCACACAATTGCTACCATGTTCACAAATGTTAAACCTGTTGGTCCCTACCGATTGCAATTTGCGATAAGACAGTCGGTGCCGATGGATTATGACTTGTCACGTGGTGAAAGTTTCACCTAGTTAGTGGATTTTTGGAGCTAATTTGTAGGATCTTGTCGGGTTTGGAGCAATTTGTGGAACAAATAGTGGGAGAACTAGGAGAAGTCATAACTTCTTTAGTTTTCCCCCAAATTGGTTGCAAAAAGAGGATATATAGCCATTTTTGAGTATTCTGAACTCATTGGAACAAGTTTTGGAAGAATTTGAGCATTGTAATCACAAAGTTTTACACTTTTGAGCATAAAAGAGAGGCCCGAGCCATTGGAAGCTGGACTAAGGAGATGAAGCCCAGGAGGGGTGAACTCCTTTATCTTCTGCTTATTGTAATGTGTTTTTGATGATGTTCTGTACATGTTTATGCTGTTGTTTAGTTTCTGGTTTATGTTAAAATGCTCATAAAATTAACATAAACAATATTCAGTTCACTTGCAAAAATTGATGAATCCTTAAGCACAATGAAAGCATTTTGTTTATAATTTGAGGAAGATCTTAACATTGCAAACTAATATTCTAAATCAGATCAATTTGGTATTAGAGACCTTTTTCTAAATTCTTAGGTTTGTTGACACATTGTTGGTTGTGGTTTCGAATCCTGTGGAGGCAGTTCGACCTCATACCAAAATTTTACACAAATGAGTGGAGGCCACGTGGAAACCATTGATTGGCTCATGTGGCTCTCCCTCATTGGTCCAACACAACAACCAATGAACCAATAAAAACCACCATACAGGAGCCAATAAGACGATGAAACTTGTCATCCAATTATTGGCCCAAATAAATACACAGTCAAGCCCAATCAAATTCCCAATCAGTGTACGGATGACTAACTGGGTGTACCTGCAACCCAAATTCCAATTTTTTTCGTTGTTTTCCAATTTGATTAGAACGTGATATTGGGAGCATACAATATCGGTTTTGAGTGAAACAACTTGCATTAGATTCAAATAACTAAGATGTATCCATTCGTTTAGGTTTCGAGCTCTGTCACACACTTTGAATTTTGAGCACTAAATTGATCCCTTGGTTCACTCCTCCCCATTGGAAGCTTTTGGACCTCCAAAAGCTCATTTTAAGTCAACAATTAGATGAGGGTATTTTTCCCTCACCATTCCAACCTCAACTCATTTGGTTTTGGTTGCTTTGAGCTTCTCATGAAGGTACTTCATTCTTGAAGTCTTTGTCTTTGTTTCAAAGATGACATGTTGCTGCAATTTCCCAAGATTTTCAGAAAAGAAAACTGCCTTTGTAGGAATCTTAACGTTCCCTCCTTAGTCTTCAATCGAAGGAAACTTATTCAATTTCAAATTCACTTCACCTTGAACATTGCTTCCATAATGATGCTTAGCATGTCTAGCCTTGCACTTGGCTCGACTCTTTACCAAATATGATCGCCATCGCCATGCACCATCCTTATTCAAAGCCAAAACATTATGAAACCCACAAGAATATGTTTTGGGACCAATGCCCTCTTTTTCAAATAGCTTTTTCATTTACTTTTTGACCTCTGCATGCTTTAACACTAGCATATTGTTCACACCAATGTTCAACAATGAAGCATCCTACTGCAATTGCACTTCATTTTGTTTACCTCTTTTAGGAGGCAACTTGTTGGACTCCTAAAACATCTTATCACATGAATTATAAACCTAAATGAAATCATATTTCAAACTTAATTCATATTCTTGAAAGGCTTTAGGTTCCTCAACATCTTTGTGCTTGAACATTAACAATGAAAAATTATGACTAGCATTAACAATCCTCTTCATTTGTCCAACATTCACAAGAGATAAACTCAATTTCTTGTTATGCGCTCTAACAATGTACTCAATCCCATTCTTGAACAAATGATATTTGTTCTTATGGTGATAAAAAATAGCTCTCCTATCATAAATATATGGACTTCCCAAAACAATACCACATATATCAAGCAGAACTACATCAAGTTCAACCTCATCAAGAAAGTTTGTAGTGATTGCAAATCTAAGTATGCATTTCCTTGTCACCTGCAATTTTTCATTCTCACATACCCAACCTAAAGGATAAGGCTTAGGATGAGGAATGGTTTCTAAATTCAACATATTGACAACGTCTTCTGAGATAATATTTTCTTGTGAACCATTATTAAACAATGTATCTATCTTGGTATGTTTTGAAATGACTCTAATGTGGAAAATCTTTTTTTTTTTTCATATTGAGTATCAATGAGACAATTTGAAGAAATAGTACTTACAATTTCGTTACCTTTCAAACCCATGGCTGTGATCTTTGTTTCAACCCCGGAATCAAAACCTAAATCTTGTTGTGTAGTTGCAACAATCTTTTCTTTCTCCTTGTTATTAAACTTTATGGGTGTCATTTTAGGATGAAGTTTCCAACAATGGTCTTCATCATGACCTTCTTTATAATAGTTTTTACATGTGATATTTTCTCCTTCTATCTCAACTGCAACGTTTTTCTTATCATTGCCTTTAAATTTCCCTTTTCCTTTTGCTCCACACTTGAATGATTTCTCACTAGTTCTTCATAAACATTTTTCCCTCTTGCCTCTAAATGAGTTTCCTGTACAAAAAATTCATATAGTTTTGTAGGGTTAAACATGAGAATGGTATGTCTCATATAAATATGCAATCCTCTAATGTATTTGAGCAAAGAATCTTGAGAGGACAAATCTATACCCAAAATCAAAGCTCTTTTCCTAAATTCTTGTGTATAACTTTGAAATTTTTTCCCCTTAGCTTGTCTAAAGTTTTTCCAATCCATAATAGCTTTTTGCATGTATGCTAATGGATAAAACTGCCTTCTTATTGCAACAACAAAATCATACCAAGAGGATAAAACCTTACCATGTTTCTTCATGTCCTCTTGAGTTTTGGCTTCCCACCAAATAAGTGTTGCACCTTCCAATCTAAGAGAAGCAAGCTGAATTTTGGTCTCATTGTATTTGATTCTTTGTATCCTGCAATACACTTCAATATGACAAATCCAGTTTTCTAATTTCTCAGCATCTACCTCCTCATTGTACATAGGCAATTCAAACTTAATATAAAGCTTTAACAAAGGAGTTTTACCATGTCCTTTTGGAGAATTTGGAGGTGTTTGTGAAAGGGTAGAAGAAGTAGAAGATGAGGATGAAAATGAGGATGAGGATGATGGAGGTGAAGGTGGTGGTTTTTCACCACTCCCTCCATTCTCTTTTGGAGGCTTATCTCCTTTTCCTCCATCTCCTTTTGGAGGTTTTGAGATCTCTCCATACAACCTTGCATTTATCTCTTCATAAAGAACCTTAACCATTTCTGACATCTTAAAGAATGTTTTTTTTCTTCTGAAAGTTCTTTCATCTTCAAACATCCCTTCAGGACATTCTTCATGTGCCATGACTATTGAAGCTTGAGGTGTCTTTTTTTTCCTTGAAACAATTTGAGATCTTGGCTCCACAAGTTATCCTTCTCCCGTTTAAAGATTCGACCTTGTAAGCATCAAACACTTGCAAACAAATCAAACCTTCACAATAACCTGTGCTCTGATAGCAAAATGATCTGTAATTGAAAACTTGAAGATTTGAAAAAATTGCAAGTAAAATTTATATGTGTTTTGTGCAATGGACCAATTTACTAAACACCTAAACAATTGATTTTAAACCAAATTTTACAGCCAAAATAGAGACAAATAACCATATCTGAAACACATAACAAAAAACATGATAAAGGATTTCACCCCTCTCTTGGGCTACATCTCCTGGTCCAACTTCCAATGCAGGGCCTCTTTCATTAAGCACTCAAAAGTGTGTTTACATGGCTTTAAAATGATCAAACATCAAAACTGATGTCTCCAATGGATCCAACACTATCAAAAACACCCATTGGGTTCTTTCTACATGTCTTTTGGCCAAAAATTGAGTAAGTTATTCCTATTACAAGTTTTTTTCAAATTCTATGGCTAGTCATTCTACAATTCGACCCAAATCTATCTTGAGTGCCCCAAACCTGGAACTGGCATGAAAATTTGACCTACGATCTCACCAGATAGGCAAAATTTTAGGACTGTTAATCCGCCCATTAAGCCCCCAGTTCCGAAAATTTCGGTCATGTTGGCTCATGAGACCACATTGGGGGTTGAGTATCGAGGGTCTAACTCCACGCCATTTGGTTTTTCCGCGCTCCTAGTTGCATTGGGTCCTGGTGACTTAGGGATAGCCCCCTTACTCGGCGTGTGCTCCCAGTTCTATGGCCCATCATGTGACCTTCGGGCTGGCCCCTTGTGGTGAAGTAAAATTATAAGTGCGGACATGAACAAATCCCTCTAGCCCAATAATGGGTCTAGCCACAATAGATACATCCTATGGAAGATTTCCTTAGGTTAGAATCAATCAAGAGGGCCTACCTCTTGGTTGCTTATCCTGCTTGATGGTGTCCTCGCTTGCTCGCTCCAGCAATCTCTCGCTTCCTTCTTCAAGCTCCTGAAACAAGTAAACAACAACAACACACAAGCATAATAATAGACAAATTGCAATTCAACCTACTTAATGAGTCAAGAAGCATTAAGACACGAATATGTAATATTACAAAACATGTAGGAAATCAATCGATAGTTTCATATATTAATATCCAAAGAGAGATTACAACAATTTGTCTTGACGTCGTAGTCTTCCTCTGACAAGACCAGGTTCCCACACACTTATACTAGCACTTCATGATGGCTTTAAACAAAAATAGTTTTAAGGCTCTTCCCTTTAGGCTTCAATCCAAACCAAACACACTTCTCCCTCACACAACTAGATGGCTACAACTAGTATTAGCTTTCTTGTCTAAGATATTATATTCACACTCAGCCAAAACTCTAACTCTGAAACTGTGACTAGGTTGTGCTTGGGAAGAAGGGAGGTTTATATAGGAAATATGGATCCTCTCCTCATGGGATAAGGACTTATCCCTTGAGGTAGTTCCATCATTATAGGGGAAAGGAGCGTCATCCTCGACCCCATCCGGCCAAACCATTTACCAGACTTCCGTTATGGAGCTTTTAGAGATGGAAGCTTCGGCTCTAATTTAAAAAAATTTCCATAACAGGACTGACATGACTGGAACATAGCTCAGTCGCACCGATCGGTGCGGGGAATAGTGCTAATCTCTACACATTGGCGTAGGAGAGACAAAGGTCATTAGCACCGGTCTTGTAAATTTGGCAAAACAGAAGTTTCAAGGGAAATGGTGCAAAAGGGAAATGATCTGCTCATGAAGAGGGACATAATGGGATTTTATCCATGAAGGCAAAGCATGTGGGGTTCACTGTAGAAGTCCTCTAGGATCAAGGAATGAGGAGTACAGGGACAGTGACAAAATGCTATGTAACAGATGCCCCTTAAAGTGTGAAGGCCGAGCCGGAGTGAGGGATGAAATGATTTATAAATCAGTGCAGGGAACCGGTTTGTCGTCAAAAACCTGCAAGCAAGTACATATACATATACATAAACTGAGATCTCTATCAAATGATACATGAATCATGGCATGGACACAACCATCCAGAGAATGATCATGTAAATGGATCCAGGTATGGGCACAACCATCCATCAAAGAGGATCATAATGAAACCAAGGTATGGTCACAACCATCCGATAATAAGAAGGATCACATATTATAACTCATGGTCTGGTTGTAGCCAGCAATATGAAAGAGACTTGCATATCATCATAACCATGTTACATCAGTTCGCAACCTGGAATTTTTGTGATCTGATTCCAGGGTCTTGCGCTCCAACACGACTCGATCAAAGTATAGATCCTAGCATGTGAATAGATGTGTTGACGTCGAACATGCTAGAAAGTCGCTTGATTTCCAATCAATGATGTAAACTGTTAACAAGCGTGAGAGAAACCACCAATAATGACAATGGCCCTCAAGGTACTATTAGTACAATTCACGGAAAATGAATATAGGAATTGAAGTTGAACACCCATGAAATCACTCGATCAAAAGCCAATGATGTGAACTTTTTCGTCGAGTGTGAAGAACTTGCCATTAGGGCATGCAAGCTCCAAGGTATTGGAAGGGAGTCTCTCGGTCAACTTCTTGGATAATGGGTTGAAGTCGATGGAAAGCGATTGTGTCGAAGGGGGCCATAATGAATACCACATCATCGACGCGAGATGAGAGGATGCAAAATGATTTTGGATGATATAGAGAATCAGAGGTAGGTGTAACTATATAAGGACGACTCTTGAACATATTGATGACACAACTGGAAGTTGGGCAGCTTTTTGATCCATGGGATCGATGGTCATGATGATGTGGCAGAGATCAAATGGAAGGAAAAAATGAACGGCCCAAACCCAAGAAGGTCAATGATGCAAAGGAGGATATCCCAACCCCAAACAAAGCAAAGAGTGTCATGTTCAAGAGTGAGATGCCGACACGACTGATGGATTTCCAAATTCCCCCCCACCATTTCTAGCGAGTGCCCCAATTATTTTTTAATCGCAAGCTTGAAGGGGATAGCATATGCTTGCACTATAAGTTCATCCTTCGAATGAATCCAACCTAGTAAGTTTAACGAGCCCTAGGAAGGAGAAGCTTGTGTTCATCATGATGATGAATCCGATGTCGTTTCATAGTTTAACGAGTCCGACAAAGGTGTAACTCGGTATCTTTTTCATGTTTAGAGAGTTTGAAAAAGACACGTAAAAGAAAACTCCACATGGTCCCTTTTTGTACATTTGTGTCTCTCGAGCCTGAAAAGGTAGAAAACAATACTTGAGAGAACCGCTTGACCATTTCAGTCAAGGAGTACCTTTTTCGTAAATAGTGCCTCCTAGCCCGAAAAAGGGGTAAACTTGTACTGGGCACACGATGTTTCGCATCTGTTAGGGAGTTCGAAACGACAAGGGCTCAGCCATCTTTTCATTTTTAAAGGGTCGAAAAAGAGCTAAAACGGACCCCCCATTTTTATTCTCTTTAACAAGTCAAAAAGGGAAAAATACTCGGCGATCTTTTCATATGGTTTTAACGAGTCGAGAAAAGAGTTGAAATATGACTCATCGCCATCGTCGAACATCCGTCCCCTATCATTGCACAAGTAAGGCAAAGTGTATTATCGAGTCCTTGAGGCAAAATAGGTCAAAAATATTTACAAAACCTAATATTTTCATGAAGAATGAATAAAAAGGGAAAAAGTAAATATATTTTTACCATTTACCATTTTACCTTTACAGTGAAGACTATTAACCCACTTTTGCCCTAGTTTTTCCAGAGCGGATTGCGGGAAATCCGGGAGGTCAATCGACGAATTGTCAGTTCCAGGTAATAGCCGAAGCCCTGAGCTCCATTTTCATGCTATCCATTTCCATTTTTAGCTTTTTTTTTTCATATTTTCAGGGAGGTTTTTTAGAAAAAATTTCTCCCTCGGTCGACGCGATTTACGGGCACATGACCACGCTAGTCGAGGGTGATTTGCACACCTGGCCGCACCGACCGGTGCGACTGTTTCTAAAACAGGTGCGCCGGCACCATGAAAGGGGTAAAAGTAACTTTCCTCAAGAACTGACCATTGAAATTTGATTTTTATGTGGCAAAATTGATCACTAACTAAGATAAATGGTTTTTGTAGGAGAGAAATTGCCGAAAATGGTGGATTGAAAGGAAAGAGAACACAAAGATGCAGACACCCAAGAAATGAATGATCCAAATTTCCTGGAGGCTTTGAGGGCTTGCGTGCTCCTCAAATTCTTCCTTACACCAGAGATGCAGGCCCAACACGAATTGCTTCGATATTTGATAAGCCTTTGGGACATCAATCGTGAGATTTTTTTCATTGGGGACCAAGAGCTGGAGTTGACAACTTGAGATATCTACTTCATCACTGGGTTGTCCCGGAGAGGGGAGCTAGTGAACCTGTATGGGTCACGTTTGGTAGGGGCAAGCATATCTTACCTGCTTGCTAAGCATTGTCCTGAGGCCCTGAAATCCAAAAGGGGGAAGATCGAGATTTCCAATGTGCGGGATTTGACACTGAGGGTGCTTCTGTTGACCATCAACAGAGTGGTGGGGTCCTGGGCAGAACATGAGATTAACAAGTCAAATTTCCTTTACACTATTGATTACATAGCTCCTACGATCTTTAACTGGGTAGAGGCCATGAAGATGAATATCAAGTGCCAGTGGTCCAAGGCCAAGGCGGGAAACCTAAAGCAATTTGGCTTCGGATCAATACTCGTGACTTTTTTCCTAGAACGAGTGCCACTATTCCAGTATCAGTTGATTGAGGTTGATCCTCCTGTGCCATGCGATCCATGGATGGCCTCCTGGAGTCGTTTGATGCCCAGGATCACTAGGGGTCAGCAGATGTCCTAGCGACCAACATTTTTCATGGCTATGATGACAGAAAATCATCGTGGAGGACTGGCCGTACAACGGAACTGATTTCCGTGGAGACCCAAATATGCCCTTGCTAGATGGGGAGGAATTTGATGACGAAGGTAAAAACCAATTTTTTATTTTTTATTTTTATTTTGATGTTTTAATTTTTTTTTTGATATATGCATGCTTATAACATTTCATTTGTCTATGTAGATGTTGGACTAGAGCGGCCAGCTAGGATGTCCCTGATATCGAGGCGCTACCCCCGTCCAATTGATGTTGTCGCCCCTTATTAGGAAGGAAGCGATAAGGAGGAGGATATTGCGAGGAACCTCGAGGGGTTGACTCATTGTATCCCGAAGTATGCTCGGATAGGAGACATGCCTTGAAGATACCAGAGGCACACAGTGGGAGTCTCGGATTGGATCCGCTGATTTCTGAGTCGTGTCATACGAGCCGTCTTGTGCTATCATGACCACCATGTTGAGTAGTTCCTAGGTTCAGTACTTACATATTTTTTGAGGCCTGCGTGCCACAGATGTACGAGGCCTGCGAGCCGCCAATGTTATTATGGACATACATATTATTTTTTGGGGTTTTGACGTATCAAAAATTCTCTCTCTCTCTCTCACACACACACACACATATATGTTGTATTTTCCTGTTTATTATGGTACAAATGGTTTGTCTTATCTTTTACATGTTCACAAATTTCTATCCAACATGTAATTAACTAATGCATCTGTTAATGTATTGTGTCTAGGAATATGATGATATGTAATATAATCAAAATGTCTTTCCAACAGACGAATACAGAGATACATTCGTAAAATTTGAGGGTTCCTGACAGAATATTGCCCGTTGAGTTGAAGGATGACAAGCTGTGAATCTAGGTTGACAACCAATTCTCTGATACCCAGAGCGATGGCTTCTGATAATAGTTTGATGACCGCACTATACTCAGCAATGTTGTTGGTTGTACGACCTAGGCAGATACCTTGAAAGTCAATCAAATCACCGTTAGGGTTATAGATAGCCCATGCCATGGATGAAAGGTTTTGGGTACTACGGCAAGCAAACCAACGTGAGGAGACGCAGACATCTGCAAAGCAAGAAAAGCATAGTAAACAAGAGAGTTGTTTGAAAACTTATCACACAAAACCATGCTGTACAGAAATGAATCACACACTAATGTACATAAGTACCCATGCAAGATGACCTAAGCATAGTACTTTTTGGGGTAAAGCCCGTTGCGGGGCTTATCAAGAGGATTTCCTTCATAATCAATAAGTTCATAGGCTCCTTTCTGCAAAACACGTTTTACAATATAGGGTTCGTGCCACATAGGTTCGAACTTGCCTGCCCCTAGCTTATCGT
The DNA here is from genome assembly GCA_031772625.1 of Pinus tabuliformis. Lineage (NCBI taxonomy): Eukaryota > Viridiplantae > Streptophyta > Pinopsida > Pinales > Pinaceae > Pinus > Pinus tabuliformis. Next base: position 603,668,994 of record CM062806.1, read on the forward strand.
TAGCTTGGTCGATAAGCGGGCCCATAAGGAGGAGCCCATCCTTGCTGGTAAGGATTTTTGCCCCACAGTGGGGGGTTTGGACCATATGGGATCTAAGGCTGCCCCCATTGTGGATTACCTTGACCAAAGGGAGGGTTCGGACCTTGGAAACCTTGAAACCGTCCAGGCATAGGTTGCTAGTAGGTAGCGTATGGGTTAAAAGGTTGCTAAGCCTATTGACCCTAGACGTACTCATATGGAACCTATTGTCCTAGAACATAAGGTTTTTGAGCCTATTGCCCCTGAAAATGAGGGTTTTGGACCTGCAGTCCTTGGGCATAAGGTTGATATGCTTGTTGCCTTAGGACGTAGGGATTTTGTACCTGGTGCCCTTGGCCAATAGGATTCTAAACTTGTTGGCCCTGGACAAGAGGATGCTGCACCTACTGCTGCAGGACTTGACCTTGAACTTGTCCCTGCAAGGGTTACCCTTGTTGATATGTATACAAGGGTTTTTGTTGCCCAGGTTGGTTTTGTTGACCTTGCGGTTGCAAAATTTGTCCTTGGGCTTGTAGAGGTTGGCCTTGTGAGGGTATGGGTTGAGAGGTATGCAGAGCATATTGCATCTGCTACTGTGCGACCTGCTATAACTGTTGTAAAGATTGACCTTGCAGTTGTTGCAGGTGACCTTACTGCGGGATAATCTACTCTTGATGTTGTGTGGAAAGCCCTTGCTGCAACAAGGGTTTCCCTTTCAGTGACAAAGGCTGCCCGTGTTGTAAAGGCCATCCTTACTATTGTAAGGGTATTTGAACGATGCCTGTGAAATTACTGAACTGAATCTGGCCGTAGCCAGGCTGGATGTATTGCCCAGATGGGATGGTGTAAGGTTGATTGACCAATCCTTGAGAACCATATGGAACATAAGGATTTTGGTATTGGACCTGAGCCTCATAAGACTGCTGATATTGGACGTTGTGATCTGATAATGAGATCTAAGACAACAATAAGGTATTATAGACTTATGTGCGTGAATTAGTCCATGTCATTTTATGCAATGGATTGATAAGATTGCGAAATGCACAGACAGTGAAGCAGTAAACAAAACATAATAGATAACACATGACACAAATTTTTCTAATAAAGAGCTCACCCAATACTCCTGGGCTACATCTCCCGGTTCAGCCTTCAGTGGTGGCCTCTCTATTATGTCTTCAAGCAGAGTTCTGTTTATAGTAGTGAGCTCAATTTGAGCCTCACACACAACAGATTACAATAACAAGAGATTACATGAACCTCTCAAGTTCTTTATGAGTACACAGACTCCCTCAAGGCTCTCTATCTTTGTCCTAAACTCTGTCTCGACATTTGCTTGAAATACTGCTCCCTCCATTATGCTCTATGTCTGTGGCTTTTAAAGCCAACCACGCTGCCTGTTCGTTTCATATCCTCGGCTCTCAGTCTCCCCGGCCTCTGCATGCTTTGAATCCCTCTACCAGCATTATACAATCATTGCCTAATGCATGGAGAGGAGGTGGCCACCCATTCTGTAACGCCAGAGTGCCTCGAGCCTCTGAAACTCTTAAAACAGCCACGCTTTGTTAAACACAGGGAAAATGCATTTTAAACGGAGAAAATTTGCCAAAACGTGATATATCGGACTTCAAAAGTCCTTAAATATGATTCATTCCTCTATCGGGTCCGCCTATTGGTCACTGTCGCTTATCGCATCGGCTCTTCCCTCTTTGATTTTTCGTTGGACAAACAAAACTATGAAAACATATAAAACCACTATAAAATCCCGCATACAGGACTTCAAAAAATATATACGTTATCACCTAATTGCCCATCAGGTCTAGTTCATCGGGTCGCTCTGATTGCGATATCACAATCGCTCATCGCAATACCCGCGGGCCATTATAAGCACTCCTGCAATCCCTTGATAGTGATCCTGCGATGTAATACGAGCCGTCGATCTGCGCGCTTGATCGATAGTCCATATTAACTCCGCTAATTGTTGCCACCATATATATGTGTTAAGCACCAATATCGTTGTTCGCCATTGCAATTCTTAAGTGGGTTCCGCCGATAGCCACCGCCGATAGCGATTTGCCGATCGGATCTGGACCATTGATCAGCTAGATCCATTGGCTACAGTGTCTTTTGTTGTTCCACCTCCGATAGCTCCATTTTCTTTGTTTTCATGGGTTTTGGGCCTCCCGATAGTGTTTCTCTGCCATGGTAAGGGTTTTCCTCTTGTGAATACTTTGATCTTTTTAAAAGATTTTGATCTTTGGCATGATTTTTTAAAGAGTTTATGAAGACTTAGAGAGCATTCTCGAATCCATTTGGATCACGCCTTCCCACTGAAAAAGGATTTTGGACCACCAAAAGTTGGTTTTCAAGCATCGCTTAAGTGAGGATACAACTGCCTCACTTGCCCAATCTCTACCCATTTTGCATTGCTGGGGTTTGAACCATTGAGTCATACTCTTAGGTACTCGACATCCCCTTTGCGCGTAGTCCTCACCTTCCTATCTAGAACTGTATCTTCCTGCAACTCATTGAGGTATTTAGGCCACAGATCATCAATGGAAGGCAATTGACTTTGCTCTTTAGGATCTTCAATTAGATAAGGTTCAAACAGTCTTAAATTTTCTGCATTTACTACTGAATAGATGTGCATGTATGTTGGCAGATCAAGGCAGAAATCATTCTCACCAATTTTCTCAAGTACCTTAAGAGGCCCATACCTTATTGGCTTCAGCTTCTTTCCTTCACCTTGCATCCTGTCCTTACTGATATACAGCTATACTTGATCGCTAACTTGGAAGCTGTGCTCCACCCGATGTTTATCATGCCTTGCCTTGTATTTAACTTGGCTCTTTTTCAGCTATTCCTGCACTGCCTGGTGAATTTCTTGGATCTGTTCAATTAATCTGGTTGCTTTGTCCACATCATTGTGTCCAGCAACCGCTATGTCATTTTCAAAGATAAAATCCAAGGGAGACCTTGGTATGAAACCAAAACAAGTCTCAAAAGGAGATCTCTGTGTAGAAGAATGTTTAGCATGGTTGTAAGCATGTTGCACATAACATAAGTGTTCATCCCAAAGCTTGGGATCCTTGTTGCAATAACCCCTGAGTAACTGGATCACTGTCCCATTGACAACCTCTATTTGGCCATCTGTCTGTGGATGAAAGGCTGTGCTTTTCTTCAGTCTGGTGTCCATTAATTCCCATAGACTTGACCAAAACTTCGTAACAAATAGGAAGTCTTGATTAGATACTATGGAAGTGGCTAACCCAAAATGCACCTAAACATGCTGAAAGAACAATTTCGTTGTTTGTTCAGTTGTAATATGCTTATTACAAGGTATTAAAATACACATTTTGTTGAACCTGTCCACAATAACATATAAATAGTCATGTCCCTTTCTAAATTTTGGCAATCCCCCAACAAAGTCCATGGAAACACTTTCCCAGGGACGGGAAGGAAGTAGCAGTGGAGTGTACAAGCCTAGTTTTCTATTGTTGGGCTTGCTTTTAGCACACATGGTACACCCTCTTACATATATAGAAACTGTTTCATGCATTTTTGGCCAATAGCAGTATCTTTGCAGCTGTGCAACTGTTTTACTTACACCAAAATGACCGGATATCAAGGAAGTATGTGCCTCCCTAATTATGTTAATTCTCTCTGTTTGTGGAATGAATAGCTTTCCCAATTGATACAAGAGTTGGTCCTTAACATAGTAATCCAATTCTTCTACCTTTTTGCCATTACTTAAAGCTGCATATACATGTTTAAAGTCTATATCTTGAGCATATTGTTCAATGTAGCTTTCATGCATTACTAAGTTATGCTTAAGTATAGTAGATGCATTTATGATTGGTCTGGACAACATATCTATAACTTTATTGTGTATGCCCTTTTTATATCTGATGACTAAATGAAACTGCTATAGGAAACCCATCCACCTATAGTGTCTTGATTGCTGTAATTTAGTTTGTGAGTGCAAGTACTGGTGTGGCTGATGATCAGTATGTATTATTGTTTCTTTTCTCATTAAGTAATGTTTCCACTTATTCACACTCTGAACTAATGCATAAAATTCTTTATCATATGTAGGATAATTAACTACTGCAGAATTAAAAGTCTTAGAATGGTAGCATATGGGTTTACCATGTTGCATCAACACTACTCCCATGGCATAATCACTGGCATCTATTTCAATCTCAAGTGGTTGTTGAAGATTTGGCAATGCTAGTACTAGTGCTGTACAAATTTTTTCTTTCAAGGTGTCGAAGGCTTTCTGTTGTTTTCCTCCCCACTGAAACACCTTGTTCAATCCTGTAAAAGCATGTAAGGGAGCTGCAATTAAGGAAAATTTAGCAATAAAGTTTCTCCAATATTGTGCTGCCCCTAAGAAGCTTCTAACTTCTATAGCAAACTTGGGTTTAGGCCAATTTATAATGACTGCAACCTTAGAGGGATCTATCTTCAGTTCACCACCCCCTACAATATGACCCAAATAATTCAAAGATGTTTTACCAAATTCACACTTTGATAATTTAACATAAATATTTTCTTTTTTCAAAACATCTAAAGTCTGCTTTACATGCTTCAAATGTTCTTCCCATGTTTTACTGAATACAAGAATGTCATCTAGATATAGAATTGAAAAGTCATAAATAAAACGCCTGAGTACATCATTCGTTACTCTCATGAAAGTGGCCGGAGCATTAGTTAAGCCAAAAGGCATAACTAGCCATTCATACAGCCCTTGCTTTGTTTTGAAAGCAGTCTTCCATGCATCTTGCTCTGCTACTCTGACTTGATGGTAACCACCAGGTAGGTCCAACTTGTAAAAGTAAAAAACCTCTTTCAGCTAATCCAAAAGATCATCAATGCGAGGAAGGGGATAACGATTCTTGATCATTGTTTTATTCAGTGCTCGGTAATCAATGCACATCCTCCACAAACCATCCTTCTTTCTCACCGACACTATTGGAGATATGAATGGTGATGTGCTTAGTCTTATGAACCCTTTCTCGAGTAGCTCCTGTACCTGCTTCTTGATTTATGCATTCTCTAAAGCGGATAACCTTTTATACCTATGGCTGCAATTGTTGTTTCATCACCTGAGTTTGACCCCAAAACTTTTTGTATAGCAGCAGAAGTCTTCTTCTTCTTGCCATCAAACTTCTTGTGTTTCAGCTCCAGATGCAAAGACCAGTAATGTCCATCATCATGTCCATCCTTCTTGCAGTGAGTGCATCAAGGTTTGGCATTCTGTACAGAATTTTCCTTCCTCTCTTTCCATTTCTGCTTCCTCTTTTTCTTGTTCTTGCTTACAGTGGGTTTTGATGATCCCCCAATCTCTGGGTTCACATTCTTGCCTCTAGCGTCTAGATGGGTAGCCTGGACAGATACCTCATCTATGCTAGTAGGGTTAAACATAAGAATGGTGTGCCTTAAATAGCTGTGTAGACCACCTATATACTTCAGCAAAGTTTCAGGTGAGTCTAAAGAAATGCCTAGAATCAAAGCTCTTTTTATAAATTCTTGGGTGTAGCTTTGTACACTTTTCCCTTTTAATTGGTGAAGAGTTTGCCAACTCATCATAGCTTGCTACATATAAGTTAGTGGATAGAATTGTTTTTTAATTTCAGAAACAAATTCACTCCAGACAAAAATAATTTTACCATGCTTCTTCAAGTCAGCTTGTGTCTTGCCTTCCCACCATACCAAGGCATTTCCTCCAAGGCATAGGCTGGCCAACTGAATTTTACTCATGTATGAATCAATATTCTACACCCTACAATACACGTCCATTTGTCTGATCTAGTTATCTAGCTTCTCTGCATTTAACTCTCCATCATAAACAGGCAAATCAAATTTAACATCTAATTTAATCAAAGATGTTTTCTTCTTTTTATTTTCAGGGCTATCAGGAGGTGTGGATAGAGGAGCCTCTTTCCCTTTTCCTTTGCCTTCAGAATGGCCATCTAGAAGAGATTCTTTTGTTCCTTTGTCATGTTTGGAAGTTGAATAATCTTCACTTCGACCTTTCTTAAATTCTCTATACATTTCTTCTACCATGGCTCTCACGGTCATGAAACTGTCCATGAACTGAGAGTCTGATTCCAAGGGGTTTTCTTCTGCCATTTTCCTCCTAGGATAGACTCTACCAAATTATGGGTTAGTTTAAAACAATTCTCCTTTACTAATTTAAGCTTTGACCTAGTTATCATTCACAAACAGTCCAGCACAAGCTTGTCTAACCTTAGCAACCTAAAGCTTTGATACCACTTGATCTCATAATGAGATCTAAGACAACAATAAGGTATTACAGACTTATGTGGGTGGATTAGTCCATGTCATTTTATGCAATGGATCAATAATATTGCGAAATGCACAGAAAATGATGCAGTAAACAAAACTTAATAGATAACACATGACACAACAAAATTTTATAAGAAGTTCACCCAATACTCCTGGGCTACATCTCCTGGTCCAACCTTCAGTGGTGGCCTCTCTATTATGTCTTCAAGTAGAGTTCTGTTTATAGTAGTGAGCTCAATTTGAGCCTCACACACAACAGATTACAATAACAAGAGCTTACTTGAACCTCTCAAGTTATTTATGAGTACACATACTCCCTTAAGGCTCTCTGTCTTTGTCCTAAAATCTGTCTTGGCATTTGCCTGAAATACTGATCCCTCCATTATGCTCTTTGTATGTGGCTTTTAAAGCCAACCGCGCTGCCTGTTCGTTTCATATCCTCGGCTCTCAGTCTCCCCGGCCTCTGCATGCTTTGAATCCCTTTGCCAACGTTATACAATCATTGCCTAACGCATGGAAAGGAGGTGGCCACCCATTCTGTAATGCCAGAGTGCCTCGGGCCTCTGAAACTCTTGAAACAGCCGTGCCCTGTTAAACAAAGGGAAAATGCATTTTAAACAGAGAAAATTTGTGAAAACGTGATATATCAGACTTCAAAAGTCCTTAAATATGATTCCGAAAACATATAAAAACACTGTAAAATCCCACATACCAGACTTCAAAAAAATATATACGTTATCACCTAATTGCCCATTGAGTCACTCTGATTGTGATATGACAATCACTCATCGCAATACCCCCGGACCATTATAAGTGCTCCAGCAATCCCCTGATAGTGACACTGCAATGTAATACGGGGCCTTCGATTTGCGTGCTTGATCCACGGTCCATATTAACTCCACCAATTGACGTCGCCATATATATGTGTTAAGCGTCGATATAGCTGTTCGCCATCAAAATTCTTAAGTGGGTTCCACCGATAAGCACTGATAGCCATTGCCGATAGCAATCCATCGATCGGATCTGGACCGTTGATCGGCCAAATCTGATGGCTACTGTGTCTTTTGTTGTTCCACCTTCGATAGCTCCATTTTCTCTATTTTCACGGGTTTTGAGCCTCCCGATAGTGTTTCTCTGCCATGCTAAGGGTGTTCCTCTTGCGCATACTTTGATCTTTTTAAAAGATTTTGATCTTTGGCACAATTTTTTAAAGAGTTTATGAATACTTAGAGAGCATTCTCAGATCCATTTGGATCATGCCTTTCCATTGAAAAAGGCTTTTGGACCACCAAAAGTTGGTTTTCAAGCATTGCTTAAGTGAGGATACAACTGCCTCACTTGCCCAATCTCTACCCATTTTTCACTGCTGGGGTTTGAACCTTTGAGTCCTACTCTTAGGTACTCGACATCCCCTCTGCACGTAGTCCTCACCTTCCTGTCTAGAATTGTATCTTCCTGCAGCTCATTGAGGTATTCAGGCCATAGATCATCAATGGAAGGAAATTGAATTTTCTCTTCAGGATCTTCAATTAGAGAAGGTTCAAACAGTCTTAAATTTTCTACATTTACTACTGAATAGATGTGCATGTATGCTGGCAGATCAAGGCGGAAAGCATTCTCACCAATTTTCTCAAGTACCTTAAAAGGCCCATACCTTATTCGCTTTAGCTTCATTCCTTCACCTTGCATCTTGTCCTTGTTGATATATAGCCAGACTTGATCGCCAAGTTGGAAGCTGTGCTCCACCCGGTGTTTATAATGCCTTGCCTTGTATTTATATTGGCTCTTTTCCAACTATTCCTGCACTGCCTAGTGAATTTCTTGGATCTGTTTAATGAATCTAGTTTCTTTTTCCACATCACTGTTTCCAACAACTGTTGCCTTTTTCAAAGATAAAATCCAAGGGAGACCTTGGTATGAAACCAAAACAGGTCTCAAAAGGAGATATCTGTGTAGAAGAATGTTTAGCACGATTATAAGCATGTTGCACATAACATAAGTGTTCATCCCAAAGCTTGGGATGCTTGCTGCAATAACCCCTAAGTAACTGGATCACTGTCCTGTTGACTACCTCTGTTTGGCCATCTGTCTGTGGATGAAAGGCTGTGCTTTTCTTCAGTCTGGTGTCCATTAATTCCCACAGACTTGACCAAAACTTCCCAACAAATCAGGAGTCTTGATCAGATACTATGGAAGTGGGTAACCCAAAATGCACCGATACATTCTGAAAGAACAATTTCGCTATTTGTTCAGTTGTAATCTGCTTATTACAAGGTATTAAAATGCACATTTTGCTGAACCTGTCCACAATAACATATAAATAGTCATGTCCCTTTCTAAATTTTGGCAATCCCGCAACAAAGTCCATGGAAACACTTTCCCAAGGACGAGAAGGAACTGACAGTGGAGTGTACAAGCCTAGTTTTCTATTGTTGGGCTTGCATTTGCACACATGGTACACCCTCTTACATATCTAGAAACTGTTTCATGCATTTTTGGCCAATAGCAGTGTCTTTGCAACTGTGCAACTGTTTTACTTACACCAAAATGACCTAATATCAGGGAAGTATGTACCACCCTAATTATGTTAATTCTATCTGTTTGTGGAATGAATAGCTTTCCCAAATGATACAAGAGTTGGTCCTTAACATAGTAATCCAATTCTTCTACCTTTTTTCCATTACTTAAAACTGCATATACATCTTTAAAGTCTATATCTTGAGCATATTGTTCAATGTAGCTTTCATTCATTACTGAGTTATGCTTAAGTATAGTAGATGCATTTATGATTGGTTTGGACAACATATCTATAACTTTATTGTGTATGCCCTTTTTATATCTAATGACTAAATGAAAGTACTGTAGGAAACCCATCCACCTATAGTGTCTTAATTGCTACAATTTGGATTGTGAGTGCAAGTACTGAAGTGGCTGATGATCAATATGTATTATTGTTTCTTTGCCCATTAGGTAATGTTTCCACTTCTTCACACTCTGAACTAATGCATACAATTCTTTAACATATGTAGGATAATTAATTACTGCAGAATTAAAAGTCTCAGAATGGTAGCATATGGGTTTACCATGTTGCATCAACACTGCTCCCATGGCATAATCATTGGCATCTGTTTCGATCCCAAATGGTTGTTGAAGATTTGGCAATGCTAGTACTGGTGTTGTACTAATTTTTTCTTTCAAGGTATCGAAGGCTTTTTGTTGTTTGCCTCCCCACTGAAACACCTTGTTCAATCCTGTCAAAGCATGTAAGGGAGCTGCAATTAAGGAAAAGTTGGCAATAAACTTTCTCCAATATTGTGTTGCCCTTAGGAAGCTTCTAACTTCTGTAGCAGACTTGGGTTTAGGCCAGTGTACAATGACTGCAACCTTAGAAGGATCTATCTTTAGTTCACCACCCCCTACAATATGACCCAAATAATTCAAATATGTTTTACCAAATTCACACTTTGATAATTTACCATAAAGATTTTATTTTTTCAAAACATCTAGAGTCTGCTTTACATGATTCAAATGTTGTTCCCACGTTTTGCTGAATACAAGAATGTCATCTAGATATAAAATTACAAATTCATCAATAAAAGGCCTGAGTTCATCATTCATTACTCTCATGAAAGTGGCAGGAGCATTAGTTAAGCCAAAAGGCATAACTAGCCATTCATACAACCCTTGCTTTGTTTTGAAAGAATTCTTCCATGCATCTTGCTCTGCTACTCTGACTTGATGGTAACCACTAGGTAGGTCTAACTTGGAAAAGTAAATAGCCTCTTTCTGCTGATCCAATAGATCATCAATGCGAGGAAGGGGATAACAATTCTTGATCGTTATTTTATTCAGTGCTTGGTAATCAATGCACATCCTCCACGAACCATCCTTCTTTCTCACCAATACTATTCGAGATCCACATGGCGATGTGCATAGTCTTATGAACCCTTTCTTGAGTAGCTCCTGTGGCTGCAATTGTTGTTTCATTACCTGAGTCCGACCCCAAATCTTTCTGTATAGCAACATCAGTCTTCTTCTTCTTACCATCGAACTTCTTGGGTTTCAGCTTCGGATGCAAAGACCAACAATGTTCATCATCATGTCCATCCTTCTTGCAGTAAGTGCATGAAGGTTTGGCCTTCTGTACAGAATTTGCCTTCCTCTCTTTCCATTTCTGCTTCCACCTTTCCTTGTTCTTGCTTGTAGTGGGTTTTGATGATCGCCCAATCTCTGGGTTCACATTCTTGCCTCTAGCCTCTAGATGGGTAGCCTAGACAGATACCTCATCTATGCTAGTAGGGTTAAAAATGAGAATTGTGTACCTTAAATAGCTGTGTAGACCACCTATATACTTCAGCAAAGTTTCAGGTGAGTCTAAAGAAATGCCTAGAATCAAAGCTCTTTTTCTAAATTATTGGGTGTAGCTTTGTACACTTTTCCCTTTTAATTGGCGAAGAGTTTGCCAACTCATCATAGCTTGCTGCATATAAGCTAGTGGATAGAATTGTTTTTTAATTGCAAAAAAAATTCACTCGAGACAGAAAGAATTTTACCATGCTTCTTCAAGTCAGCTTGTGTCCTGCCTTCCCACCATACCAAGGCATTTCCTCCAAGGCGTAGGCTGGCCAGCTGAATTTTACTCCTGTCTGAATAAATATTCTACACCCTGCAATACACATCAATTTGTCTGATCTAGTTATCTAGCTTCTCTGCATTTAACTCTCCATCATAAACAGGCAAATCAAATTTAACATCTAATTTAATCAAAGATGTTTTCTTCTTTTTATTTTCAGGGCTATCAAGAGGTGTGGAAAGAGGAGCCTCTTTCCCTTTTCCTTTGCCTTCAGAATGGCCATCTAGAAGAGATTCTTCTGTTCCTTTGTCATGTTTGGAAGTTGAAGAATCTTCACTTCGACCTTTCTTAAATTCTCTATACATTTCTTCTACCATGGCTCTCATGGTCATGAAACTGTCCATGAACTGAGAGTCTGATTCCAAGGGGTTTTCTTCTGCCATTTTCCTCCTAGGATAGACTCTACCAATTTCTAGGTTAGTTTCAACCAATTCTCCTTTTCCTAATTTAAGCTTTGACCTAGTTATCATTCACAAACAGTCCAGCACAAGCTTGTCTAACCTTAGCAGCCTAAAGCTCTGATACCACTTGATCTGATAATGAGATCTAAGACAACAATAAGGTATTACAAACTTATGTGCGTGGATTAGTCCATGTCATTTTATGCAATGGATCGATAAGATTGCAAAATTCACAGAAAATGAAGCAGTAAACAAAACATAATAGATAACACACTACACAACAAAATTTAATAAGGAGTTCACCTAATACTCCTGGGCTACATCTCCTGGTCCAGCCTTCAGTGGTGGCCTCTCTATTATGTCTTCAAGCAGAGTTCTGTTTACAGTAGTGAGCTCAATTTGAGCCTCACACACAACAGATTACAATAACAAGAGCTTACTTGAACCTCTCAAGTTCTCTATGAGTACACAGACTCCCTCAAGGCTATCTGTCTCTATCCTAAACTCTGTCTTGGAATTTTCCTGAAATATTGCTCCCTCCATTATGCTCTCTGTCTGTGGCTTTTAAAGCCAACCGCGCTGCCTGTTCGTTTCATATCCTCGGCTCTCAGTCTCCCCGACCTCTGCACACTTTGAATCCCTTTGCCAACATTATACAATCATTGCCTAACTCATGGAGAGGAGGTGGCCACCCATTCTGTAATGCCAGAGTGCCTCAGGCCTTTGAAACTCTTGAAACAACTGCACCTTATTAAACAAAGGGGAAATGCATTTTAAACAGATAAAATTTGCCAAAAATTGATATATCAGACTTCAAAAGTCCTTAAATATGATTCTGAAAACATATAAAAACACTGTAAAATCCCGCATACCGAACTTCAAAAAATGTATATGTTATCACCTAATTGCCCATCAGGTTGCTCCGATTGCGATATCGCAATCGCTCATCGCAATACCCTTGGGCTGTTATAAGCGCTCCAGTAATCCTTCGATAGCGATCCTGCGATGTAATACAGGTCATTGATCTGCATGCTTGATCGATGGTCCATATTAACTCCGCCAATCGCTGTCACCATATATATGTGTTAAGTGCCAATATCACTATTTGCCATTGCAATTCTTAAGTGGGTTCCACTGATAAGCGCTGATAGCCACCGCCGATAGTGATCCGCCGATCGAATCTTGACCATTGATCGGCCAGATCCGTTGGCCACTGTGTCTTTTTCTATTCCACCTCCGATAGCTCTATTTTCACTGTTTTCACGGGTTTTGGGCCTCCCAATAGTGTTTCTTTGCCATGCTAAGGGTGTTCCTCTTATGAATACTTTGATATTTTTAAAATACTTAGAGAGCATTCTCGGATCCATTTGGATCACGTTTCTTGATCCAAACGAACCACCAAGATTCTGAACCTGTTGGTACTGGACATTGCTTGATCTAGTAGGGTCAGCAGGGTTATAGACAATACCAGAAGAGGGTCGGTTTATACCAAGCGTGTGAGCCTGTGAACCGCTCACAGTAGTGGCACCTGACACCATGGAAATGTTCAGATTCTTCCCACCAGGTGGTGGCACAACCTAAACACTGACTAATGGGATAGAGGGACTGACAAAAACAATCTTTGAAACCACTGGTTGTGACTGATGCATAACTAGGATTGATGATACAAGATTATTCGGCATGGTGGGTTGCACCGGGACTGAAGTAACAACTGGTTGGGAGGTTGTGTTCGTAATGAATGTACCTGATGTGGGCTTGACACCCAACGCCCAAACAGGGTTATGGTAGAGTGATGAGGCACTAGGTGTGCCTGAAACTAAGTGCCCTAAAGACACATAGCCGGGTGACAAGCTGGCGAGAATACCTTTTGAATAAGGGAAACCCTCGGGAGGGAACTGCAACTGTAATTCTTCCCCCTCAACAGTGTGTGGAATCGAGACTTTGGACTCATCTAGAGAGGTGATTGGAGCATCGCCTTCGGGTTCCATGTCTGAAAACAAATGACAAAAAATAGCCGAGTGTGTATTGGGGGATAGTTCCAAAGGAACACCCGGTTGATCGTACAGACTGTAAGAGCGTTGTGGTGATATCTCAACAGCATCAAACATAGGGTTCAAAGGATAGATAACCAGTCCAAGCTGATCGTCAGTGGTCGGCGAGTTCCCTAGACTTCAAACGGAATTATCCGGAGATTCCATGTCAAGATCAGCAGATGACCATGAATCGAAAGTAGGCGGAGGACGAGATGATAATGGTTGAACACTCAAAACAATTGTGAGTTCAACATTTTGGTCCTCAAATGGCTCTATAACTCAGGAAGCAGCTCCTCAGACAATCTTTCAGATGGAGGAGAGGAAAAGGAATTGGGTGAACCAGATGGCTCAGCCACGATGACCTTGTCTTAGTCGATAGAACAAATAACTTCAAGGCTTTAAAATGTCCTTTTAAGGGAACTCATGATTTGGTAAAAAATCTAACAGGATGTTTTGGATTGCGGACAATCAATTATTAAGACGCACAAAAGATTGATGTTCTTTCATTTTTTGAGAGTTGAGAAAGAACAAAAGATGACTCTATCGCTTTCGATTAGAAACGATCTCAAAAGGACAAGTGCTCGGATGATCTTTTAAGTTTAATGTGTTGGAAATGATACTAACGGGGGGGGGGAATCAATATTATAAAATCAAACACTTTTTCATTTTCATACTCTGATTCATATACGCTATTTCAGTTATGGCAACCCGCCTGTATACGCAACTGTGTTTAATGCAACTAGCGTATATCCAATAAACTTATGATTCAGTTAGTTGATCTTTAATGAGTACATCAGAACATTATTAACCATGTAGATAGTAAATAGGTGCAGTAAAATAGAACAGATCATCACACATAAGAAGCACACATGAACACCATGATATAAGGTGGAAACCCAATGTGGGTGAAAACCACCTGCTGCAATTCGTCTCTATCTTCCTTTAATAAGAAACTTCCTTTTACAATGGTTCTATACTGGTGCAGTCTTATACTAGTATGTAGGCTTCTACATGCAGAAGGCTACAACCTTCTCTTTTCTTTAGGGACCACGTTTCATAAATTTTCATACTGGAACCATAAATACAAAACAATCACTACTACAATACAATCATCAACTTATACCTACATCATCAATCTCTGAATCACCCAATGTTGAATCGCTGAAACCCTATCATCAAAATACAGTTACCAGAACACAAACCAGAGCCCAGAACTCTGCAACAACCACTAGAACCAACAACAACCTGAAATATCAAATCTCATAATGTATACGCTAGTTGACTGTGTCAAACCAGCATGTACACGCTCTTTCACCAGAGAGAACCCGCATACAGATCTAAAGATAACTACTTATACCTTCGCTGCAATTTCCAACTTCAGATATACCCAGACAATAAGATATAAAGGATAAAACATGTGTCAGTACTCAGAACTACTCATGATCATACCATATAATGATAATACATTTTAATCTTCAAGATCCCGGTCCATCAACCTTTATCAACCGCATAGGAGCCTCCTTGATTCAAATCGATCCAAGCATCACAAACCCATAACCAGCATACTAGATCTCACACTTCATCAGACAGTCGTCACTTACCCTTTCACCCCTTTGGTCTAATGATCTTCTCCTTATATAGGTTTAGGCCTCTCTCAATACCATGGTCCAAAACCATGTAGAACCAATACCTTGGACCCAATACCTGGGGTCAACACTTTGGACCAAATACCATGGACCAATACCAAACTACCATGGACCAAATGCCATAGACCAAAACTTAGTTTTCTGACACGTACATGCCTTTCCTTCTGTGAACCTATGTATGTACGTATACGCGTCTTCTGTTCTGCTCATCTGCGTGTATATGCACTTTCATCAAGGTTAACCTGCGTATACCTCTCTCTTGACCTGCTATACTATGATCTGTCATCTGATTGAGTTGGCACCAATGACACCACCTGTATCATACCTCTTAGTGAGTTGCCATCAAGGAAAACACCTATATCATAATGCCAACATAATGAGTCAAAAATATCAAATGACTACTCTGGATGATCTAGGTAAACAGGATTCCCAGGCAATCGTGAACTGCAGAATACCTCTTGGCGAACCAAGAAGTACAAGCAGGAAATCTCCCCGAATGATGTGTTTGGTGTATCACGTTCGCAAGGAGGTCAACTCGAGTTCCTAGGGATAAAAGGATTACAACCTAGTGGGGTCTCTCGTTATATACGCGACGGTACGGGGAGCACAAATCCATGCTAGTGTTGTCTGTTTATATTTCATATGTTCATTATTGTTGTTGCACTACTATTATATCACTGTCATTATATCTCTATGATTTTCTCAGTTACTATACCACTTGTGCGTTTTCTTGGTTGAGATTTTGCTAGGGTTTGAGGAATATTCCGGGTTATGGATATTACAGTGGTATCAAAGCATAGATCTGGCTCAGCTTGTGGAGCTAGCAATCTATGACACTGGGGGAAAAACCCTATATCTGTTATAGAGGTCAGAGATACAGAGACACTGGGCGTAGGTTGGAGAACACTTACGGAGAGGGAGACTGTGTTCCGGTGGTGGACGCAGAACAGGAGGAGCCTATGGTGGACGTGGAGCAGGAGGATCCGATGGCAGATGATGACGGGAAGAGATTTGCAGATATGCTCCTCAAATCCGTGCAGGATTTGTCGAGGCAGATTGAGGTGATGGGGCAGAGATTCACGGTAGTAGAGGCCAAACAACGTGAGAGCCCACGGGTTTTTCAGGTCGGTGAGGGATTGGGTGCATCCCACCATTTGCCAAAGCAATGTGATACTTCACTGCAGGTGGCCTCACATACCCCTGCATGCTCTACCATGACCACTTTCTTAGGAGCCGACACGGGGGCCGTAGCCCAGCAGGAGGTAGAGCCTGGACATATGGGCGATTATTTTGCAGAGTACCAGGCCTATGGGCAAGAGTTCAGGGAAGCCCTCTCATTTAGAGATTTTGTTCAGCTCCAACGGGATAGTAGACCCCATGACCATCACAGAGGGTATCGACATTACCATGATGGTGACACCCACCGTGCAACGAGTAGATTCCATTTGCCTATGTTTGATGGTTAATCAAACAGTTCGGGAAAGTCTTGGGTGGAGAAGCTGGACATTTATTTCCAGCTTAACCAGATGTCAGAGACAGAGGCCATCAAGGTGGCAACATTGCATTTGGATGGTGAAGCCCAGGATTGGTGGTTTCATGGGATGGTTACACTAGGGCACTCCATAGTGACGACATATGCCAAGTTTACCAGGAGACTGATGGAGCGATTTGATCGGAGGGATCTAGAGCAGCATTTTGTTGAGCTGACAAGGCTCAAACAGACAGGGAGCCCAGAGACCTACATTGCAGATTTCTTGAGGGTCTCTGTGATGGTACCAGACCTATCCACGACATGGAGGGTCTATATGTATGTTGAGGGGTTAGCAGAGCCACTTTGGGGTTTAGTCCGATCCACTAGACCGACCACACTCCAGGATGCTATCAGCAAGACCTGGGACTTACAGGATGTCTTACCCAGGACTCGGACACCTTACCCCCAGAGACAGACTATCCAGTCTAAGGGGAAGGATGTGAGGCTTCCACCTCCAAAGGCGAATCTAGGATGAGTACAGCTTGACGATGATGCCAGGAGGGAGCTGAAGAAGAAGCGGTTGTGCTTCACTTGTCAGGAGCCATGGGCACCATGACATATATGTGCTGTTGGTAAAGCACATTTTATTGAGGTCTTCTCCGAGAGCAGTGGAGAGGAGGATGAAGAGGATGATGTGGAGGCAGGAGATAGCCATGTCGTACAGGGTCCTTTGCCACCACCACTGCTAGCAGCAGGTGGTGCATCTTTTGCACCCACAGGAGGGGCCCTTGCAGCATTGCGAGGAGTTCCCAAGTATCTGACGCTACACGTACGAGGGACAATACATGGCCAGAGAGTATCAGTTTTGGTTGACAGTGGGGTGACCCACAACTTCATCGATGCCCAGATGGTTGAGCGGAGAGGTATACAGGCAAAGAGATTCGATGGGTTTTCAGTCTTAGTCCCAGGAGATCAGACCATGACGTGTGTTCGTTATGTTCCAGAGCTTTTAGTGACGATGGGCACCTACACATTGATTGACCACTTTTTCATTGTCGATATTCCGGACACCAACATGATACTGGGTGTTCAATGGCTTATCACTCTAGGGAAGGTCACGACAGATTGGAAGACCCTGGAGATGGAGTGGGATGATGAGAAGATAGAGAGGCATGAGAAGATATGGGGACAACACACATATCCGCCTCAGACTGTTTTGGCTCATCGGATGGAGGCAGTCTTCCGAAAGGGAGACATAGAGTGGGTAGTGGAGCTGCGTGCATCAGAGGTAGGGACTACAAGGCAGACAGTACACCCAGAGATACAATCTATCCTTGATTGATATGCCATAGTGTTTGGGGAGATTCCACTAGGACAGCCACCGGATCGGGGGTTTGAGCACACCATCGAGCTTGAGCAGGGCATACAGGTCATGATTACCAGCCCCTATAGGCACCCCAAGGCCTATCGGGATGAGATTGAGCGGGCTATCCAGGAGTTGCTGGCTCTTGGGCATATCCGACCGAGCACAAGTCCTTTTGCTTCTTCTGTGGTGTTAGTGAAGAAGAAGGATGGTACATTGAGGATGTGCATTGACTATAGGGCCCTGAACAAGAAGACCCTGAAGAACAGGTACCCCATACACAGGATCCATGAGTTGACGAGTTGAGAGGGGCACGTTACTTCTCAAAGATTGATTTGAGATCTGGGTACCATCAGATTCGCGTGAGGGAGCAGGACATTCCCAAGACCGCCTTTAGGTGTCACTATGGGCACTTTGAGTTCTTGGTGATGCCTTTTGGGCTAACCAACGCCCCCGCTACATTTCAGTCCTGCATGAATCACATCTTCCGTAGTCACTTGAGGAAGTTTGTGTTGGTATTCTTCAATGATATTCTCATTTACAGTAGGACTTGGGAGGAGCATCTCCAGCACATTGAGATAGTATTGCGTATCTTACAGGAGCATCAGTTCTATGCCAAACTCTCCAAGTGTGAGTTTGGGTTGACAGAGATGTTGTATCTGGGAAACATCATAGGGGTGGACGGAGTGAGGGTCCACAAGGAGAAGATCAGGGCCATCAGAGAATGGCTAGAGCCGAGAAACGTGACGGAACTTCGAGGATTCATTGGCATTTGTACTTACTATCGGAAGTTCGTCAAACATTTCTCACAGCTTACTGCACCCCTGACAAATTTGATGAGGAAGGGGGCTTTCAGTTGGTTGGATACAGTGCAACGAGCCTTTAATAGGCACAAGGAGGTTATGAGCAGCTGCCCAGAGCTTGCATTGCCAGATTTCACGCAGCCATTTTTTTTAGAGTGTGATGCGTCGGGAGAGGGGATCAGAGCAGTATTGATGCAGGGAGGTCACCCTATAGCCTTTGGGAGCCAGAAGCTCCTTCTACACGAGAGGTTGTATTCTATATACGACAGGGAGATGCTGGCCATCATGCATTCATTGGCTAAGTACCGGCAGTATTTGGTGGGTAACAGGTTCAGGGTGAGGACTGATCACAACACCCTCAAGTTCTTTTTGGAGCAGAAGCAGCTACAGGAGATGCAACAGAAGTGGATCAGTAAGATCCAAGCATATGACTTTGACATTGAGTATGTCAAGGGTAAGAACAACGTGGTAGCAAATGCCCTTTCACGTAGATTAGCCACGTTGTCTCTTATGAGCTTGGATACAGAGTGGAGGGCTCAACTCTTAGTAGAGTACTCCAAGGACAGGTTTGCATGTGAGGTCCTGGATGGGTAGGTGGCAGATGACAGGTATAGGGTGGTTGATGAGATCATATATTACAGGGACCGGATCTTCTTGACTGAGGGGTCTGTTGAGAGGCCCGAGGTCGGGTCAACAACAAGGGGGATACCCACCCGGTCCGGAACCTGGTTGGCGGCTCCTTTCCCGTTTGGAGTAGCGGGTCCGACTGGGGATAATGGGACTAGCTTCCCGATGCATGGGATGTATATGTGTGTGTGTGTGGAATTTTGGTTAGGTTACTTCTAAGAAACGTTCTAAAGACTACTGTAAATCTATCTTACAAACTTGAGCCTAAATTACTATAATCAAATGAAAACAACACACAGAATCTACATTAACCCGAGATGTTTCTTTTATCATGCGATCTAGAAAGATTTCTAACAGCAGCTGGTAATAAAGATCATTCAACTGATATCAGAATATAAACCAATAAAGATAAACCATTCTGCATAAGAAGTTATACAGAGCGGTTGTGAACAACACATCGCATAATCAAATCATTCGCATATTAAACATGAATAGACAAATCCACCGTACAGAAGTGCCAAATGATAACTTATATATTCATACATTAACATGCAAATAATATCAGCTGTATATCGCTTTAAGAATACAAGCAGAAATTAATCAAGAGATAAAAGTACCATTAATGACTAATTCTTACCCATAGACTTCAAACAATAACGATCTACCTCTACTTGCTTCTAACGTCTACCAAGAGTACAGAAGTGCAACATCAGTAGCAGACATAAGAATGCAAACATAAATAAATCACGATCCTTCCATTCATCAAAACCTCCTCTGAGGGTGCAGAAGTGCATGTTCTGAGGACAAGTTTTTGACAAATATCTGGACCCTTCTCCAATGCAATGAGAAGGGTTAAAATACTACTATCTAATCCTAATAATAGTATTATTACAAAATTTTAGGATATGGCTCTCAAATGACCGTCCTTTTTCTAATTCTGTAAAACAAAAAGAAAAACAACTTTCTAAATTGAAATTACTTCTTAATCTGGTCTCTGAAATTGCAGTTTTCAAGCATGGGCTTGAGAAGAGTCGGTTGGCCGACTTCCGTGCTTAGTTGGGCTACGAAAACAACGTCCATAAGAGCTGGCACTACTTTCTCGGCCGCGTTCATGATGCACCTTACTGTCATGCATTGGCTGTGGGGCTTAACTAAGTAAGTCCAGTAACTTTCCCAGTTTAGCCTCGATAATGCTCGGATTGTCTCCCCATTTGCCTGTGCTTTCTGCTTCCATTCAGCCTCCAGTTGCGATGCTATTGGTAGGTACCCCAAAGTGGATTCTGAAACTAAGTTGGCCCTGTGTAAATTTTCATTTACACAGTTGATAAGTATGTTCGCCTGTCTAGCTGCTGACTCTGTTGCCTGCTCCGCCTGTGTCATTTGCTCGTCCCACTTGTTAAAGAGCAGTTCTTTATGATTTTCATTAATCTTGGGTGCCCATGCTCTTTTCCCTTCCTCGTCATTTTGCCAAGCCAGATACTTTGTTACTCTTTTGTTGGCCTGGTCATAGTCGTTCCGCAATTCCACCACCTGGCTGGTGATCTTGTCGCTTATTTCACAAAACTCCCTCCACTGTGATATTTTGCGCACCATTTCTTCCTGTTGTTGTGACAATTGGTCGTTCAAGCCGATGGACTCTGAAATAAACTCTGTCAGCTTGGGTTCATCCTTATGCATTTCTTGCACCGTCTGCAGCTGTTTTTCTTTTTCTTCAATACTTGTTTGGTGGCTCACCTGCATCTGGCGAAAGCTTTCTTGTAACTCTTCAAGCTGCTTGGAGGCTTCAGTGTTCTCATTGGCTTGTCGCAACTGTTGTTGCAGCAGTTGTTTTTGACTTTCACGTTCTTTTAGAAGCTGTTGAACTTCAGAGGCCTTGTCGATAGTTGCAGAAGCATAT
The DNA here is from genome assembly GCA_031772625.1 of Pinus tabuliformis. Lineage (NCBI taxonomy): Eukaryota > Viridiplantae > Streptophyta > Pinopsida > Pinales > Pinaceae > Pinus > Pinus tabuliformis. The sequence goes on from CM062806.1 coordinate 603,690,195, forward strand.
GCTCCCGCAATTTGAGATAATTTCGTGAGATTTTCTGTTGGATTGTTATTCGGGTCTTTCCACAAGACATCTAGGTGTTCATCATTTTGAGCCAGTGCATTTTCAAGCTTCCTTTTCTTTCTTTGTCTCCTCACAACTGCCTTGTGCTGTGGACTGTAAAATACGTCCAGTGGAGGGATTTCTTCTACGCCGAGTAGAAGTTCTGAGGATGGAGCGATAGGGAGATGCTCCGTCTCTACGGTACCACTGACTATGGTTGAGAAGACCTCTTGCACCACCTGAGTATTGCTCACAGGTGTTTTCGGGACTTGGCCTTCAAGATTTATCAGTTCATTGAAGGTCTCCCATTCTTTATCTAATTCTATTGTAACAAGAGGTGCTTCGGTGACGTGGGGAGGAACTTCTCTTGATGATGAGGCGACAACTTGCTGCTGAGCCATCAAACTTGACTGAGCCGTGTCTTTGATTGTTTCTTCGTTCTTGTCTTCTTTGTGGACAAACTCTTCAAGATCTGGAGATATTTCTTTTACGGCACTGGAATCAGATTTGGAGGCGTTGGAGTGTTCACTGAGGCTGACGCTCGGAGTTGGTTCTCTGGTGGCCACTCGCAGTCTTTCCAGGGGAATGTTAGCCATCCTTCTTTCTCTATACAACTTGAATTTCCGGAGGTTGTCTGGGGACAACCTTGACTGAGCTTCCTGCAAAACTTCTTTGATCGAGTTCTTACTTTGAAAGAGGTCGTCAAACGGATCTTTCTGTCCAGAGAACACACTTATCCTGACGCTAGTTGTAAATTCCTGGGCGACTTTATTTGGGTCGAATGGCCTTGGTGGGAGTTTAAATAGTTGGAGACACGTCACATTCTCCACCTCACCAAAAGCGTGTCCCACATCGAATAAAGAGAAGGCCCCACATGTGACGGGGAATGGAGGCCAAATGGCCTTCTTTTTATTCTTTAGGTCCTTAGTTAAACCACCTTCAGAACAAGTCTGATAAGCGATCTCTCGGGCCAACAATTTATCTGGGATGTACAAAGGTAGGACATGAGGAGGTACTGTGCTTCCAAAAACTCGAATGTAGGTAAACCATTCTTCTCCAAACCATCTTGCTATGGAGGTGATGTCGTTTTGTGCTTCGGGAGAGCATCCCGGAGGGTCTTTATCATATATCATTCTATGGATGGGCAGTATGAGCCCGTGGCAAATCTGGTAAAAATGGGGGGCAAACTGAGAATCCCACAAAACTTTATGGTAGACATGAATGGGAAATGGGTCCTGGGTAGTCCATTGCCAGCCCATAGTGGGGAATTTAGACACATAACAGATAGAGTCCATTATGTAGGCAGACATATAAAAAGGGGGATAAAACCTTTGGGAGAAGGATCTTTTAGAACGATAGTAAAGAATGGCCGTGTATAGAGTGTCAGAAAGGATTTTGGCCCAATCTATTACCTCGGAGTTAGTCGCAGCATCAATTAACGGTAACCATTCAGATGGAAATTTATTGATATCAGGCTTACCGAATAGCCTACAGAGCATGGCTGCAGCAAAACAATACAGAGAAGTAAGGGAACCGGTGCTATACATATCGTTCTTATCTTTCTTCAGTGGTTCATCCCTTTTCGACCATTCTTTGGTAGTGTCTGATAGGTCCGGATTCTCTGCTGCGAGCTTCCTAACAAAATCTGCATTGTAGGTTGTTTGAGGTTCGGGAAGGTGATACATGAGCTTCAGGTCTTGAGCCGCGAACGATCCTACGAGCCCATGTCCTTTGACATTGAATTGCCTATGATGCAGCTCTGCGTCATCTAAAATCCACTTGATCATGTCCGTATACGGTAGGATCTTTTGCCTTGATGCTATTCTGTGGAGGAAAGAGCACGCTAGATCTTCCAGGGATGCTTCTGAAGAGCGTGGTGCATCTGCGACAGCAGCAGTTGCCTTGATTATTCTAGGGTTCTCTTCCTCCAACAGTCTATACATGCCTTCCCATGTGGAAATTCCTGCATCTTTATTGCATGCGGTATCTGTGTAAAGGGGCGCCATCTCCTTGGTCTTTTCTCTTGTTTCTGAGCTCTGAGATTTGTTCTTCTTCCCCATCTTGCTTATCGTTTCTGTTTGATTTTTGCCTTCGCACTTCGCTCCTGCAGGTTATGAGAGAAATGGAAAGATTGATCAAAAAGGTGATGGGAGAGTTTTGAATGCAAGAGATAAATCAGATACGCCACCTTACGTGAAGTAAATCCGCATTAAGGCACGCGTCTTTATGCCACTTAATAACTGACAACTAATTCATTACTAACATTAAAAGCGCAATAATTTCCAAGTCAGGTTATAGTAAGTGGATTTTCTTTGGGTGGTGTGCCCGAAGGAGTCGTATCAAGGTGCTTTTATGACTTGCCAACGCATCCTGCATGCCGCGCGATCGCAAACGGTAGCGATCGCAATATCGCATATCGCAGCATCGCAACATCGCGGATCGCAATGGTTCAATGTTTGCTAACGTACCCCGCCTCATTTCTGCGATGTGCGATCGCGCCATCGCAATATCGCAAATCAGCGGACTCGTAAGCTTTTGTCTATGGATGTTAACGTATTGTGGTGCGACGTGGTTTATTAATGCCGAGATCATGTGCATATTGGCTTTTAGAAGGGAAATGCAGGCGTTTCTTACCCTTTTGTGCTGCGACCTTGAAGATTTGCTTTTATGAACACAGGTTTAGGCTTAAGTTGTCCAAGAAACCTTTCCTAAGCTGATGCTTGCAATTTCAAAAGAAATCTTTATTATTATTATTTTTCTTTTTTGAAATGTAACTAAGGGTCCCCATTCATTCTAGCATCGTGGTCGATACTAGTTTGAACAAAAGGGGGGGGGGGGGGGGGGGGGGGTTGTTGCTGGCCACAACAATTGGCGATTCACTTGGGAGAACCAGTTATCTCTGCTCTTTTTCTATTGACGTTTTCAGACCCTTTTCGAAAAAATTTCTCAGGGAATTCGAACTTTATTATAAAAGGATAAGACAAATAATACTTTAAAGCATCAATGATGTTTTGTCTTCGCCCCATTCTATTCCAATTACTTGCATTCCCAGGTTGTTTTCGAGTTTAGATCAGTTATTACTTGGTCTTGTAGAACATAAAAATAAAGTGTTCTCTATGTATCAGCCCCTTTTTAAAGAATGTCCCTTTGTCGCAGGTAGAGCCACTGCTGCCAGCAGGCGTCCATAGCCTCGACAGGGTTACCTATTATCCAGGAATGATCCTTTATCCTGCCTCAGTTTCTTGCAACTTTTTCAGAAGAATTATACCTTTCTTGATGCTTTTTTTTTTTTTAAATAAATCCTCAAAAGAACAATGTCTTGGTTTGGTGGCCAAATTATGACACAGTCATTCACTTGATTTATACTTTTGCTGAACAAGCTGGCTCATGATGAGACCCCTTGTCTTTTGATCGCAACAATCTTGAGTCGTTGCCCTGTTTTGGTAGACAGTTTTGGCAAAGTCAGCAAGTTATAATATCTGTGATCATGATAAGTCGGCTCGTGATGAGACCTCTTATTCTTCGAGATATAGCATCCTTTAGGGTTATTCTCTTGAATCGTTGCATTCTTCTTTAGCAGGGAGGAAGTCAAATTCTCTTTCCTTAAGAAAGTTCTGGACGACAATGATAGGGCTATTTTTGATAATGGCTGTTTTCACAGAGAACCTTTATTCTAATATTGATACCTTTTATTGTGCTGATCTAACACGAATTCCTCACTGAGATAGCTTTCCTTAAAATTTTCTGGGTTTGAATTCTAACACCATCTTCCGGGTTAAAGATCTATTGACAATAAAGACCGAATTCCCACAAGCTTAGTTGTTCACAAGAGCCGAAATTCCAAAATCTTTAACAGAGACAGGGTTTCTTTCGCAAACGTCAAATATTGCTTTGCCAGAACAAACTTTTATTTGGGAGAGGCAACTATTCCCTGGGGTTATGTAGAGAATATAACTAACTTTGCCTATCAATTATTGGAAGCAAAACTAATAACCTAGCTAAACTACTCCTACTCCTATTCTAATTATGTGCAGGAAATAGCTAAGAGAAATGGTATTTCCAGTGGAACCAACGATTCATTATTATTCCTAGTCGCATAGATTGCATAAGGATTTAAAAAATGAATCGAATTCCCCATGGATAGGGCTTGTTGTTTAGGGGATAAGGAATCATGAATCCAGTTGGAATCTTGTTTGATTTTATTTTTTTGTGATAGGTTTCTTCCAACTGAATACCTATCGGATCGCAGAAATTGGGATGAATTTCTTTTGTGAATGGGTGATCTTTCGATGGAAAGGATAGCAAGCCAATCCGTGAGATATGGTCTTCGATTTTGGTGGCTTGTGACCCGTCGATTGTTAATTCTGAGTGTTTAGCGATCTCGTTTGAAATGAAAGTTTTTATACATAAATCGCCAAAATCTAATCTATCAAAATTTTGGAGTTTTAAAGAGAGATTCGATTTTGTACACAAAGAAAATAAGTGAGAAAGAAAGGATTGAGTAGCTGTATATACAGTGGGGTCGCACGTCTGGGAGTTACTTGAAACTCTGTGTTTTTCACAAGAACTGGCCGGGTTCTGTGAATCAGGAATTGAATCATTGCGATCAGGGATGGAGATCTCCTCTGGATATGAATCATAGATAGGAGTATCGCTTTGGACAGTAAAATTATTCAAATGAGATTTTGCTTTGAGATGAGGGTCAGATAGAGCAGTTTCTGATCTAAGATGTTTCTTATAACCAGACCCTAGTTGAGTTACTTGCGACAATTCAATATCATCATAAATATCAAAGCAACTATCACGAAAGATTTCACAATTTTCCCTAGGTTCCTCTTTTTCATTATATGTTTTTAGACAAGGGAGATGAGGCAGCTCTTGTTTGATATGAATCGTAGACTGTGATATAGTGGTCTCTTTATTTTGGAAACCCAGTGATGTCTCGTTTGAATATCCCTCTATTGGAATAGACTTGATACTATGAGGGAGAAGATTGTCATTACAAAAAACATCGGGGTAAAGAGAAAAATGTCGATCTGGAACAATGTATTCAAAATCATCAAACAAATCTCGTTCATCAGATTCACAATAAGCATCGGGCTTTAGATCGTACCTTTTTGCGTCGATACTTTTTGAAAGAGAAACAGTAGGTGGATCTAACCTTGGCACCAGGAGTTGTTGATTTGAAATGATGTTGTCTGACTTTACATTAAAGTCAACTTCTGATGTCAGGGCACCTTCCCCTTCAGTACTTTCGCCTGCGTTTTCTGATGTTAGAGCATGCAAAACTCCTAGGCTAAATTCTGTCTGATCAGGTACAGGAGGTGGGAAACACTCATCATAATCCGAAGATTCTTCATCTGTGAGTTCATCTTCAAGATCATATTGTAGACATTTAAGATGAAATCGTATATTGAAATCCCTTACGGGCTCGTCTTGTTTCCGCAGATGGTCGATCTCATCGTATACCTGGTCGTATTCATAGCAATCAAATTCCAAGATGAAAGCTCTAACAAGTTGGTCCCAGCTGTGGACTGATGCAGTTGGGAGGTTCCTGCACCATCTCCTAGCTTCTGCTGTGAACGTGAGAGTAAAAATCCTGCACAGAACGCCTTCGTCAATTTTCTGAATATCAGCACTAGAGACTCTATGAATGAACTGTAAGGCGTGATGAAATGCAGAAGAATTATTCTCACCATTAAATTTTACCTGAGATAATAGTCTTACCACGTCTGGTGGAGTGTTGGAAGATGTAGGAACCTGGATGCAACTCCAAATGGGAATTCTGTGAGTAGACATCCTTTTCCAGGACTTCTAGTTTTAAACATATCCCAACAGACGATATGCTCAGGCCCTCCTTCTAGCGCCAGAAATGTTGAGAGGCCCGAGGTCGGGTCAACAACAAGGGGGATACCCACCCGGTCTGGAACCTGGTTGGCGGCTCCTTGCCCGTTTGGAGTAGCGGGTCCGACTGGGGATAACGGGACCAGCTTCCCGATGCATGGGATGTATATGTGTGTGTGTGTGGATTTTGGTTAGGTTACTTCTAAGAAACGTTCTAAAGACTACTGTAAATCTATCTTACAAACTTGAGCCTAAATTACTATAATCAAATGAAAACAACACACAGAATCTACATTAACCCGGGATGTTTCTTTTATCATGCCATCTAGAAATATTTCTAACAGCAGCTGGTAATAAAGATCATTCAACTGATATTAGAATATAAATCAATAAAGATAAACCATTCTGCATAAGAAGTTAGACAGAGCGGTTGTGAACAACACATCGCATAATCAAATCATTCGCATATTAAACATGAATAGACAAATCCACCGTACAGAAGTGCCAAATGATAACTTATATATTCATACATTAACATGAAAATAATATCAGATGTATATCGCTTTAAGAATACAAGCATAAATTAATCAAGAGATAAAAGTACCATTAATGACTAATTCTTACCCATAGACTTCAAACAATAACGATCTACCTCTACTTGCTTCTAACGTCTACCAAGAGTACAAAAGTGCAACATCAGTAGCAGACATAAGAATGCAAACATAAATAAATCACGATCCTTCCATTCATCAAAACCTCCTCTAAGGGTGCAGAAGTGCATGTTCTGAGGACAAGTTTTTGACAAATATCTGGACCCTTCTCCAATGCAATGAGAAGGGTTAAAATACTACTATCTAATCCTAATAATAGTATTATTACAAAATTTTAGGATACGGCTCTCAAATGACCGTCCTTTTTCTAATTCTGTAAAACAAAAAGAAAAACAACTTTCTAAATTGAAATTACTTCTTAATCTGGTCTCTGAAATTGCAGTTTTCAAGCATGGGCTTGAGAAGAGTCAGTTGGCCGACTTCCGTGCTTAGTTGGGCTGCGAAAACAGCGTCCATAAGAGCTGGCGCTACTTTCTCGGCTGCGTTCATGATGCACCTTACTGTCATGCATTGGCTGTGGGGCTTAACTAAGTAAGTCCAGTAACTTTCCCAGTTTAGCCTCGATAATGCCCGGATTGTCTCCCCATTTGCCTGTGCTTTCTGCTTCCATTCAGCCTCCAATTGCGATGCGATTGGTAGGTACCACAGAGTGGATTCTGAAACTAAGTTTGCCCTGTGTAAATTTTCATTTACACAGTCGATAAGTATGTTCGCCTATGTAGCCGCTGACTCTGCTGCCTGCTCCGCCTGTGTGATTTGCTCGTCCCACTTGTTAAAGAGCAGTTTTTTATGATTTTCATTAATCTTGGGTGCCCCTGCTCTTTTCCCTTCCTCGTCATTTTTCCAAGCCAGATACTCTGTTACTCTTTTGTTGGCCTGGTCATAGTCGTTCCGCAATTCCACCACCTGGCTGGTGATCTTGTCGCTTATTTCACAAAACTCCCTCCACTGTGATATTTTGCGCACCATTTCTTCCTGTTGTTGTGACAATTGGTCATTCAAGCCGATGGACTTTGAAATAAACTCTGTCAGCTTGGGTTCATCCTTATGCATTTCTTGCACCGTCTGCAACTGTTTTTCTTTTTCTTCAATACTTCTTTGGTGGCTCACCTGCATCTGGAGAAAGCTTTCTTGTAACTCTTCAAGCTGCTTGGAGGCTTCAGCGTTCTCATTGGCTTGTCGCAACTGTTGTTGCAGCAGTTGTATTTGACTTTCACGTTCTTTTAGAAGCTGTTGAACTTCAGAGGCCTTGTCGATAGTTGCAGAAGCATATGCTCCCGCAATTTGAGATAATTTCGTGAGATTTTCTGTTGGATTGTTATTCGGGTCTTTCCACAAGACATCTAGGTGTTCAGCATTTTGAGCCAGTGCATTTTCAAGCTTCCTTTTCTTTCTTTGTCTCCTCACAACTGCCTTGTGCTGTGGACTGTAAAATACGTCCAGTGGAGGGATTTCTTCTACGCCGAGTAGAAGTTCTGAGGATGGAGCGATAGGGAGATGCTCCGTCTCTACGGTACTACTGACTATGGTTGAGAAGACCTCTTGCACCACCTGAGTATTTCTCACAGGTGTTTGCGGGACTTGGCCTTCAAGATTTATCAATTCATTGAAGGTCTCCCATTCTTTATCTAATTCTATTGTAACAAGAGGTGCTTCGGTGACGTGGGGAGGAACTTCTCTTGATGATGAGGCGGCAACTTGCTGCTGAGCCATCGAACTTGACTGAGCCGTGTCTTTGATTGTTTCTTCGTTCTTGTCTTCTTTGTGGACAGACTCTTCAAGATCTGGAGATATTTCTTTTACGGCACTGGAATCAGATTTGGAGGCGTTGGAGTGTTCACTGAGGCTGACGCTCGGAGTTGGTTCTCTGGTGGCCACTCGCAGTCTTTCCAGGGGAATGTTAGCCAGCCTTCTTTCTCTATACAACTTGAATTTCCGGAGGTTGTCTGGGGACAACCTTGACTGAGCTTCTTGCAAAACTTCTTTGATCGAGTTCTTACTCTGAAAGAGGTCGTCAAATGGATCTTTCTGTCCAGAGAACACACTTATCCTGACGCTAGTTGTAAATTCCTGGGCGACTTTATTTGGGTCGAATGGCCTTGGTGGGAGTTTAAATAGTTGGAGACACGTCACATTCTCCACCTCACCAAAAGCGTTTCCCACATCGAATAAAGAGAAGGCCCCACATGTGACGGGGAATGGAGGCCAAATGGCCTTCTTTTTGTTCTTTAGGTCCTTAGTTAAACCACCTTCAGAACAAGTCTGATAAGCGATCTCTCGGGCCAACAATTTATCTGGGATGTACAAAGGTAGGACATGAGGAGGTACTGTGCTTCCAAAAACTCGAATGTAGGTAAACCATTCTTCTCCAAACCATCTTGCTACGGAGGTGATGTCATTTTGTGCTTCGGGAGAGCATCTCGGAGGGTCTTTATCATATATCATTCTATGGATGGGCAGTATGAGCCCGTGGCAAATCTGGTAAAAATGGGGGGCAAACTGAGAATCCCATAAGACTTTATGGTAGACATGAATGGGCAATGGGTCCTGGGTAGTCCATTGCCAGCCCATAGTGGGGAATTTAGACACATAACAGATAGAGTCCATTATGTAGGCAGACATATAAAAAGGGGGATAAAACCTTTGGGAGAAGGATCTTTTAGAACGATAGTAAAGAATGGATGTGTATAGAGTGTCAGAAAGGATTTTGGCCCAATCTATTACCTCAACGTTAGTCGCAGCATCAATTAACGGTAGCCATTCAGATGGAAATTTATTGATATCAGGCTTACCGAATAGCCTATAGAGCATGGCTGCAGCAAAACAATACGGAGAAGTAAGGGAACCGGTGCTATACATACCGTTCTTATCTTTCTTCAGTGGTTCATCCCTTTTCGACCATTCTTTGGTAGTGTCTGATAGGTCCGGATTCTCTGCTGCGAACTTCCTATCAAAATCTGCATTGTAGGTCATTTGAGGTTCGGGAAGGTGATACATGAGCTTCAGGTCTTGAGCCGCGAACGATCCTACGAGCCCATGTCCTTTGACTTTGAATTGCCTATGATGTAGCTCTGCGTCATCTAAAATCCACTTGATCATGTCCATATACGGTAGGATCTTTTTCCTTGATGCTATTCTGTGGAGGAAAGAGCACGCTAGATCTTCCAGGGATGCTTCTGAAGAGCGTGGTGCATCTGCGACAGCAGCAGTTGCCTTGATTATTCTAGGGTTCTCTTCCTCCAACAGTCTATACATGCCTTCCCATGTGGAAATTCCTGCATCTTTATTGCATGCGGTATCTGTGTAAAGGGGCGCCATCTCCTTGGTCTTTTCTCTTGTTTCTGAGCTCTGAGCTTTGTTCTTCTTCCCCATCTTGCTTATCGTTTCTGTTTGATTTTTGCCTTCGCACTTCGCTCCTGCAGGTTATGAGAGAAATGGAAAGATTGATCAAAAAGGTGATGGGAGAGTTTTGAATGCAAGAGATAAATCAGATACGCCACCTTACGTGAAGTAAATCCGCATTAAGGCACGCGTCTTTATGCCACTTAATAACTGACAACTAATTCATTACTAACATTAAAATCGCAATAATTTCCAAGTCAGGTTATAATAAGTGGATTTTCTTTGGGTGGTGTGCCCAAAGGAGTCGTATCAAGGTGCTTTTATGACTTGCCAACGCATCCTGCATGTCGCGCGATCACAAACGGTAGCGATCGCAATATCGCATATCGCAGCATCGCAACATCGCAGATCGCAATGGTTCAATGTTTGCTAACGTACCCCGCCTCATTTCTGCGATGTGCGATCGCGCCATCGCAATATCGCAAATCAGCGGACTCGTAAGCTTTTGTCTATGGATGTTAACGTATTGCGATGCGACGTGGTTTATTAATGCCGAGATGATGTGCATATTGGCCTTTAGAAGGGAAATGCGGGCGTTTCTTACCCTTTCGTGCTGCGACCTTGAAGATTTGCTTTTATGAACACAGGTTTAGGCTTAAGTTGTCCAAGAAATCTTTCCTAAGCTGATGCTTGCAATTTCAAAAGAAATCTTTATTATTATTATTTTTCTTTTTTGAAATGTAACTAAGGGTCCCCATTCATTCTAGCATCGTGGTCGATACTAGTTTGAACAAAAGGGGGGGGGGTTGTTGCTGGCCATAACAGGGTCTCAGCTCAAGAAGAAGATACTCCAGGCATCACATGATTCACCTTTGGTAGGACATCAGGGGTTTCCCAAAACCTACAGGGCCATTAGAGAGAGGTTCTCATGGAAGGGCCTCAAGGAGGACGTACTCTAGCACATCCGATAATGTGATGTGTGCCAAAGGAACAAGGGAGAGATGAGACATCCCGCGGGTTTATTGCAGCCTTTTCCCATTCCAGAGGGGAAATGGGAGAGTATTTCGATGGACTTCATCACAGGGTTGCCCATGGTACAGGGCAAGGATTGTATCTTTGTCGTCGTTGATCAACTGACAAAGTACGCACATTTTTTTGCCATATCTGCACACTATACAGCAGCACGGGTGGCCGAGCTATTCTTCAGAGAGATTTTCAGGCTACATGGTCTTCCTAAGACCATCGTCAGTGATAGGGACAGCCGTTTCATGGGCGGGTTTTGGTAGGAGCTTTTCCGGTTGGTGGAGACAGAATTGACACCGAGTACCAGTTATCATCCACAGACGGATAGGCAGACATAGATAGTTAACAACTGGCTGGAGGGCTACTTGCGTAACTATGTCAGTGGGCAGCAGCAAGCATGGCTGAAGTGGCTGCATCTGGGGGAGTACTTCTACAATACTTCACATCACATGTCCATTGGTATGTCACCATTCTATGCCTTATATGGGTATCATCCTTTATCTTTTGCTGACATGATGTTTGGTGATAGCAAGGCTCCTGGAGCCAAGATTTGGATCCAAGAGAGTTAGGATATCCTTCGAGCTCTCAAGGATAATGTGGCTACAATGTAGAACCAGCAGAAGTTGTATGCCAACAGGGGTCGGGTGGAGAGACAGTTCGAGGTAGGGGACATGGTCTACCTATGATTACAGCCATATCGACAGTCGTCACTGAAGCAAAAGGGGGCTGAGAAGCTCAAGCCCCGCTTTTATGGGCCATACAGGGTGATACGCAGGATTGGACAAGTTGCATATGAGTTGGAGCTACCCCAAGGCAGCAAGATTCACAACGTTTTTCATGTATCATGCCTGAAAAAGGCATTGGTGCAGTAGGTGACAGTGACAGATGAGCTACCACCCACGGATGATGAGGGGCATTTGGTATTGCAGCCGGAGGCTATCATTGATACCAGGGAGAGGTAGCTGCAGAGCAGGACAGTCTGGGAATTCTTGGTGACGTGGAAAAGTTTGCCAGATGAGGATGCCACTTGGGAGAGTGAGAATATCTTGCAGCATCCATCACTTCAGTTGCTTGAGGACAAGCAACTTTTTGCCAGGGGAGACTGTAATATTACTAAATAGCCATGGCTAATTGGAATATTCGATTTTGTTCAATTTTTGCCTTCTATAGTTATTTGTAAATAAAAAAAGTGAGGACGGGGGACATAACTCACTTTTAGAATAAAAATTCACTTCCTAGTAGCATAACATTGTGACTTAGAGGGGAGCCAAGGGGGCCAAAGGGGGATGCAGAAATGGAGCCCACGCAGACACATGGAGGGACTGTGCAGGAGGGAAGAAACATGTCGCAAGAGAGGAATCACGTAGGAGGAGGTGAGCCTTGGGATTGAGAGAGGCAAAGGCTATAAAGGAGAGAGGAGCCCCCTCATTTGGATCATTCCGGTTATGAGCATTTGTGATAGTCATTTCGACTTAGAGCACGCTGGTGTTTAGCTAGTCTGCAGCACTGTTTAGTGCATTGAGTGTCTCCATTCTGAGATCTCACCCTTAGCCCCGGGGGAATTCGAGTGCCTACTCGGGCAAGGTATTTCCATTGGAATTCCAACAGTATTTTCATCAGCATTTCAACAACAGTTTCATCCGCGTCTTGAGGAACTGCGCAGAACCCCAAGCGGGTGATTTTTGGGGGTCAGCCATTTCATAAAAGATTTCTGGGTTTCTTGAGTATAGTCTAATTCTAGAGTTTCGGCCTTTTCTAAGGAAGGGAGCAGCCCCAAATTCTCATTCTATTTCTAGCAGCACCATCAACACGGCAGTTTTCCAGCAGCTGGGACACAGATCAGTGTGAGGCCATTCCTTTGTTATTCTGAGTGTATTTCTTCACTTTCCTTGTGCAAGTCGAGGTGTCGTCCTTCTGATCACCTCTGTACTCATTCCTTTACTCAGTATAATAAAATGTCTTAGCATTTCTCGTTGTATTTCGTGTGTATCTGTTTATATTTCATATGTTCATTTTGTTGTTGCACTACTATTATATCATTGTCATTATATCTCTGTGATTTTCTCGGCTACTATACCACTTGTGCATTTTCCTGGTTGATATTTTGCTGGGGTTTGAGGAATATTCCGGGTTAGGGATATTACATGTGTCCACAAGCTAATGAATGGATGACTAACTAGATGTCCTAGTGTCGCTGGGCACTCAATGGCTCAATCAATAAAAAACCAAGATGACAAGCCTATAAGCAAGCAAAACCAAACGAAAAGTAGCTTTCCAATCAGGGAGAAAACAATTAAAAGGCTCATAGGGTCAAAAACACAAGAGCATAACACACTGGCCAAGATTTGGGTCTAGCCCTAATCTTCACTTATAGGGATCGACGCGACTGTCTAACTGACAACAAGTGGCAGAGGCAGGTCAACGCGACTGTTCCTCCACAATTCATGCTGATTGGCACGATTGTCAGCTGATTAAATACGTTGTTTGAGGGAACTAAGAAAAAAAAAAAAAAAAAAAAAAAACAAGGACCAAATTTGCTACTATGGATTTTAGACTTAGGCTAGTAAGCAAGAGAAAAGCAACAGAACGAAAGGGAAAATGTGAAACTAGAAAAGTTCTCATGAAATCATGAAACCCAAAACAAACAAAAGGATGGGATCTCCCCATCGGATTCGTTGATTTGTGGTGAAGTAAAATTATGAGTGTGGACATGAACGAATTCCTCTAGCCCGATAATGGATCTAGCCACAACATATACATCCTATGGAAGATTTCATTAGGTTAGAATCAATCAAGAGGGCCTACCTCTTGGTCACTTATCTTGCTTGATGGTGTCCTTTCTTTCTCACTCCAGCAATCTCTCACTTCCTTCTTCAATCTCCTAAAACAAGTAAACAACAACAACACACAAGCATAATAATAGACAAATTGCAATTCAACCTACTTAATGAGTCAAGAAGCATTAAGGCATGAATATGTAATATTACAAAACATGTAGGAAATCAATCAATAGTTACATATATTAATATTCAAAGAGAGATTACAACCATTCGTCTTGACGTCGCAGTCTTCCTATGATAAGACCAGGTTCCCCCACGCTTTTGCTAGCACTTCATGATGGCTTTAAAAAACAATAGTTTAAAGGCTCTTCCCTTTAGGCTTCACTCCAAACCAAACACATTTCTTCCTCACACAACTAGATGGCTACAACTAGTAATAGCTTGCTTGTCTAAAATAGTGTATTCACACTCAGCCAAAACTCTAACTCTGAAACTATGACTAGCTTGTGCTTGGGAAGAAGGGAGGTTTATATAGGAAATATGGATGGGAGATGGATCATCTTCTCATGGGAGAAGGACTTATCCCTTGAGGTAGTTCTATCATTATAAGGGAAAGGAGCCCAAACTATCATCCTCGACCCCATTCGGCCAAACCATTTACCAGACTTCCATTACGGAGCTTCTAGAGATGGAAGCTTCGACTCTAATTTAAAAATCTTTCCATAATAGGATCGGCGTGACTGGAACAAATCTCAGTCACATTGATCGATGCAGGGAATAATGCTAATATTTACACATCGGTGCGGGGGAGACAAAGGTCATTAGCGCTAGTCTTGTAAATTGGGCAAAATAGAAGTTTCAAGGGAAATGGTGCAAAAGGGAAATGATCTGCTCATGAAGAGGGACATAATGGGAGTTTCTCCATGAAGGAAAAGCATGCGGGGTTCACTGTAGAAGTCCTCTAGGATCAAGGAACAGTGAGTACATGGACAGTGACAAAATTCTGTGTAACACCCCTTCTCATTTTCGTGCCCAGGGTCATGTATATGGTCATGTGACCTCGAGGCTGGCCCTTTTTCTTACGCTTTCAAAATTGAGCACTGGCTTCAATGATGATATGCCTTGGGTGCAATGGACGTGGATAGAGCTAAGGCCTAATACCTTGGCCCCTCCGCCTACGGTGTCATGGGCGTTGGGGTGGCCAGGGGCTAGGGCTTAGCCCATCCCCCTCCCCCAATTGCACTATGGAAACTTTATATAGCGGTTCATGACCATAGGTTAATAAGGAACAAGATAGGCGGGATGGTGGAGGGATTTGTTGAAAGACTGTTGGTAATGGTTTCACATCTGGACTCATACCAAAATTTTACACAAATGAGTGGAGACCATGTGGCAGCCACTGATTGGCCCATGTGGCTCTCCCTCTTTGATCCATCACAATAACCAATGAACCAAAAAAAACCCCCATACATTATGAAATAAGATGATGACACTTTCCATCCAGTGACTAGCCCAAATAAATAAACATTCAAGCCCATTAAAATTCCTAATCAACATACGGAATGTTGACTGGGTGTACCTGCAACCCAAATTCCAAAAAATTTAGTTGTTTTCCATTTCGATCAGAACACGATATTGGGAGCATATGATATCGATTTTGAGTGAAATGAGTTGCGTTGGATTTAGATTGCCGATATCTATCCAGTCATTCATGTTTCGAGCTCTGTCGCACACCTTGAATTTTGAGCACTAAATTGATCCCTTGGATCAACAAACTTCCTTTGGAACATTTTTTTTAGACCTACCCGTCAATGATTGGTTATAAAGACATGTGTGCGTTCTAAGGACATGCATGTGCTCTACAATGTGTGTGTGGCGTAGAGCACGTACATATTCCTTTCATTCAATTTCCTTTTTGGTTGAAGTGATAAATTGAGAATACATGTTTGCTAATTTGATTACCTTAGATTTAGGTTTGAAATGACCAATGTGGTGGTTTGGGATACAAGTAAATCAAAATCTTCATTTTATAAAGTTAACCTATCCATATCTCTATTTTTTGGTTTTTTTTTTTTTGGGTATAGGCTATACAAATTTATCGATAATGAAACTACACACACATATAGAGTTGACTATGCAAAATCCAAATATATAATTTAAAAATTTAATATATTTTATTATTTTTAATATAATTTTGTCTTGAATCCTTGATGGGGGTGGCAGCTCGAAGCAACATTGGGACCCGTGGGGGGGTCGTTATCCCACTAGTCTAGTTGAAAAGTTGACTTGAAGGGTGGCGTTCCAGTGCCATGCGAGCACACATAGGGAGAGCATTTAAGGAGTTGAGCCAATGGGATATGAGAGGTGGTGTTTTTCCTGCAAGGATGATTATTCATGGTCTAGCATGGAAGATAGAGAGGTGGGTGTAGGTCCTATTATGCCTGTGTTGGTTGGTATTATGCGCGAGCTAACCTGGGTATGAAAACCTGATGTAGAGGATTGGAAAGATGAAGTGGAAGGTCGATGAGTTGTTGAATTTAGTAAGGAGGCTTAAAGGAAGCAAATTTGGGATATGGGGATAAGAGGCTTTAGTCAGAGAACTTCTCGCAGGCCCGAGAGGATTCCAACACTGTGGAGTCCATGCATGGTGGATCACTTAGGGAATTGGAATGCATACTTGTGTCCAGGATATCAGTAAGGTTTTCCTATTTTGTTGAGTGGTTATTTGTGTAATTTTATGAGTTTGTGGTGCACATGTCCTTTCTAGGGAAGTTTGGCTTCATTATATGTATTTTCTTGAGAGTTTGGATTTTACGCTGGATAACAATAGTTTGGTTAGTAACATTGGGGTTGTTTGGTGGTCCTATGAAGGGTTGGGTTGGAAAGGTTTGAGCTCAACCCCCGTCTTTGTTGGCCGTGCTTGGTGTTTTTTTATGTTATGGGGTGACTCCCAGGCCTTGGTTGGAGATTTAGAATTTTTATTGTATGGTTGCATATGCCAGGATGGTCAAACAAGAGGTTCGTGAGATCTCTAATATGTTGGTTGGTTGCCCAGGATGTTACATGACGCTCATTATTTGGTTGCGGCTACGAACGTGGCCAAGTGGTTGGGGTTTTCTTGTCGTAATATGGGGAGTGTTTTGTTGGTGGATGACCAAACCACTGGTTGGTCTGAGAGGATGAAATGGGGACAATGTAGTGAGATGGTATTGTGGGTCTGCTACGATTTGGTGGCACCATGGCTCGAGTGGGTTTCTAGTTGTGATGTGTTGCACGTCAACAAGGAATAGTTAGGGGTACAAGATTTTCCTATTCTTAGTCACGTGGACCATGCACCACTTGTGAGGAAGAGGGTGAAGGGGTATTGGTCCAAGGGGACAACACATTGAGTATATTATGGGGGATTGTGGTCTGCGGAAAGCAATGGACCCCAATCTTGCACAGTCACTTGACACTATATAATTTTTCCCCTCCCTCTGGACGTCTTTGGCAACCAACTCAGAAATATGACCCTCCTCTTAGAGAAACTCAACAGGGACTGTCATGTTGACATAAGTGCGATCATTGGATTTATGAATGACCTACAATATAATTAATGGAAAATGTAGGACCGTTTGGCCACCTTGCAGAGGGGTCAAAGGAGAATACATGAGAAACCAGAATGTTTGGAAGGGACACTTGCACACTTGGAAAAAAACGCACATTGTGATTTCAGACCTCCTTCATCACTTAGTATCGAACAATAGAACCCAACTATGGTCAACTCTTCTGATCCCTAATGGTTATGGGTTGTCTTATGATTTTAGGTGTTTTTTGGTTTCACTAGTCATGTTGGTTGTGCTTACTTAGTTTGTATTGGCAACTTGCTATATGTTTTGGTTGTTTCCTTCCGGGAAACAAATTCGGTAGGAGTGAAGCTAGAAGAATTTTGAGGAACTACATGCAATGATGTAATATTTTTGAATTAATAAAATCCCCATTGAATTCTAGAGACTGAAAAATATGCCGAACATCCTCCAAAGCATAGAACATATAGACTATGGCATTAACAATCTAAACATAAAATAAATAAATAAAAAAATAAAATAATAATAATAATAATAATAAAAAATTTGTTTGATTATGTTAAGGCCTTCATACCTTGCAAGAAGATAAGGTCACATAATTGCAAGGATATAGTGACTTTCGTAATTTAAAATAAAAATAAAATTAATATTATAAAATTTGAAATAATAGCTCTGAAAAAGAATAATATGTTGTTGTTGTTATTATTATTATTGAAATTCAATCAAATACTCAACACTTGCACAAATATTTATATTATATTTTGCATAAAAAATAACATATCACCAAATTTTGCATAGTATACACAAATTATATAATAAAGATTATATATTTTAAAAGATATATTTTTTAACATTTTATCTTTTTATATCATATTTAAATTTATTCTAAAAGGACTTTAAATTATCCCTCCAAATTAACATATTTCTATTTTTCCATATTTACATTATCACTAACACATCATGAAAGACCATTAAATTACACTTGGCTTCAACCTAAATCATAACTTGATACATATTATTATTAATCTTAATCTTAAAATTATATTTATATAAATTATTCCATATATAATGTTTATATTATAATTTAAAATCTGTTATACCATCTCAAATTTTATAAACCCACAACTATAAATTAAGAATAATATATTTTATATTTAATTTACAACTCTGAATTTAGATTAAAAAAAACTAAAATAAAAAATCTTAGACCTAATCCCTAAAATATGACACATATTCTAAAAAAAAATTATTCACATATGAAACCTAACCTAACCCTATTCCTTAGAATCCTATTTGTATCTAAACTCATGGAGCAAGACAATAATCCATTGCTTTTATTTACCAGCCATGGATTTGAATTTTAACCATATAGCAACCATCAATATTGTGTGTATTCTTTTAGCCAAACATATCATATGGAAATGAATCCACATGATTGAAATACCCATTGGTTTTGAACCCCAATATTATGGATTAAGGGTCTTAAGTTTTAAGTTTGTTTTAACTCCAAAGCATTGATGGAACCATATCCAACTTATCAATGATATTGTCATTATGGATTTTGAATTTCAATATCATTGATGGAAGGATAATTCTTTTAGATTTTAATTTGAAATTATGGATTAGGAATTATGGATTAGGTTATGGGGTAGATTAATTAATAGTTGAAATGTTTTTTGTTTGAATCTAACAGCACATTTTTAGTAAGATTGTGATTTCTTATTGTTTAAAATACATAATGTATAGATAGATTCAACGACCTAAAAAACTTGAGACGCCATTTATATTTCAAATTTATTAAGTTTTAACCTTAAATTATGGATCAAACTATGGTGTACTTTAACTATTTGATTTCTTAGTGTTTAAAATGCACAATGTATAGATGGATTCAACATCCTATAAAACCTTGAGATGCCATTTATATTCCAAATTTCTTAGGTTTTAACCCTAAATTATAGATTAGACTATGGCGTACTTTAACTATTTGATTTCTTATTGTTTAAAATGCACAATGTATAGATGGATTCAACACCCTAAAAAACCTTGAGACACCATTTATATTCCAAATTTCTTAGGTTTTAACCCTAAACTATGGATTAGACTATGGCATACTTTAACTATTTGATGAAATGACTTTTTGACAAGAATTGACAATACATTTTTAGTAAGATTGTGATTTCTTATTGTTCAAAATACATTTTTGAATGCATAAATAGATTCAACACCTTAAAAAACCCTTGAGACACTAACAAGTTAAATTTATGATTTTAAAATTTCCTGTTGAAATTTAGAAAAAGTTTTTAGAAAAGAGTCATTTCCTCTATTAATTAAACTACCTATTAGAATATACCTGCATTAAAATATACCCAACTACTCATTAAAATATACCTGCATTAAAATATACCCAACTAATCAGAAAAGTCCTTACCCAACTCATGAGAAAAGTCCTTACCGGTCAGAGTATACCCAACTCATCAAAGAAGTTTTTATTTGACATTTGAGCCTTATTGCAATAAGTGTTTATTGCTGATTAATGACCGAATCTCTTGGGTTTTAACCCTAAATCATGAATGGAACCCTACACAATTCATCATACACATAATTTTACTATTAAAAAAACAAACATGTAAACATTTTCAATAGATTAAAAGTAAAAATAAAAATATTTAAATAAATAATTATAATTATTAAAATAGCCGACATATATTTAAATAGATAATTATAATTATTAAAATAACCGACATCTATTTTAAGTCCATATCTATCGCAAAAAATACTTCCAATTTTTAGCGCCCTAAACTTGAACTCGTTGATAAATCCATATTAATACAGGATAGTATTTTGAAAATGTGAGATATCGCAGTGAGAGCATCACGTTCTTTGTGTTGCAAGATATAGTGGGGTCAGGCAAATTGGGATTTAAATTTCGGGTTGTACTCTGATCCAGTCGCCATGACCAACAGGAAGAGAAGATCTAGGAATGAACGCGAGGAGTCACAGCCGCAGGAATTGCAATCTTGTAGTAGGGACAGTTTGAGAGTGCAAATGCCTGCTCACTGTATTAAACAGTTGGATGAAATTAAAAATGAGTTGAAATTGAGATCTCATGGGCGTGCAGTGAATTGGTTGTTACCAGAGAATATGAAGGGTTTGGTAGAGCTGACAGAGGTGATGGGCTATACCATGGGTGGACAAACCATTGATTGGTTATTATCAATGGGAATGGGAACGGAACGCATATTAAATTTCAAACAAGTACTGGACTCGCAGAACGGTGGAGCAGGACAGGCAGTAAATTTGTTACTGCCAAGCGAAACCAGGCCTCTGGTAGAGCTTACCAGAGAGCTAGGGTTTAACAGAGGGGGAGAGACCGTGGATTGGCTGTTAGAAATGGCGACGGATCCTCTGTTAAAGCTCATCAGTTCGTTGGGCTTCAAAAGTGGTGCAAAAACTATAGACTGGTTATTGAATAAAGCACAGCCCAGCATTACTGCAGCAAAAATGAATGGATTCAATATCCATAAACCTCCCAGGTTATCATCTGCCATGAACATCCCTCCACAGTTTCCACCCAGACAATTGGAGACACCAGGACAGAAAACCCAATTTCACAATTTTAATGCAGAACGCAATCACCAATTCCAAAGCACTGGCCAACTGTTTGTAGATAACCAGCAACAAATTCGATTTCATAGTGATAGTAGTGGTCACCAAGCAGAGTACCAGAGTTTCAACTGGAATGGAGGCCTTTCTAATCAGTTTGAGGGCTATAAAAGGAGAAGAATCGAGGCGGGGTACAGCAATCATGGTGACAACCCATTACAGGGTCAACATCCTAGTTGGCAGCAGCGAAGTCAGGCAAGAACCCACATTGAAATAGCCACAGCTAATCCTGCTCAAGATTTCAGTCAGAACCCTATTAATGGGGTTGATGTGGGAGGCACACTGAGATTCGAACGTCCGACATACTCGGCAGGGATGCCCCTTGAGATACATGCCCAGAATAAATTTCCTGATCCAAAATCTCCTCTGGATTATTATTTTTCCAACCAGAACCAGTTAGAAAATATTCATGCCCAGAACCAAAACCAATATGTTAATACTATTCATGAACAGAACCAGAATCAGAACCAATTTGTCAATATCCATGGCCAGAACGAAGGTGGAATTCAAGCTGAAGGAAATTATGGAGGCTATGCAGTATCATCACAGTTAAATGAAGATCAAGAGATTGCAGGTAATGTCAATGACTGGTTTGCGAATGTCAAAGCTCCCTGGAGAGGCAGGCACCAGCACTAGAGATAGTTGGAACTATGATACTGTCGTTTTTCATGTCTAATTTTAAAGTTCCCTCTGCCCCGGCTGTAATAAATGTCCAGACAGCCATACTCTGCATTGAATTTCAGTTTATAGCTTATGTATGAATTTCCAAATTTTTATACTTTCCTCGTATTGCAATTTGAAGGGCGTCCATTCCCTCGCAGAATATTTGATCATCTCATATTTGAAGTCTGTTTGTCATAATTTTTCCAGTAAATTTTTTAACGTGTGGAGACACATTGTCTTTGATATCTATATGCAGTAACACACACTAGCATATTTTGAGAAGAAGTGAATTTCAAGTGGTTCTATAAAGTTAGTAAGGAAATTGAAGATCATTTGTTTACTTGTAAGGGTGCCAACCAACCCCACAAGAGATTCAGTTAAATGTGGATAGCCTTAAAAGACCAGTACGATGGAGTCGATTAAAAAATTGATTTTCATTTTTATTAAAAACGAGTTGGATATGTTAGTGAGGAGTGGGGAGGTATTTATTATTGCGCAGGTTTTAAATTTTACAAGGGATTTTTTTTTTGAGCTATTAATCATCTTGAGGTGCCGGTTAAATATGTAGTTGTACTTAGGTGATAACCAAGTGAACTAGATCTATTGTTGAGTTGCTATATGTAAGAAAATATTTTTATTATATTCTTTATCTTCTTTAATTTAATTAATGAATATTTTTATTATAGTTTTTATTTTATGTAATCTAATTAATGAAAATCAAATGCAAGGTTGCAAATAATGGACGCAACAAATCAAATTCTAACTAAAAGAGAGATAATAAGAATTAGAAATGTAATCAATAATAATGAGAGATCTTGAGCCACTAAGAATACTCCAAAATCATTGAGATTTTCTACATGAGCAAAAATATGATAGTTAACAATAGCATAGAAAGAAAGTTTTTGATGCCAAAATAGAATCCTTTGCTTTAATGCAATGGATCTGTTCATTTTTGTAGATCTTGACTCTTGGTTTTTTTAAATAACTGACTCTTTAGCTACTCGAGATAACCCTTGAGCTACCCTAGATGAATTTTGAGATTCAAGTTGTTAATCACTAGAGACTACTCTTCTATCTTATTCTCTTAATGGAAATGGTGCAAATACAAAGTAGTGAGGCTTGTGTCCCACACAAGTTGTTATCAAACTAGAATAAGGTGAAAATTTTCGAGAGAAAATTGAGCCTCAGTTGGAGGTCAGAATAAGTCGACAATGGGTCAGGGAACATTACAACACCGAACCCATAAAATATTATGATATCTCTTTGATGATATCATAATCCAAGAAATGAGTTAGATCACAACCACACTGTTCTTTACCATATTTCCAAGCTTCAACAAAATGCAGGTCTATTTCATACAAAGTCTTCATTAATTCCACCCTTAACACCTCAATTGTCATTGTGATCAATAATGGTGTTCTTCTATTTAATGCATCATCAAATTACCTATGTTTGAACATAAGTATGTCTCTATGATAATTCCACCCATTTCACTTGTCTTTGGTCCAACTTTGATTGAATGTCGATATCTCAATGTTTAATGATCACCATATTGAACACACTCTTTGGTCAACAAATACTGTCTTGATTTATTCAACAATTGTATGATAGCATAAAACACCTAATCATAAACAAAATATTTCTATTCTATTTTCTTCATTTATCTTCCCATTAAAATATGCAAATTGTCTTGTCTCTCAACTAAACATTGTTCTAATGTTTGTTCCAATGTTTGTTCCAATGTTTGATATTCTCATTTTCTCTTACATGTAATTAATGGTGAACAAATACCATGGAAATTCTAATAAACTTTCTATAAAAATTAGTTCAACCATGAATTTTTTTTTCCTTCAAATGTACTTACTTTTTGGAATAGACTATTCTACAATTGATCTCACCTTGTTGAAATCCATCTTCAAGCCTTCTTGGAATATTACAAACCCTAAGTATAACAACTCTTTTTCATAAATTAACATTTTTTATATACGTATAACAATTTGCTTTTGTCTAATTGAAATTAAAACATCATCTAAATAAATAACAACAAATAATTTTATGATTTTGTTGAAAAAATAATAACTCAATATAAATAAAATATATAAAATGTATAATTTTAATTTGACTTGTTCTCTAGCACACAATCTTGTGAAATGTTTTAAAATCAACTACTAATAATTTATTTAATTATATAATCTACAACCAATAATTTATTTAATTATTTAAAATCCACTTTAGAAAACTATAAACTGATATCCACTCCATTAAATATCTTTAAAATAATGAAATCTTTAGAATAATGAAGACTACTCTTAACTTAATTAATTGAGTACTAAATTTTTTTATTCTATTCTAAATCTTTTGAAAGTGTTCTCTATAACTCCCTCTCACAACAATGAATGAGAATGAAGAAGATTATTATTTAAAGAAAAATGCTAATTTTTCATTTGCATTGGGACAAAAGTATATGATCAACATGTAAGATCATCTATTTTTTAATATGGACCAAGTAAGGAGGAGACTAAATGTTTCTCTAATGAAATTTTGAAGAGAATTGGAATCTGAAAAGGATATGGACCAAGTAAGGAGGAGACTAAATGTTTCTCTAATGAAAATTTGAAGAGAATTGGAATCTGAAAAGGATTAATCAAAAGTGAAGTTTATAGATTTTTTTTTTTTTTTTTTTTTTTAAATTAAATATTATTTTTTAATATTTAAATTATAAAAAATAATTATTATTATTTGTTTTTGTAAATTGGGAGTTACTATTCACATTAAAAGTAGAAAAATATAGTTACAAAAAGGCCATCGAGGCAACTGTCCAAAGACCAGCAAAACGCGAGATCAATCCCACACCTAGGGAAAAAGGAAACAGGGGAAGAGAAGCTAGGTGGGGAGACTGATAACAAGGGCAGAATTCCAACTGTGAGCACACAGGCTCGACGCAACAAAAGCCCTGATGAGCAAGCCAAAACAAGATAGAAACAAAAAATTACAAACTCGGAGGAGCCGGCATATCATCACCATCATTGAAAAGTCATCAATATTGATCGGTTGTTTAGGCGTACCATTAGCTCTGCGGTGATATCCCTGAAGTGACGAGCATCATTTCTGGCTTGAATCTCCGCCCTGGTAATAGGGTGATGGGAGGGGTTCTCCCACTGGGCAGTATGGCAGCGACGAATAAGAGGAGGAGGAGGATGCCTGCGACAAGGGGCCATGACAAGGTGCTTAAGCTCAAAGGGAACGAGGGCGATTTGTATACTAAGCGCCTGAATGGGAAGGCCGCAGAACCTGCGCCGAGAGGTTTTGTAGGAGAACAAGGTTGGGAAGAGGGAGGTCAGACAACAGCGAAACTCAGTAGAGAAATGAGGAAAAAGAGCCAGGTGGGGGGTATTTATGGATAAATGCAATCACAGGCTAACAACAGGCAGGAAGCGAAGACACATGCTGATCGACTTAATGAGATTAGGCGGAGAATAATTGCAGGACAGGGGAACGATCCAAGGAGATTTGATCCAGGATCGACCTGTGCTTGGAGAACGTGATAAATCTTCAAATGAGTACTCTGTCATAATGGATATGCTAATTGGGCGACTGCGATATGATCCCTGCCTTGTGTAGGTCATTGATATTGATTGTGGTACACTCCTTGATTTCGGGTGATTCGAAAGAATTCCACTCCTGAGACACGAGCTGGTCCTAAGTTGTTACCCCTTGGTTGGCCAGTTAGTCAGCCATGCTGTTGGCCTTTCATTTGACCGCTTGAAACAAAACCCCTTTTGCTTCTTTTATGTTGTCGTTAATTCGTTGAAGAATACGGTTGAGATGCCATCCAGTAGAGACTTTTGCCACGCTTCGGCCCTGCTGCAGTTTTTGGCAAGCTTGGGTAGCAACATTGGAGTCTCCCTTGACCAGAAGGGGCCAATAGTAGTTTTGCTTGGCAATGACAAGACCCCTAGCCAGTGCTTGGAGCTTAGCTATGTTGTGGGTGGTATGGCCTAAATTACCATAGTAAATCCATAGGATGGATCCCATAGAATTGCGAAAAACACCTCCAAAGCGTGCTAAGACAGGGTTGTTTTTGGACACCCCATCATAATGCAGCTTGAGGAAAGGTTGTTCAAGAGGATGCCAGATAGTCAAATACGAGGGATTGATCGAAACAGACTGGGAAGAAGAAGCATTACCGGTGATGGGAAGATCAAGAAGATTAAGTATCCTGCATTCAACTACGGTTAGAGGGTGGGGGGAGTCCAAAAGCTTAACAATGAAAGCAGATTCTCGCATCATTGTCTTGATTATAAAAAATAATTATTAAAATAAGTCAAAAATTTAGAATTTAATAAAAATTTATATTTATTTTTTCAAAATAATTTTTTTATTAAATAAAAAACTAATAAACAACCACTAAAAAATTATTTAGTTATCTAAAATCCACTCCACTCAATATTCTTATTCTTAGAATACTTTATAGAACTATAAATTAATATCCACTACATTCAATATCCTTTAGAATAGACTACTCTTAGCTTAGTTAATTAGGTATTAAAAATTTTGCATCTTCCAGCTTTTTTGAAAGTGTTTCCTCTATCCCCTCTTTCACAATAATGAACAATGAGAATGAAGAAGGTTATTCTTTAAAGACAAATGCTACATGATCAACTTGCAAGATCATTTTTTTTTTAATATGGACCATTTAAGGAGGAGATGAAATGTTTGTCTAATAAATTTGGAAAAGAATTGGAATCAAAAGATGAATGACGTTTTTAAATAAAGTCTATGAAATCATTTTACATTGGATGATTTTTTTGGTTGTAAAAATTTTAAATATTATTTTTTAATATTTAAAGTATGGAAAAAAATTATTAAAATAAATCAAAAGTTTGGAGTTTAATGGAAGTTTGTATTGTATTTTTTTTTAAATATTTTTTAATTATATATATAATAATCATTTATTTATAAATAATATATTTAATTATTTAATTTTATATTATTATTATTATTTGAAATAAAAATATGAATATTATGGTTTTATGTTATGGTTACCAATGATTATCATGAGCGACATGCGATATCGATGATATTTTGTTGCAAGTTACATAACTACTTTAATCCGGACTATTTCTACTTCTTAACACTTCAATACTTAGTCAATTTTTCAATTTCAATCTTTTTGTTCAATTATAATAGTCAAGCAACGGAAATAAAACTTCAATTCATTCACTTCATAAACAATCGGCCATATTCTAAATTCAACAATGTGCAATAAACAAGAATAGTAAGCCAAGTATAACCAGTGGGAGGGTGAACTCCCAACAATTCCCCAAAACTTATTTTATTAATCTTCAAGTCTACAAATATATTATAACAACAATTATAACCAAGGGTGGGCTAAACCCCAAAGGTTCTCTACAACACCACTTGGACAACCAAAATTCGTGCAACACTTAAGCTCGCACTTCAACAGTATAAATGTTTCCTTGCAACCAAACAGGGGCCCCTTGCAGCTCGCTCTACCCACAGCAACCAAACAAAAAATTTGACGCACGACTACGCCTCTTTCCTATTTTCTACCTCTACCCGTTTTTTTCCTCATAAATTTTGAAATATCACATGCCTCCACCCTCTGTTATGCGAACTTGCCTTGTGATCTATTGATGCCCTTCTTCATCGTACATTTACTTTATTTATATGTGTCTTAGCTCAAATATTTAGTCGAGCTGACGCCCCTTCATTTCGTCGAGCTGACCTTTCAAGTTAGATTTGGGGCACCTATGCCATGGGCCAACACCCTCCAAACTCATCTAAACGACATGTGGGTGCACTCGCTTGTCTTCAACCAAGTCAATCAACATGCCCACCCTTGCCTTGTCATGAATGTTGTGTGTGGGCGTGCTCGCTTGTCTTGGCCGAGCTGACCAACGTGCATGTACTCACCTTGTTGTGTACGCTAAACAAAACTTGAGCACGCCTACCAATTTCCTATCATGTATGTTACGCAAGGTGCATGTTGGCGCTCAGATGCGCTACCTTAGTACGAGTGCACCCAAGGGCGCATGCCACCATGGTTTGTGCCTAACGCAATGTCCAACGGGTCACTCCTTTGTCTTACCCACATTATCCATTTCATGTTAGCTTGAATGACTAGTACGTTTCGTCTTGTTCTGGGCACCCAACGCCTCACCTTCATGTGGATGCGCTCGGGGCATGAGGCCCATCTATCTCGCTGATGTTCAATATGGCCAACCAACTTCGTGAACCATATATATTATGTTCCATTTGTTCATTTTCCTTTGTGTAGGGCGTGCCTGCCTTCATGCAAGCAACATTCCCCTCTACTTTATCATATTTCAAACTTCATCTCAAAGGGGTGCGCTCACCTTCCTATAGGCGTTCAATCCCACCATTTCGGTTTCCAACTTGGGCATGCTAGGCCAGGGGCCTAACATCCTTCCCCACTTCAAAATGGTTGTCATCCTCAACAACAACCCCACTTAGAGAACTTTCTTTGCCAAGTCCAACTATCACAAAATGTCATCAACTCCAAGGTTGAGGAAGAACCATCCATCTCCCCTCGTCCCTACTACATGAACTCTCTACCTTCTTCAGACGAACCTTCATCAAGACTCATGTCTTCATGTAGGAAAGACTTCTGAATACCACAATCGTTAGCCATAACTCATCGCAATCCTCCACACTGCCCCAACTTATTGAAGGGCTCCTCCTCCAACCTAGATACATGCTTCAATCACAATTTGGGTCGTGCCAACCCACTGCATGTCATCATGTGAACTTCTGCTACCATACTCTAACACATTTCAACACACTTACCAACCTCATGAATTGAACTAGTTGGGTGATCAGTCCAACATCGTATTCAACCCATGAGAATGCACCTCCTCATGCCTTCATCAATTGTTTCTCCAACACTTGTCACATCTTCTTTTTCAATAAACCTTCCCACTTCATGCTATGAGGCCTCTTCCCCAAGGCCCCTTTTTTGCTGTGGTGCAGCGCCTCTTGCTTTCGCAAGGAACCACACTCACCCATCTTCAAATCTTTGATGCATAGTAAGGGTCAGGAAGTTTCCTCCTTGACTCTTGCATATCATCATATCATATTGATGTTGCATCCTTAAGTACTTCTACATGCCATCAATCTCTTCCTTTGTGCATTCCAACTTCACAAGTCTCTCTTTGGTCAATTGGAAATAATATATGCCCATATCATATCTGCAAAACTCCACTATTTCTACCAGATCTCTACATGCTTCCTTACATCCTTCGCTTTTATTTGAAGAAGAATTTGGGCCTCCTCATTCTTCAACACTCTCTTGGTGAATACTTATGATAGAAGTCCCCTCTTCCTTCTTTGTGGCCTACGTAATGAAGTGCTTCATCTTCTTCTCCTTTGATTCTTAAGTCAAGCTTCTAACTTCTTGTTGGCTCACATCTTCATGCCTAACATTCAAGTCCTTCTCATACAATATCATGGAGGAAATCATTGGGCGATACCCCAAATGACTCTTCCTTGTCATCAGCGCAATCACGATCTTCCCATCAACTAAAATCAAGGGAAAGTCTCAGTCCACCATCGACACGGTTTGAGTTGTTGTCAAAAAGTACAACCCCAATACCATGGCATGATCATCCATCTCGACTTGATCTAGGTGGATATTTGTGGCCACCCGCCTATTCCACCTAGACCCCCAGTCGGTTTCATCAGTTTCCTTGATTATAGCAGCATTTACTATTTTTAGCAGTTTTTTGGGCCCTGAACTTTCGGAGTTGTTTTGACCTCCTAAACAACATTTTTTTGAGGTCCACAGTAGGCTTGTAGCCATAGGTAGGGTCCTACCATAGATCCTGTAGTACTTGGAGAGATATTTCCAACAAGGTATCATATGCGCCAAACGAATATCATATGACAAAATTACGTCTTCGGGAAGTTGGATGCCTTACTAACCCCAACATGGCCCACAAACTTTTGGTGTTCCATCTGTTGGGGTTAGGGTTTTGGTTATTTAGCATTTTCCTTTGCTATTGAATAATAAAAAATCCATCGAACCCTATTGTAACATAGTTTAGAGGCATGTAGCTGCCACATCTCTTCTTAGAGATAATCTACCATTGCCCGAGTTAGTTTATTTCCATTCTTCTTGTAAGCATCTTTCAGTTCTTTGATATTAATGAAATGAGATTTATTTATGCTACATCTATGTGTTTATGTTTATATCTGTATTATGTAGCGTTATTTCATAACTCTAGATCACGACCACCCTTAGATCCAACCTTCCAATCCATGAACCAACCTTTACCTACATTTCCTTAAGAATACCTATGAAAACCTTCATAGTCGAGTTAAAATATTTGAAATCACTTATCTCTCTTTCCATCATGGTTTTCAACTTCAAGGATTTCGCCACCTTCTTGCTAAGGAAATTGTTCAAAGCTCCTGAATCAACCAACGCAACAAAATTCCTTCAACATACAGCCACCTGCACAAAACTTAGTCCCAAAACACCTTCATCCTACAAGGGTCTCGTCTTGCGCCTTACTTCCATAACCTTCTTCATTGTTTCCTCAAGTGACCATCTACCTTCATCGCATTTCAGTTGCAACTTAACAGTCCTCTTGAGATAATTTACTTCACCAATTGGCACACTTGAACAAATTAAACCTGGTTCAACTTTGGTAGACTTCATTCCACCACAACTCACATTTTCCAACTATTGTCTCATCACACTTACTCGGTATTCAATGTCCTCAGTTTTCACTAAGATGCCATCATTCACCTTTCTTTATCCAAGGCCTATTATAACAACCTCGGGTTAAAAGTTCATGTAATAAAGTTAATAAAGAAAAAAATAACCAAGTTCATGGGACATGTATTCCAAGTTGAATGTTGGGCAAAACATTCTAGTGGGTGTTCATTTCGGTTTATGGCTAATGGAAATTGGAAAAGGAATTGGCAATGGAAAAAAAGCATTAATTAACATTTTATTTATTAAAATAAAGGAAATTAGGAGAAAAGGAAGATGAAATGTCACAATTTTTCATGAGAAGGAAATTGAACAAAAATAGAGGAAATTGAAGAAATAGAGGCTTCAATAATAAAAAGGCTTCTGAGGATCAGTTGGTACCTTTTGTAAATACATTTTTGAAGCCCTCTATGGGTGTCCAAGTATGAATCATGCAATTCACCCAATCCATGTTTAATTGTCAACCGAGGGTCCTACCAGTTGTTTCAAGGCTATCGTGCACTATATGTGCAGGCCACAGTTTCCCTACCTAGCATTGAAAATTAACTATAAATTCATCAATATGTAACAACAAGCAATACTGTAACAACGAATAAGAGTAACAACAAGTAATAATTGTAACAACAATAAGGAATCACAAAAACACACTGATAAACATTCACAACTATAACAAACTCACAAAAATAAACCTAATACACATCTAATCCAGCAACACTTGGTCAAGAGAGTGGGCCCAACTCCCTGATCAGGGCTATGGCGAGATCAATGAATCATGATATTCTCAGAAGATCAAATTGTCATTAATAAAACAAATATTACAAGTATGTTGTTACATACTCAAAATTAGAGTATTTCTCTTGTAACCTTAACGACTCTTAACAACGGTGGCTTTCACAATGCGCGACTCTACTTTATACAATTTGTCAATAATACAACTCCTAGAATTACAACATTTTATGTATTTAAATACATGGTGGTTTTCAGAATGAAATAGAATGTTAAAAATAGTAGTGTGTCAATCAAAATATTGATTCACCATTGTAGCTAGTATTCAAGGATAGCATTGCCAGCTTTGATAGCATCGTTCAGTGAATCACGGTCCTAGTCATTCTCTCTTTAAATCTATAGAAATAATTGAATTAGCAAGCCACTTAGGTAATAATCCCCTACGACTATGCTTCATTGACGAATAATCCATAAATACATGACGAGAGGTATACCTGTCCGTTTTAAGATATCGATTAACCATTATCGACATGAAATGAATAAAAAGAACAGGGTAAAAGGGTGAGTAAAAGTATGCAAATCTAGCCACCGACATCTCCCCCCAAATGGCCTTATTGCATGTCCTCATGCATTTTTTCGCTTGCGCAAGTCTAGGTTAGAGCTACAATGATCAACATGAAGTTATGCAAGATCGTATTTTGCAGACATCTATGTTCCCAGAGGCTTATACCCATCTGTCTGGATGACTTCTTTCCACCAATCCTCGCCTACCTCGTAAGTTGGAGTGTATTGATCATTTGGTAGCCAGATGATGGGAAATCAAAACCTCAAACCCATCCATCAAACACCACGAAGCCGCATGCATGTAATACACTGGGGTACCCTGTTTAGAGCTCGAGCAAAATTGGGGGCCCCAAAAGTCTCACGTATCTTAACAGATGAAGATGAGAGCATCCATTGTTTCTGGCAAATTTCCCGGGCCTCCTCCTAACATGTGAAGATATGTTTTGTGCATATATCAATGCACCATTACTGAGTTTCCAACATCTATTCTTTCCGTCCCTCAATCCCCAAGAGGGTTTCGTGTCTGTTGTAAACATTCACAAACTGACAATTCTCCATCTGAATGACAAGTGGCCTATTTGCGCGATTTTCTTCAAACATGTCAAAGGCCTTTCTCCATTTAACCTGGATGACTTTATAGGAGGTAAAGGATCTTATTTGAATGTCTCCTACATATGGCACTAGGTTAAATGATTGATCATTGCCCATGAAGTAGTCATGCATGTACAACTCGCACATCAAATGTTGATCCAAAATATTGTGGCATCTCATGATGTGCAAAAACTACATTGAATCTTCCATCTCATGACTGAGCTCCTGGTCGACACTGTCTAAACAAAATAATAGATATTTTTCATGGAGGAATAGGACGTAGCTATGAGCAGGGGGGCGGCAAGCCATTTCCTGCTATGCCAAGGTAAACATCTCTTCCTTATCGGCCTTTAATAGCTTCACCTGTTCTTCCAGTCCCTCAATTCACTTCTACTATTTATCCTGCTTCCACTTTTCCTTTTCTATCTATTCTATGTAGCTGGAGATTATTTTCGTAGTTTTTTTGTGAGATTTCCTTATTCCTTCCCAGTGTGCTTCTAAAGGAATGGTTCCTCATTAAAAGTGAGCTATTGTAGCTTGCCACTTCTAAATTTCTACAGACATGACAAAATCTCGCACCTCGATGATCCAAAATGGGTTTTGAATAGGCTCCTAAGTCTAAGTGTTCCTCATAGAGGAAAATAAAAGTCCAAGGAAGTTCTTGGACATAGCCCCATTATAGAGATATTTTCATTCTGAATCTACTGCAACTTGAATGGGCAAAAATGGACTTAGGATGCAGAAGTTATCGCTCAAAGAAGATGCCCTTTATTCCTTAGAAAAAGAGGCAAAATCCCCTAAAAATGAGCAAAAACCCTTATAAAGGGAAATCGCATCAGACCAGGGCAAAAGCGCGGACTTAAGTGGAAAGGGGAGAAACCCCCGATCACCAATCCTCGACATATAGGATCAGAGGCAGACACACATGTGATATCGAGACCCTGGATTTGGAGATTGTGATCATGCGATACGCTGATCGCCAACAATCGGATCGACGAATCGGCATCGGCGATGCACAGAACCCCGAGTCGAGCGACATTGCGATCACCGAAATCGACTATCAACGATCAACAACCCCTGATGCCAATAAAAATACTGGACCCGATAAGTTTTCAAAGCCCGATTGTATAAAATTTCAAGTCCGGGAATTCGAATTTTCACGTATTTCCTGTGTATTTGGGATTTTACCGAAAACACATGCGATGTGATATGCGATGAAAACGTACCCGAAAGGGTTTGAAAATGACGTTGCATAATTATTTCAAGTCCGCCATAAAGCCATTTTGTGGTATTTTCAGTCAATTTAGTGTATTTTTATAAATATAAAGGAAAAAGCCCCCAAAGCGATAAAGGTGGACCCAAAGAGGAAATAAAGGCGCGATTAATGAAATTTGAGTTCCAAAGGCGGGATTTCAGGCGGGCCTTAGGCGGAAAGCAGTTTTAGGCTGGCTTCGCCCGATCCCATACAGTCAATGACGCGGGGCTGGCGGAGGAGAGAGGAAAACTGCCTTTTCGAGTGGGTAACCTTTGTATTCCTAGGCCACCCAAGATCGCATATGGGCAATTAGATTAGAGATCCCATAGATCGATGGTGGGGACTGCACTAGTGCCCAAAGGTGGACTGGAAAGGAATCTAGGGTGGAATTAATGGTTTGTGAAGTCCGATAAACAATAGATTGGCGAATTTTCTCGTGTTTACAGTGTTTCTTTGTGTAAATAGAGAACGACTGTTTCTGAGGATTTCAAGTGCCGATGATCCTTCTGCTACAAAATAGGTGGCCACCTTCTCTGGAAGCGTTGACAAATGATTGTTAAATGCTTAGAAGGGGATTTGAGCAGACAGAGGCTAGGAGCCGAAGAGCCCGAAGGGGAAAACAAACCGACCAACGCCGATTGGCTTAAAAAGCCACAGAATGATAGAATGAAGAGGAGGAAGAAGTTCGCAGGAGGCTAAGCCAAAGTAGGAAGCTAAGGCGAAAGAGAGCAGCATAGAAAGGGAAGGCAAGGAGAATGCAAAGCTAATGCACAGAGCAACCGAGTGGAATCACTTGGAAGACAAGTGAAAAGCCCGAGAGCTATCATTTGTAGAGAGCTAGAACCAGAAAGCCAAGAGCTTCAGAGCCAAGGAGAGATGGTGTTCTAAGCCCATTGTTCCTGTGTAAAACATTGGAGTTGAGACAAGAGCTTGTAAAAGGACTTTTCCATAATCCCAGAGAGCCTAATCGAGTTGACTAGAGCTCAAGGAGATGTAACCCAAGAGTTTTGGGTGAACTCCAAATTAATATTGTTGTTCTGTGTGTGTTTTATTGTTGCATTGTATCTGCTGTTTTAATTGCTACTATTTGCTTTATATCAGTTTAAGAAAATCAATTTATAGCACCTGAACAATTTTAAACAAACATAAGAATACACTATATTGTCAAGCATATTATCAATTCCACATTGGGTAATCAATAAGACTTGGGAATATTTAAAGCTTTGGAAGTGGGAGAGGTTCTTGTAAGTTTAGAAAAGAAGCTTAAGTGCCTCATTTTCAGATCAGGTGGTATTAGAGCCTAAGTTTGGTTAACCCCACCTTCAAATAAGGTTATATCAGAATGTTGATTGACAGAGAAAATATTTCTTGTGTAAAAGGTGTTTAAACAGTCAGAGGTTGATTGTATGCTTGTTTGCAGACTGACTATTTTTTTAGTTGCAGAAGTGAAGGGAAAGCTATTGATAGCTCAGTCCAGGAAGGATAAGAAGGAAGAAGTGTTGAAGGCATTCTTCTATCCCAAAGGACCTCAAGGTAGTCCTTAAAGCAAAAGAGGTTTGTTGCAAAAGGTTGCTTAAATAAGCTCTTTATTAATCTTGTTTGAAGTTCTTTTGTTCATTGGTATAATGACAACTTCTACAAGTGAATCCTCAAATTCCCCCTTCATCACAAGACTCTATGATGCAGACTTGAACCAAGACTTGTTCATCATGATGGATAAGGTGAGAGAAATGTATGAGGATGGAAGGAAGAGCAGCATACTTATAGAGCAGTTGAATTCCATGAGGGAAGAGAAGCAGTTGCTTTTCGACAGACTGCGGGAAATGGAGAGGCAACTTCATATTGCAAATATGAACCTGAAAAGGATGCATGAGTTGGAGTCACAGTTCTTTGTTGCCAAAGAAGCCTTCTTCAAGTATCAACTTGAAGAAGAGGTAAACCATTCCAGTTTGTCTTCAAATTCTTCTAAGAATGCTTATATTGGTTCTTTTGAAAAACATACTAGAGGCATAGGTTCCAAGATAATGTCCAAGATGGAATATGAAGGAAAGGGCTTGGGAAAGCATGCACAAGGTATCGTTGAACCAATAATGGTTGAGGAAAGGCCTAAGTATTTGGGTCTTGTCTATGGACAAGCTTATGGAGAAAGTTACAAAGCTGCCATGAAGACCATTAAAACAACTCCAAGGAGTTGCATTGCAGGTCTTCATGAGTGTGAAGGTTGTATTCATGAGGAATGCAATAGCTTGAAACATCATTTGCAGGATACGGGTGTTCAGAAGCACACACTTGAACCAGAGAGTTTGGGAGACTCTAACAGTCTTGAAGAGATTGATGGGGTTCCAAAGAGAGCCACTTCTTCATTTGCTTCAGGTCCTCCTCATGAAGGCAATAAAGGTGAAAGAGAAAGGTATAAATCTTGTTCTAAAAATTTTCCTTTTGATTGTGCAAAGTATGATAAATTTCCACATATGTATCGGAAAAGAATTGCATATTCCTTTTGTGGTTTGGATAACCATCATGTTTCTAGATGTTGGAAGAGAATAGCCACATACAGGAAACTTTTGAAGGAAAAGAAGCAAAAAGCCAAAGGTCCATTGGACAAGGCAAATCATGTTGTCAGGAGGATGCACATGTGTTGCACTTACTGCCATAAGCAAGGGCATCTTGCTGAAAGGTTTTAGACTCTGAATCCAATAATGCTTCCATAAAAGCTAAGGAAGGTGGAAAAAGAAGATGGCAGAAATGGAAATGAAGTTTCCATGAATGATATGTCTAAGGGTGATTCACACGTTGATGCTGATGTGTAGATAAAGGAAAGACTTTTGAACTGGATTGGTAAGAAATGGTTAGATTTCTTTTCCAATTAAGATTGCTTGTCTATTGATGCATATATTTGCATTTCTTTGTTAATGAGATGCAATTTGCAGGTTCTTACCAAGAAGGTGAATGTAAAAGTTGAGTAGGAGAATCACTTTATTGCTCCAACATTGTATTTCATTTCAGCTTCGAAAGTACAGTGTACTTAAGTGAAAGTTGAAGGATGAAATGCGTGCATGAGCATAATGTGCATGGACACAGGGATGTTGATGTTTTCCTTGTTTTGAACATGTATGTGCAATTAACTTGTAGGGTTGATTGCTTTGACATGCATGTGATGCAATATTGACTTGGGAAAAGCTGACTTGGTCTCCAAGATGGAGATAGTGATGAAATGCTTCATCTTTTGAAAAGAGTCATAATGGTATTTTTCTACATGCTTGACTTGAAGAGTCATTTGTTTTAAGGCATGTTTTGTAGGCTTTGTTGAGATTGCAACAAGATGATGGAGCTTAGTGGAAAGGAGTCGCCTTCACTAAGTGGGCCCGCAGGCAAATTATGGGGCAAGGTCTATTTTTTTGGATCACAGCAGGGATGATCACATCAGGAGAGATCAAAGTCTATTTTTAGACTGGTTGTCAAAAATAGAAAAGTCAAATATTATTGTCTCATAATAATATTTAGACTACAAACTTTATCTTATTCTCTTGGAGCACTTCAGTTTGAGCTACAGGTGTGGCACATGTAGCTGTCAGAAGGAAATACACTTCTTTGTGGGTCAGTTGAGTTGTTGCATGCATGACGCCAGTTAGAAATCAAGCAGTTGAGTTTGGTGGAGTTGATTGTGGAGTTGATGGAGTTGTGTTTAGGTTGACTTGGTTAAACTAGTTGTAATTAGTCTAACTGAAAATAGACTAATGGTGAGTTGTTAAACTAATTATTAACTCATAATGCAACTAAAGAATACATCAGTTAACTCAGTCGCATGTCAGTGCATGTTCAGTTCAACAGGGACAGGTGTTAGAGGATGAGATTGCTATCAGTTGTGACTATAGTTGTGCATGTGGATTTGCACAAGCAATGTATTGAGTATGCCAATGAGTATTGCAGTGATTTTTCCCAGTAGAATAGCCTGTGCGCACGTGATTTCCAGTGTGAGTGATTCTCAGCAGGTTTATGCAATAGAGGCAGGCAAAGCAGTGGAGCATATTTGAACTTGTGACTTGTTCGAGTCTGAGCTGGTTTGTGTGTAACAGGTGGAGATAGTGCTGGATACTTGTGAGGAGTATTGACTATTGTAATGTTACATGTTCTCAATCATTAATATACAAATAGTGTGGGGTTTTCAGCTATAAGCTTTCCCCGGGTTACATATTGTGTTAATGTGTGCATGCTATTGATGTTTTATTGTTATTAATGATGTTAAATTGATGATCAACGTAGAGGAGCTTATGTATTGTGTGTGTATTCCACAATAGTACATGATCAGGATAATCTCCATTAAATATGTGTTTATTATTCAAAATTTCTACATGGTATCAGAGCTGTTGATCATCAGATCTACTATTAAGGAAGTGTTTACATTCTATTTCTTCAGGCAGAGTCTGTAATCGGGCTAGGTAGCCTCTGGATTCATCCTTCCTTTGGAAGGTGAGATATCCGGTGAATGCCCATATAGTCAATCTTTGTACGAGAAATATTTTGTTCTCACGAATATTAGATCTGAGGCGGTTGAGTTTGGAGCTGGTGGAATTTGAATTTGCAGCAGTGTTTTCTTGGTGTCTAAGAAGCAACGTCTTTCAACGGATTGCGATTGGAGTATGCTCTTGAGGGAAACTCAAACTATATTGCATGGAAGGACAGGATGGAGGCAGTATTGGATGATAACGGTCTAAAGGAGTTCATAGAGACGGATGTCCCAAAGCCCACTGATTCTACTCAAGCTGATGCTTGGAAAAAGAAGACCGCAAAATGTCGAAGGATTTTGTTGGAGGGCGTGAAGGATCACATTGTGTCCAGCCTGCATGGAAAGACTTCTCCATATCTGATGTGGAAGGCTTTAATAGATCTATTCCAAAGCAAGAGCGATCAGAGGAAGCTGGCGCTCAAAGACAAACTTAGAAACATCAAATGCGAGAAGGGTGATAGTATGCCTAAGTATCTCACGAAGTTCACTCAGTGTCGAGATGAGCTGGGAAGTGTGGGGGTTACTGTCGATGATGAGGACTTTGTGAGCTTGGCTCTCCTTGGTCTTCTAAAGAGTTGGCATTCCTATCAGGACTATCAATGGTCGGGAGAAATTTCCAGGATGGGAAAGACTGTGGTCAGATCTTGTGCAGGAGGAGATTAGGCAGAGTACTAGGGATGGATCTTCATCAAAGGGAGCTGATGAAGAAAATTGCACTTTGGCTGCCAAAGCAAAGAAGGGGAAGAGCAAGAAAGCTTCTCAGTTTGGTGCAAAAGGCAAGAAATAAGACAAGTCCAAGGTGAAGTGTTTTCACTGTCGCCAGCACGGACACTATGCCACTAATTGTCCGGAGAAGAAGAAGAACAAGCAGGTTGTTGGATCTGCAGCAGGAGAGGCTCTAGCCTCGCAGTTTGAGCTTGATTTTTCATTGATCGCATGCTTGGTTTCAAGTGTGATGGGATCGATGTGGTTCATGGACAGTGGAGTGTCTTTTCACATGACGACAGATCGAGATTTGTTTTCTGATCTGAAGGACAAAGATCTTGGAGTGCACATCGAAACGAGCGATGATGGTAGATACAGTGCGACCGGTATCGGTACCATTTCCTTTGAGAGGGAGTCTGTTAAACCCTTCGTATTAAAGGAAGTCATGCATGTTCCAGGATTGAAGAAGAATCTTATCTTTGTGGCGATGTTAAAAGACAAGGGGTATGATGTTGTTTTCAACGAGGGAAAGGCTTTCTTGCGCAGCAAGACAACTAGTGAAACCCGGAAGATAGGGGTTCGAGTGAGGAACCTTTATCAGTTGCATGTAGATGGATGTGCAACAATGGCATTCAAGGAAGAAGGATTGGTGAGTCGGGATGATGGCGAGTTGTGGCACAGGAGATTGGGTCACCTTCACCATGGAGCCTTGAAGATACTGCAGCAGATCACTACAAGGCTTCCTAAAGGCACTCTTGCGCAGTCATATCAGTACAAGGTGTGTACTTTGGGAAAGGTTGTGAAATCCACCTTTCACGAGAAGGATAGTCGCGCCATGAAAATCCTTGAGAGAATTCACACAGACGTGTGTGGACCTTTCTCAGTTGCTTCGACAACAAAACACAGGTATTATGTGATTTTTTGCTGATGATTTCTCTCGTTAGTGCTGGATCTTCTTCATGCAGAAGAAGAGCGAGACATATTCTAAGTTCTATGAATTCAAAGCACTAGTCGAGAAGGAGTCGAGGAAGAAGGTGAAGGCTCTTAAGAGCGATAATGGTGATGAATACATCTCGGACGATTTCAAGGATTTCTGCAAGGCAGAAGGGATTCGAAGAGAGCTCATAGCTCCCCATAGCCCACAGCAAACCGGGGTTGCTGAGCAGAAGAACAGAACGATCGTGGGTGCTGCACGGGTGATGTTGCATGATCAGGGCCTACCCCTTCACTTGTGGGCAGAAGCATGCAGTACAACAGTTTATGTGCAGAACTGTTGTCCTCACAGGATACTTGGCATGAGTACATCCGAGGAGGCTTATTCTAGTAAGAAGCCTGATCTTCCTCATTTGAGGATTTTTGGTGCTAACATTTACATGCATGTGACGAAGGATGCCAGGAAGAAGTTGGAGCTGACCATAGAGGTTGGGATATTTTTGGGGTACAATGATACGCCCCACAACTATCGTGTGTATTTGCCAAACATTGGTAAAACTGTTGTGCGACGGGATATAAAATTTCAGGAGGAGAAAGCCATGAAGTGTTCGCTTGAGAGGGAGCTACACTTGCATGTAGATGAGGAGCTATTAGTTCCTAAGGATGAGCTTCAGGATGTGGATCAGCCACAGGACGAGGTTCATGGAGTGGAAGAGACCACTCATGCAACACCAACCATCAGAGGGCGAAAGCGCTTGACAGAAGCTGAGCGACTAGCTCAAGATGTAGAGAAAGTTGTAGGACCACCTACAGCCCAACGCAGGCAGAGACAGTCACCTGATTAGTACACTGGATACATGGCTCTTATGAGCAAGTGTGTTGTGACTGAGACATCCTCTTTCGAGGAAGTTGTGGAGGATCCTGCATGGGTAGACGCTATGGTGGAAGAGTATGATTCTATTGTCAGAAACAGTGCATGGGAGATTGTTCCTAGACTGGAAGGGAAATCAGTGGTGGGTTCGAGATGGATCTGTAAAGTCAAGCAGGCAGCTGATGAGAGTTTGGAGAGGTACAAGGCAAGATTTGTCGCCCGAGGCTTTTCACAGATAGAGGGGATCGATTATGAGGAGACCTTTGCACCTGTCGCAAGGTATTCTTCCATACGGACGATTCTTGCTCTCTCAGCGCAGATGGGATGGCACATTCATTAGATGGATGTGAAGACTACGTTCCTCAACGGAGTCATTGAGGAGGAGGTGTACGTTGAGCAGCCCAAAGGCTTTGAGGTCTTCAGCAGCGAGTCGCATGTGTGCAGGCTCAAGAGAGCGTTGTATGGGTTGAAACAAGCACCACGTTCTTGGTACACTCGGATAGACAACTATTTCACTGGACTTGGATGGCGGATCCTAACCTATACTAGGTTGTGGTGGAGGGTAAGTTGCTTATCATTGTACTGTATGTAGATGATTTGATTCTAACAGGTGATGAGCTGTTGATACTTTCATGCAAGGATGATGTTGCTAAGGAGTTTGAGATGAAGGACTTGGGCCTCCTTAACTATTTCCTGGGATTGCAAATTTGGCAACGCAGTGGTGGACAGTTTGTTTCTCAGGGTCAGTATGCTCGGGAGATACTGGAGAAGTTCAACATGAATGGCTGCAAGCCTGTTGATACTCCTCTTCCTGGAGGTTGGAGGAAGGAGGATGCCACTTCGGCAGAAGAAGTGGATGCCATTGTTTATCGACAGTTGGTGGGGTCGCTTATGTATCTGGTCAATACACAACCCGATATATGTTATGCAGTTAACCAGCTTTCACAAGCTATGGTTAAGCCTACCAAGCTCTTCTGGAAGGCAGGCAAGCATGTATTGCGTTATTTGAGAGGCACATCAGGGTATGGATTGTGGTACAAAAAGGAGGATGAGGTGAAGCTATGTGGCTTCATGGATGTAGATTGGGCAGGGAGCCCAACGAGAAAAAAGAGCACATCAGGAGGGGTCTTCAGTATTGGGTCTACAACAATTTCTTGGCATAGCAGGAAGCAGAGATCCGTGGCACTCAGTTCAGCAGAGGCCGAGTATATGGCAACAAGTTTGGTTGTATGCGAGGCTATATGGATGAGGAAGATCCTAGTCAATTTGTTCGGTTCTCATTTGGATCCTACTGTGATTTACTGTGATAACCAGAGTTGCATTAAACTCTCGGCTAATCCTGTATTTCATGATAGATCTAAGCATATTGACATCAGGTACCATCATATCAGAGATTGTGTGCAGCGGAGAATCATGTTACTTTCATACATTCCAATGAAGGATTAGGATGCTGATATTCTGACGAAGGCGCTCACCAGGAGCAAATTCGAATACCACTGAGGCAGGATAGGGGTTGCTGATAATCCATATCTTGTTGAGAGGGTGTGTTGAGATTGCAACAAGATGATGGAGCTTAGTGGAAAGGAGTCACCTTCACTAAGTGGGCCCGCAGGAAAATTATGGTGCAAGGTCTATTTTTTTGGATCACAGCAGGGACGATCACAGCAAGAGTGATCAAAGTCTATTTTTAGACTGGCTGTCAAAAATAGAAAAGTCAAATATGATTGTCTCATAATAATATTTAGACTACAAACTTTATCTTATTCTCTTGGAGCACTTCAGTTTGAGCTACAGATGTGGCACATGCAGCTGTCAGAAGGAAATACACTTTCTTTGTGGGTCAGTTGAGTTGTTGCATGCATGACTTCAGTTAGCACTCAAGCAGTTGAGTTTGGTGGAGTTGATTGTGGAGTTGATGGAGTTGTGTTCAGTTTGACTTGGTTAAACTAGTTGTAATTAGTCTAAATGAAAATAGACTAATGATGAGTTGTTAAACTAATTATTAACTCATAATGCAACTAAAGAATACATCAGTTAACTCAATTGCATGTCAGTGCATGTTCACTTCAACAGGGACAGGTGTTAGAGGATGAGATTGCTATCAGTTGTGACTATAGTTGTGCATGAGGATTTGCACAAGCAATGTATTGAGTATGCCAATGAGTATTGCAGTGATTTTTCCCAGTAGAATAGCCTGTGCTCACGTGATCTCCAATGTGAGTGATTCTCAGCAGGTTTATGCAATAGAGGCAGGCAAAGCAGTGGAGCAGATTTGAACTTGTGACTTGTTCGAGTCTGAGCTGGTTTGTGTGTAACAGGTGGAGATAGTGCTGGATACTTGTGAGGAGTATTGACTATTGTAATGTTACATGTTCTCAATCATTAATATACAGATAGTGTGGGGTTTTCAGCTGTAAGCTTTCCCCGGGTTACATATTGTGTTAATGTGTGCATGCTATTGATGTTTTATTGTTATTAATGATGTTAAATTGATGATCAACGTAGAGGAGCTTATGTATTGTGTGTGTATTCCACAATAGTACATGATCAGGATAATCTCCATTAAATATGTGTTTATTATTCAAAATTTATACATGGTATCAGAGCTGTTGATCATCAGATCTACTATTAAGGAAGTGTTTACATTCTATTTCTTCAGGCAGAGTCTGTAATCGGGCTAGGTAGCCTCTGGATTCATCCTTCCTTTGGAAGGTGAGATATCCGGTGAATGCCCATACAGTCAATCTTTGTACGAGAAATATTTTGTTCTCACGAATATTAGATCTGAGGCGGTTGAGTTTGGAGCTGGTGGAATTTGAATTTGCAGCAATGTTTTCTTGGTGTCTAAGAAGCAACGTCTTTCAATGGATTGCGATTGGAGTATGCTCTTGAGGGCAACTCAAACTATATTGCATGGAAGGACAGGATGGAGGCAGTATTGGATGATAACGGTCTAAAGGAGTTCATAGAGACGGATGTCCCAAAGCCCACTGATTCTACTCAAGCTGATGCTTGGAAAAAGAAGACCGCAAAATGTCGAAGGATTTTGTTGGAGGGCGTGAAGGATCACATTGTGTCCAGCCTGCATGGAAAGAATTCTCCATATCTGATGTGGAAGGCTTTAATAGATCTATTCCAAAGCAAGAGCGATCAGAGGAAGATGGCGCTCAAAGACAAACTTAGAAACATCAAATGCGAGAAGGGTGATAGTATGCCTAAGTATCTCACGAAGTTCACTCAGTGTCGAGATGAGCTGGGAAGTGTGGGGGTTACTGTCGATGATGAGGACTTTGTGAGCTTGGCTCTCCTTGGTCTTCTAAAGAGTTGGCATTCCTATCAGGACTGTCAATGGTCGGGAGAAATTGCCAGGATGGGAAAGACTGTGGTCAGATCTTGTGCAGGAGGAGATCAGGC
Organism: Pinus tabuliformis; assembly: GCA_031772625.1. Lineage (NCBI taxonomy): Eukaryota > Viridiplantae > Streptophyta > Pinopsida > Pinales > Pinaceae > Pinus > Pinus tabuliformis. The sequence goes on from CM062806.1 coordinate 603,734,053, forward strand.
AGAGTACTAGGGATGGATCTTCATCAAAGGGAGCTGATGAAGAAAATTGCACTTTGGCTGCCAAAGAAAAGAAGGGGAAGAGCAAGAAAGCTTCTCAGTTTGGTGCAAAAGGCAAGAAATAGGACAAGTCCAAGGTGAAGTGTTTTCACTGTCGCCAGCACGGAAACTATGCCACTAATTGTCCGCAAAAGAAGAAGAACAAGTAGGCTGCTGGATCTGTAGCAGGAGAGGCTCTAGCCTCGCAGTTTGAGCTTGATTTTTCATTGATCGCATGCTTGGTTTCAAGTGTGATGGGATCGTTGTGGTTCATGGACAGTGGAGTGTCTTTTCACATGACGACAGATCGAGATTTGTTTTCTGATCTGAAGGACAAAGATCTTGGAGTGCACATCGAAACGAGCGATGATGGTAGATACAGTGCGACCGGTATCGGTACCATTTCCTTTGAGAGGGAGTCTGTTAAACCCTTCGTATTAAAGGAAGTCATGCATGTTCCAGGATTGAAGAAGAATCTTATCTTTGTGGCGATGTTAAAAGACAAGGGGTATGATGTTGTTTTCAGCGAGGGAAAGGCTTTCTTGCGCAGCAAGACAACTAGTGAAACCCGGAAGATAGGGGTTCGAGTGAGGAACCTTTATCAGTTGCATGTAGATGGATGTGCAACAATGGAATTCAAGGAAGAAGGATTGGTGAGTCGGGATGATGGCGAGTTGTGGCACAGGAGATTGGGTCACCTTCACCATGGAGCCTTGAAGATACTACAGCAGATCACTACAAGGCTTCCTAAAGGCACTCTTGCGCAGTCAGATCAGTACAAGGTGTGTACTTTGGGAAAGGTTGTGAAATCCACCTTTCACGAGAAGGATAGTCGCGCCATGAAAATCCTTGAGAGAATTCACACAGACGTGTGTGGACCTTTCTCAGTTGCTTCGACAACAAAACACAGGTATTATGTGATTTTTTGCTGATGATTTCTCTCGTTAGTGTTGGATCTTCTTCATGCAGAAGAAGAGCGAGACATATTCTAAGTTCTATGAATTCAAAGCACTGGTCGAAAAGGAGTCAGGGAAGAAGGTGAAGGCTCTTAGGAGTGATAATGGTGGTGAATACATCTCGGACGAGTTAAAGTATTTCTGCAAGGCAAAAGGGATTCGAAGAGAGCTCATAGCTCCCCATAACCCACAGCAGAACGGGGTTGCTGAGCGGAAGAACAGAATGATCGTGGGTATTGCACGGGCGATGTTGCATGATCAGGGCCTACCCCTTCACTTGTGGGCAGAAGCATGCAATATAGCAGTTTATGTGTAGAACTGTTGTCCTCACAGGATACTTGGCATGAGTACACCCGACGAGGCTTATTCTGGTAAGAAGCCTGATCTTTCTCATTTGAGGATTTTTGGTGCTAAAATTTACATGCATGCGACGAAGGATGACAGGAAGAAGTTGGAGCCGACCGCAGAGGTTGGGATATTTTTGGGGTACAATGATACGCCCCACAACTATCGTGTGTATTTTCCAAACAGTGGTAAAACTGTTGTGTGACGGGATATAAAATTTCAGGAGGAGAAAGCCATGAAGTGTTCGCTTGAGAGGTAACTACACTTGCATGCAAATGAGGAGCTATTAGTTCCTAAGGATGAGCTTCAAGATGTGGATCAGCCAAAGGACGAGGTTCATGGAGTGGAAGAAACCACTCATGCAGCGCCAACCATCAGAGGTCGAAAGCGCTTGACAGAAGCTGAGCGACTGGCTCAAGATGCAGAGAAAGTTGTAGGACCACCTACAGCCCAACGCAGGCAAAGACAGTCACCTGATCGATACACTGGATACATGGCTCTTATGAGCAAGTGTGTTGTGACTGAGCCATCCTCTTTTGAGGAAGTTGTGGAGGATCCCGCATGGGTAGACGCTATGGTAGAAGAGTATGATTCTATTGTCAGAAACAGTGCATGGGAGATTGTTCCTAGACCAGAAGGGAAATCAGTGGTGTGTTCGAGATGGATCTACAAAGTCAAGCAGGCAACTGACAGGAGTGTGGAGAAGTACAAGGCAATATTTGTTGCTCGAGGCTTTTCACATATAGAGGGGATCGATTATGAGGAGACCTTTGCACCTGTCGCAAGGTATTCTTCCATACGGACGATTCTTGCTCTCTCAGCGCAAATGGAATGGCACATTCATCAGATGGATGTGAAGACTGCGTTCCTCAATGGAGTCATTGAGGAGGAGGTGTACATTGAGCAGCCCGAAGGCTTTGAGGTCTTTAGCAGCGAGTCGCATGTGTGCAAGCTCAAGAGAGCACTGTATGGGTTGAAACAAGCACCACGTGCTTGGTACACACGGATAGACAGCTATTTCACTGGACTTGGATTCTCCAAGAGCGAGGCGGATCCTAACCTATACCAGATTGTGGTGGAGGGTAAGTTGCTTATCATTGTACTGTATGTAGATGATTTGATTCTAACAGGTGATGAGCTGTTGATACTTTCATGCAAAGATGATCTTGCTAAGGAGTTTGAGATGAAGGATTTGGGCCTCCTTCACTATTTCCTGGGATTGGAAATTTGGTAGCACAATGGTGGACTGTTTGTTTCTCAGGGTAAGTATGCTCGGGAGATACTGGAGAAGTTCAACATGCATGGATGCAAGCCTGTTGATACTCCTCTTCCTGGAGGTTGGAGGAAGGAGGATGCCACTTCGGTAGAATAAGTGGATGCCAATGTTTATTGACAGTTGGTGGGGTCGCTTATGTATCTGGTCAATACACGACCCGATATATGCTATGCAGTTAACTAGCTTTCACAAGCTATGGTTAAGCCTACTAAGCTCTTCTGGAAGGCAGGCAAGCATGTACTGCGTTATTTGAGAGGCACATCGGGATATGGATTGTGGTACAGACAGGAGATGAGGTGAAGCTATGTGGATTCACGGATGCAGATTGGGCAGGGAGCCCAACGGACAGAAAGAGCACATCAAGAGGGGTCTTCAGTATTGGGCCTACAACAATTTCTTGGTACAACAGGAAGCAGAGATCCGTGGCACTCAGTTCAGCAGAGGCCGAGTATATGACAGCAAGTTTGGCTGCATGCGAGGCTATATGGATGAGGAAGATCCTGGTCGATTTGTTTGATTCTCATTTGGAGCCTATTGTGGTTTACTGTGATAACCAGAGTTGCATTAAACTCTCGGCTAATCCTGTATTTCATGATAGATCTAAGCATATTGACATCAGGTACCATCATATCAGAGATTGTGTGCAGCGGAGAATCATGTTACTTTCATACATTCCAACGAAGGATCATGATGTTGATATTCTAACGAAGGCACTCACCAGGAGAAAATTCGAATACCACCGAGGTAGGATAGGGGTTGCTGATAATCCATATCTTGTTGAGAGGGAGTGTTGAGATTGCAACAAGATGATGGAGCTTAGTGGAAAGGAGTCGCCTTCAGTAAGTGGGCCCGTAGGCAAATTATGGCGCAAGGTCTATTTTTTGGATCACGGCAGGGATGATCACCGCAAGAGTGATCATAGCAGGAGTGATCAAATTCTATTTTTAGACTGGCTGTCAAAAATAGAAAAGTCAAATATGATTGTCTCATAATAATATTTAGACTATAAACTTTATCTTATTCTCTTGGAGCACTTCAGTTTGAGCTACAGATGTGGCACATGCAGCTGTCAGAAGGAAATATGCTTTCTTTGTGGGTCAGTTGAGTTGTCGCATGCATGAATTTAGTTAGAACTCAAGCAGTTGAGTTTGGTGGAGTTGATTGTGGAGTTGATGGAGTTGTGTTCATTTTGACTTGGTTAAACTAGTTGTAACTAGTCTAACTGCAAATAGACTAATGATGAGTTGTTAAACTAATTATTAACTCATAATGCAACTAAAGAATACATCAGTTAACTCAGTTGCATGTCAGTGCATGTTCAGTTCAACAGGGACAGGTGTTAGAGGATGAGATTGCTATCCATTGTGACTATAGTTGTGCATAAGGATTTGCACAAGCAATGTATTGAGTATGCCAATGAGTATTGCATTGATTTTTCCCAGTAGAATAGCATGTTCTCACGTGATTTCCAGTGTGAGTGATTCTTAGCAGGTTTATGCAATAGAGGTAGGCAAAGCAGTGGAGCAGATTTGAACTTGTGACTTGTTCGAGTCTGAGTTGGTTTGTGTGTAACAGGTGGAGATAGTGCTGGATACTTGTGAGGAGTATTGACTATTGTAATGTTACATGTTCTCAATCATTAATATACAGATAGTGTGGGGTTTTCAGCTGTAAGCTTTCCCCGGGTTACATACTGTGTTAATGTGTGCATGCTATTGATGTTTTATTGTTATTGATGCTGCTAAATTGATGATCAACGTAGAGGAGCTTATGTATTGTGTATGTATTCCGCAATAGTACATGATCAGGAGAATCTCCATTGAATATGTGTTTATTATTCAAAATTGCTACAGGCTTGTTATCTAGTCCATCATTTGTATGTAGATGTAAGACATGGAGGTGTTCAAAAGTTGTGAAATCTGTTTCTTTTGTTGAAGCAGGAGTTTAGGCCATCCAGTTGTTGTCTGTATTTCTGTTGTTGTTAACAGTTGTTGTTGACAGCTTGTCAAACAAATACAAATGAAAGTCTTGTGGAGCAGATGAACTTCACATTTGTTTTAGCCAACTTGGATCAATGATCAAGGCAAAGAAGTTCAAACCACCTTCTATGACCATTTTAGCAGAAGTTTTGCAGGAAGGCAAGGAGGAAGGCAGTTCTTCCCAAAAAAACTAGCCCATCCAGGAAGGGAAGTGGTCAGAGACTTTGGTTCTGGGGCACTATGCAAGACAAGTGTGTGGAGGTTGAAAGAAGAGGGTGTTGTTACTCTCAGGTACTGTTCAGATCAATATATTGGTCTTTTGGAGACCAAAAGTTATTTTAGTGGGAAGGTGTAATCCAAAATGGGTTTTGGATAGGCTCCTAAGTTTAAGTGTTCCTCACAAAGGAAAATGAAAGTCCAAGGAAGTTCCTAGACATAACACCATTGTAGAAATATTTTCATTCTGAATCTATTACAACTTGAATGGGCAAAAATGGACTTAGGATGCAGAATTTATCGCTCAAAGAAGATGCCCTTTGTTCCTTAGAAAAAGAGGCAAAATCCCCTAAAAATGAGCAAAAACCCTTATAAAGGGAAATCACATCGGACCAAGGAAAAAGTGTGGACTTAAGCAGAAAGGGGAGAAACCCCCGATCGTCAATGCCCGACATATTGGATCGAAGGCAGACACATGCGATATCGGGACCCTGGATCTGGCAATTGTGATCATACGATATGCCGATCGCCGACGATCGGATCGGGGAATCAGCATCAGTGATGCACAGAACCCCAGGCCGAGCAACATTGTGATCGCCGAAATCAGCGATCGATGACCCCCGATGCCAATAAAAAGACTGGACCGATAAGTTTTCAAAGCCCGATTGTATAAAATTTCAGGTCCGGGAATTCGAATTTTCACCTATTTCCTGTCTATTTGGGATTTTACCCAATACACATATGTGATGCGATGAGCGATGAAACTAGACCTGAAAGGGTTTGAAAATGACGCTACATAATTATTTCAAGTCTGCCATAAAGCCATTTTGTGGTATTTTTAGTCAATTTCATGTATTTTTATAAATATAAAGGGAAAAGCCCCCAAAGCGATAAAGGTGGACCTGAAGGGGAAATAAAGGCATGATTAATGAAATTTGAGTTCCATAGGCAGGATTTCAAGCGGGCCTTAGGCGGAAAGCGGTTTTAGGCTAGCTCCGCCTGATCCCATACAGTGGATGACGCATGGCTAGCGGAGGAGAGAGGAAAATTGCCTTTTCGGGCGGGTAACCTCTGTATTCCTATGCCACCCAAGATCGCATATGGGCCATTAGATCAGAGATCCCGTAGATCGACGATGGGGACTGCACTAGCGCCCAAAGGTGGACCCGAAAGGAATCTAGGGTGGAATTAATGGTTTGTGAAGTCTGATAAACAGAAGATTGGCGAATTTTCCCATGTTTACAATGTTTCTCTGTGTAAATAGGGAACGACTGTTTCTGAAGATTTCAAGCGTCGATGATCGTTCCGCTACAAAGAGGTGGCCACCTTCCCTAGAAGTGTTAAAAAATGATTGTTAAATGCTTAGAAGGGGATTTGAGTGGACAAAGGCGAGAAACCGAAGAGCCCGAAGGTGAAAAAAACCGACCAATGCCGATTGGCTTAAAAATCCACATAATGACAAATGAATAGGAGGAGGAAGAAGCTAGCAAGAGGCTAAGCCAAAGCAGGAAGCTAAGGCGAAAGAGAGCAGCGCAGAAAGGGAAGGCAAAGAGAATGTAGAGCTAATGCACAGAGTAGCCGAGTGGAGTCACTTGGAAGACAAGTGAAAAGCCCGAGATCTGTCATTTGCAGAGAGCTAGAGCCAGAAAGCCGAGAGCTTCAGAGCTAGGGAGAGATGGTGTTCTGAGCCCATTGTTCCTATGTAAAACAGTGGAGTTGAGCCAAGAGCTTGTAAAAGGACTTTGCCATAATCCCAGAGAGCCTAGTCGAGTTGACTAGAGCTCAAGGAGATGTAGCCCAAGAGTTTTGGGTGAACTCCAAATTAATATTGTTGTTCTATGTGTGTTTTATTGTTGCATTGTATATGATGTTTTAATTACTGCTATTTGCTTTATATCAGTTTAAGAAAATCAATTTGCAGCACCTGAATAGTTTAAAACAAACATAAGCATACACTATATTTTCAAGCATATTATCAATTCTACATTGGTTAATGAATAAGACTTGGGAATATTTAAAGCTTTGGAAGTGGGAGAGGTTCTTGTAAGTTTAGACAAGGAGCCTAAGTGACCCATTTTCAGGTCACTCGATCATATGTAAAAATGACTGTCTATGTAGCCATTGAAGTTGTTGACTTGTCTTCGATTTGTGTTGCCACTAAAACAATTTTAGGCCGGGGCTTTGCAGCGTTTATCTTGTGCGTTATCACTTTTCTTCGTAAGCATCACATCAGCTTCCTCAATTTCATGGTTTCTATTTTCAACTGCATATTCTCTCTGAATTGTGTCTCGTATCTTTCCTTAAGAGGGGGTTTCCTTTTCACACATTTCTCGATAAACTCTTGTTTCACAACTACTTCTTCCATAGGTTTCACAGCTGAAGCAGGGCCTGGCGGGTTGACGTTGACAAAATCGTCAAACGGTTCTTGTTTTTCATTGATTTCTTTTGTTTGCTCCTCGACTCTGGGAACAACCCCACCATCTCCTTCTTCAGGTCTCAGGACCTCTACGTCTTCCCTCTACGACTCTGGATTCACTGCAGGGTCTTGTGGGGTAGTATCTTTGACACCCTCCTCTTGTAGTTTCTCTGCTACCCGACCGTCTTCTTCCACCTATACAAGAATAGTTCCTAGCCCTTGCGGGTTAGTTTTGTCAGTAACATCCTCTTCCATTTGCTCGGGCATGGTTTCTAACCCTTGCGGGTTAGTCTTACCAACAACACCCTCCTCCACCTGCTCAGGAAAGTTTTCTAACCCTTCTGGGTTAGTCTTACCAACAATGTCCTCTTCCATCTTCTCACGAATGGTTTATAACCCTTGCGGGTTAGCCTTATCGACAACATCCTCCTCCATCTACTCAGAAATGGAAACGAATCCTCTGTTAAAGCTCATCAGTTCGTTGGGTTCCAAAAGTGGTGCAAAAACTATAGACTGGTTATTGAATAAAGCACAACCCAACATTACTACAGCAAAAATGAATGGATTCAATCTCCATAAACCTCCCAGGTTATCATCTGCCATGAACATCCCTCCACAGTTTCCACCCAAACAATTGGATACACCAGGAAAAAAAAAACCAATTTAACAATTTTAATGCAGAACGTCATCACCAATTCCAAAGCACTAGCCAACTATTTGTAGAAAACCAACAACAAATTCGACTTCACAGTGATTGTAGTGGGCACCAAGCAAAGTACCAGAGTTTCAACGGGAATGGAGGCCTTTCTAATCAGTTTGAGGGCTTTAAAAGGAGAAGAATGGAGGTGGGGTATAACAATCATGGTGGCAACCCATTATAGGGACAACATCGTATTTGGTAGTAGGCAAGTCAGGCAAGAACCCACATTGAAATAGCCACAGCTAATCCTGCTAAAGATTTCAGTCAGAACCCGATTAATGGGGATGATGTGGGAGGTGCACTGGGATTCGAACGTCTGACATAGTCAGCAGGGATGCCCCTTGAGATACATGCGTAGAATAAATTTTCTGATCCAAAATCTACTCTGGATTATTATTTTTCCAACCAGAACCATCCAAAATCTCCTCGGGATTATTATTTTTCCAACCAAAACCAATTTGAAAATATTCATGCCCAGAACCAGAACCAAAACCAATTTGTTAATATTCATGAACATTACTAGAATCAGAACCAATTTGTCAATATTGATGATCATAACTAGAATCAATTTATCAATATTCTTGATCATGGCATGAACTAATTTGTCAATATTGATGGCCAGAACGAAGGTGGAATTCAAGCTGAAGTAAATTATGAAGGCTATGCAGAATCGTCACTGTCAAATGAAGATCAAGGAATTGCAGGTACTGTCAATGGGGAGGTATTCATTATTGTGCAAGATTTAAATTTTATAAGGATTTTTATTTAGTTATCAATTATCTCGAGGTGCTAGTTAAACATGTAGTTGCACTTTGTTAATATGAGAAAATGATTCTCCTCAACCACACAAGTTTACAAAACCAAATCTTTTTAGTCATGATTCGATTACCATTTTATAAGAAAATATTTGTATTATAATCTTTCTTTTATCTAATCTAATTAATAAAAGTATTATGCAAAGGTGTAAATGACAGATGCAATAAACTAAATTCTAACTAAGAAGAAAGAGAATAAGAATTAGAAATATAATCAATAATATTAGAATAGTCCAACATTGTTATTGGAAATGAATTTGAATTGAAATGGTGTAACACCTTACTGAAATTGTGAAATAATATGATGGCTAAGAAAATTTGATTGTTACAAAACCAATAATTGAAATTGTGAAACAACATGATGGCTAAGAAAATTTGATTGTTACAAAACCAATAACTAATTAAGTTGAGATGAAGTATGGTTAATCATATATAAATATGAAGAATAATTTACAAACTAAAGTACATGCATAACTGGAGATTTTGAGGAACTTAGATGCTCACTAATCCCATTATGTTGAGCAATTAGACGCTCATTCTACAACCTAGTATGATGTGTAATGTTGTCCATCCGTCATCAAAGTTGAAATTTTTCTCATGTCCACCAAAATAAATAAAAAAATTAAATAACTATATAAAACATTTAAATAATGGCTCATAAAAAAATTTGCACGTGAAGAAATTAAATCTCTCTGGGCTCATTTTAAGTCCATATTTAAAATGGATCTATGTTGGTTTATGTTAGGATATTCCGACACATAGGAAATAGTTAAGTACAACTTGGTCTAGTGTAGAGTTAGGTATAGAGTTAGGTAAAGTGTGTTTCTTTACCGTTGTACATTTTGTAACTTACAATCCGACGGTCACGATATGTAGTGATCCGACGGTTCATTCTCTCCTCGGTATTACCGACACTTGATCCGTGGCTTGACACCCGATTGGTCCATGAATTCTATTTAAAGCGCATGGAGGGTCATTTGTAGGGTAATCTGTGCATGAGAGAAACATATGTAAATTTTCATTCTTTTATTAATAAATTTCCTGAAGTGGTCGCGTTGGCTCAGGCCGTGGACTGTTTCCCTCTTTGAGGGTTTTAACCACGTCAAAATACTAGTGTATTGATCTGCGATCTGGTTGTGAGCGGTGTCCTTTTGGTGTTCTGTCTGAGGAACTTACCCTGTAAATTCCTACATGGTATCAGAGCACTATCGGAGCTATTTGAGGGCCGCGTCCGTTGGTGATCCAAATCTGAAGCCGGTAGAACTGCATCCGACTGCCGTTTCCTAGATCTGTTGTTTCTGACTGCTTTCAGGCTGAGAGGACTGCTCTGTTGTGTTGGGAGCATCTGTTCCAGTGAGGAACCCCTTTCGTTTCACGAGAAAAGGTTTCCGATAGCCCTAGCTGCGTCATTTTTAAGATCTGGAGGTATACAATGTTTATTTGCAGTTTACTGTTATTTTCTCTCTGTTTATTTCGATTTCGGTTTATTTAGCCTTTTTATTACCGTATCTATACCTTTCATTTCTGTGTATGCTCTTTTCCCTGCGACTTTGTACGATCTGGGCAAATCAGAAACAGAAAGGAAGGATTTTTCTCATGCGTATGCTCTTTTCCCTGTGCCTTAGGGTGATCTCGGAAAATCAGAAACATTGAGGAAAATATTTAGTTTCCGGCCAAAGTTAAATTTGAGCCGCAAGGTTCATTTTTGAAAATATTTAGTTTTTCGGCTAAAGCTAACTTCGAGCCATAAGGTTCGTTTTCTTTGCATGTCCATGTTGGGTTTTGTGTTTTTTGTTTTGTAGGGAAAAAGAGCTTGCTCAAAGCAAGCACGCAACCCAAAGCCCTCCCCCCCCCCTCTCTCTCTCTCTCTCTCTCTCAATTTTTTTGTATAGATCAATTGGTTCAAAGATATTTTAAGAGAGTAGAGGTCTTGGGTTCAAGTCTCCATTTTGTGGGGGCGGACTTTTTCATTTCAGCACATTCCCGCACTTCGTCGGCAACTTCAACAACTTTTTTTCAAAAAGCCATAACTTCTTCATCCGGAAGCCATTTTCAGAACTGTTTTTTTTAAACCAGCCCAATTTTTCGAGATCTATCCATTGGAACACTTATTTTCAGCATCTTTAGCTTCAGTTTACATTGAAATGGAAAGTCAATACCAAGTTACCCTTGATAGCACCAACTACTTCCAATGGTTGGCTTACATTGAGGATTTACTTAGAAGTAAAGGTCTCTACAGAATAGCCTCAGGCCAAGAAAAGAAATCGAAGGATGAAGATAAGGCTGCTAAATGGGAAAATAGGCAAGATCAAGCACGTGGATTGATAGGGATGTCTATTTCTCCAGATCTTAGATTCCATATTGTAGAAATTGATACTCCTGATGAAGCAATGAAACAAATCAATAAAGTTTTTGGGATTAAAAATGAAATTAGAGCCCATCAACTTGAAAATGAGTTGCTTACATTGGACCCTAATAATTTTTCTTGCATTGAAGATTTCTTGTCCAAGTTCAAGACCCTTAGATATCTTTTGGAAGGTGTTAAAGTTAAGAAAGAAGATAGTAACCTTATCTATTCCATTCTTACAAAGTTGGGACCAGCCTACTCTGTGTTTGTTTCCACCTTCCATTCTACAAGAGAAGCCTTCATTTCTCAAGGAACAGACTACAAGTCCCCTTCCTTTGACTCTTTTTGTGATTCTTTAATAAGAGAACAAGAAAAACTCTTACACCTTGGTCTTCTTAATCTTGGAAACTCTTCCAAGAAAGCGTTAGCCGCCCAACAGCAACCAAATTCAAAGAATCCTAAGAAGTCATATCCTAAAAAGAATGGTCCTAAACCAAACAAGGGTCCTAAGCAATTTCAGCCCCAAAATGAAAAATCATTTCAACAAAATGATAAGACAAATAAAAACAAAGGGAAGAAGACTGATAGACATTGCAATTTTGTAATCGAGATGGCCACTTAGAATCAAAATGCTTTAAGAAGATGGAAGCCTTGGAAGCAGCAATGAAGAAGCATAACATCCATTTGGGGCAATCTTCAACTTCAACTTCATCTTCAGGAATGGCACTTTCTGCATGTGGTTGTCAAGCATCTCGGTCTGGCTATGCATTAAATGTATCTTCTTCTTCTCATTCTCATGAGTGGCTCATTGATTCTGGAGCTTCTTATCACATGGCTAAAAACAAAGCCATGTTTTCTTCTTTAAATGATTGTAACACCAAAAATATATATGTTGGTGATGATATATCTCTTAATGTTGTAGGGACTGGAACTGTTCATCTAGACAATGGTCAGTTTAATGATGTATTATGTGTTCCAACCTTATCCTGCAACCTTCTATCTGTATATCAGATAACTCATTCAGGTGAAGGTAAAATCGTTGAATTTTCACCTCACGATGTTGTAATCAAGGACTTAAGAGATCTTAAACAGATTTTGGCTACTGGCATTTCTGATGATTCTACAAGGTTGTATAAGTTTCACAACTTTGGGTCATCAAATCTTCCCTCAATATTTGTTGCTCATAACGATGAAGTGAGCAAACTTTGGCATGAGCGATTTGGTCACTTAAACTATCGCTCCCTTTAGCATCTATGTAAAGAAAATATGGTGACAGGTCTTCCTATGGTATCTTGCAGAGATGGTGTTTGTTCCAGATGTGTACTCAGAAAACATCATCGGGACAGTTTTGAAAAACGTGCCTCTTGGCACGCCTCAGCCCCTTTACAGCTTGTGCATAGTGATTTATGTGGTCCACTTCCAGTTGTGTCATTCTCTGGCTGCAAGTATTTCTTAACTTTCATTGATGATTTCTCCAGACGCACTTGGGTATACTTCTTAAAACTCAAGAGTGAAGTATTTAACACTTTTTTGGCCTTCAAGGCCTTTGTTGAAAAACAATCTGGACATCAAATTCTTAAGTTAAGATCTGATAATGGCGAAGAATATGTTAAAAACACATTCATCAACTATTGCACTAAGAATGGAATTCAAATGCAACATACTGTTTCATATACTCCACAACAAAATGGTGTAGCTGAAAGGAAGAATCGCACCTTAAGGAAATGGCTAATTGTATGCTACAATCTAAAGGACTTGGTCTTAGTTTTTGGGCAGAAGCAATTAACTGTGAAAATTACATAATAAATCGCACCCCTACTAAGGCTTTAAAGAATATCACTCCAGAAGAAGCATGGAGCTCAATCAAACCAGATGTAAGTCACTTTCGTGTTTTTGGAAGTGAAGCGTGGGCCCATATTCCAGATGAAAAGCATAAAGCTTTAGAACCTAAGAGTGAAAAATGTACTTTTTTTGGATATTCTGAAGATGTCAAAGGCTATAGACTTATTCCATTTAAGTCCAAAAATGTTATCATTAGAAGAGATGTAAAATTTGATGAAAATATATCGGCCTGTGAGCCTAGTCCGGCGGATGTGCCACCTCTCCCTATCTCTTCTACCTTTGAAAAAATTTCTTCTTCAGATGATGAAAGTGAGGATGAAAATCCTCCCCCACCATCTCAGGATCCTCCTTCAGCTCCTGAGCTTCCAAAATGGGTTCATGCTACTCGAGATGCAGCAGGTGATCTTGTCGGTGATCCTACAGATCAGCGACGTACACGTTCTCAGTTCGAGAGAGCCTCTTCTTTACTGGCTCAAGCTCTAGTAAATTATGATCCTAACACCTTTGCAGAAGCTTCAGGCCATCCAGATTGGGAAGCAGCTATGAATGAAGAATATCATTCATTGTTGGCAAATGATACATGGGATCTTGTTCCTCTACCAAAGGGACAAAAACTTGTTAGATGCAAATGGGTTTACAGAACCAAGTATGGACCAGATGGGAAAGTTGATAAACATAAAGCTCGTCTTGTTGCTAAGGGTTTTTCACAGGTTGAAGGCATTGACTACACTGAAACCTTCTCCCCTGTTGCCAAAATGAACTCTATCCGCCTTGTTCTTTCCCTTGCTGCCTATTTCAAATGGGAAGTCCATCAGATGGATGTTAAATCTGCCTTCTTGCATGGAGACTTGCATGAAGAAATCTATATGGAAAAACCCATTGGCTTCATACAAACAGACTCCAGCCTTGTATGTCGACTTAAGAAATCCCTTTATGGTCTCAAGCAAGCTCCTCGGGATTGGTATGCCAAAATGGATAGCTTTCTTTTAGAATCTGGCTTTTCTAGGTGTCATTCTGACAATACTGTCTACACCAAGAAAGTGGGCAACTCTCTTATCATCCTTGTTCTTTATGTTGATGATCTTATCCTTACTGGTAGTGATCCCAACCTTATAAACCATGTGAAGTCTAGCCTTAAAAGGAAATTTGAAATGACAGACTTAGGACACTTACACTATTTTCTCGGTCTTCAAGTCTTGCAATCCAAGGAGGGTATTTCCCTTTCCCAGTCCAAGTATTCTTGTGATATTCTACGTCATTTTCACATGGAAGACTGTAAGCCAGCCCCTTCTCCCTTTCAGTCTGGAGTCAAACTTTCAGTCACTTGTAATTCTCCTGAAGTTGATGCTACCTTATACCGTCAACTTGTAGGAAAACTTTTGTATCTAACCCATACTCGTCCTGACCTTTCCTTTGCTGTTGGCCTTGTTGCTCGGTTCATGCAAAACCCCCGTGAAAGTCATTGGAAAGCAGCTAAAAGAATACTTCGTTATGTTCGAGGTACAGTTCTGTTTGGGATTCATTACAGTGCCGAAGCAGCTCCTCTATTGGTTGGTTTCACTGATTCCGATTGGGCTGGTGACCCTGATGATCGGAAGTCTATTGCCGATTATGTGTTCACTCTTGGTTCAGGACCTATTATATGGGCTTGTAAGAAACAAGTTGCCATTTCTCTTTCATCAGCAGAAGCAGAGTATCGTGGTGCCGTAGAAGCTAGTAAGGAAGCCTTGTGGCTTCGTCAGATCCTGTCAGAGTTTGGCTTTCAGCAGCAGCATCCGACTACACTTTGGTGTGATAATCAAAGTGCCATTCAGCTATGCAAAGATCCAGTCCAACATCAGCGCAGCAAACACATTGAACTGCACATGCACTTCATCAGAAAGCTCATTCATGACCATGTTCTTGAAGTGCAATATTGTTCAACAGATGATCAAGTGGCAGACATTTTTACAAAGGCTCTCACAGAGGCGAAGTTCACTAAACTTCGATTTCTGGTTGGAGTTCAGGAAGTTGTCACTAAGGGGGGATAGGCTCTAGTGCCTCCTTCCTTCTCCTATTGTGTCATATTTGTAAATCCTTCAATCCTATCCCAAGTTGTTCTTAAGGGGGGATGTTAGGATATTCCGACACATAGGAAATAGTTAAGTACAACTTGGTCTAGTGTAGAGTTAGGTATAGAGTTAGGCAAAGTGTGTTTCTTTACCGTTGTACATTTTGTAACTTACAATCCGACTGTCACGATATGTAGTGATCCGACGGTTCATTCTCTCCTCGGTATTACCGACACTTGATCCGTGGCTTGACACCCGATTGGTCCATGAATTCTATTTAAAGCGCAGGGAGGGTCATTTGTAGGGTAATCCGTGCATGAGAGAAACATATGTAAATTTTCATTCTTTTATTAATAAATTGCCTGAAGTGGCCGCGTTGGCTCAGGCCGTGGACTGTTTCCCTCTTTGAGGGTTTTAACCACGTCAAAATACTGGTGTATTGATCTGGGATCTGGTTGTGAGCGGTGTCCTTTTGGTGTTCTGTCTGAGGAACTTACCCTGTAAATTCCTACAGTTTATTCTACAATTACATGATAGCATAAAACAACTAATCATACACAAAATATTTCTATTATATTTTCTTCATTTATATTTTCACTATGCCTCTTAATTAAACATTTTTCTAATTTTAGTTCACTAAGGTGCGTTCCTGTGATATTCTCATTTTCTTCTATAAGGTGAACGAATACCATTAAATTTCTAATAAATATTTTATAAAAATTAACCAAACCGTAATATATATATATATATATCTATATATATATATATATAAATAAATAAATTACTTATATGTTCATGATTTTGTTATAATACTATTAAAAAAACTAAATAAAATAATAGCTTAATAAGAATAAAATGTATAATTTAAAAATTTCCTTATCTTTTTCTCCACACACAATTTTATAAAATATTTTAAAATAATATTTTGCTCAAATATAAAATTATTATCCTATAAACCACCACTAATAATTTATTTAATTCTGTAAAATCCACTGCATTCAATATCATTAGAATACTCCATAGAAGACTACTCTTAACTTAGTTAATTAGGTATTAAGAAATTTGCATCTATTCCAAATCTTTTGAAAATGTGTTTTCTATCACCTCCCTCTTACAACCATGAGAATGAGAAAGGTATTATTTAAAGCAAAATGCTAAATTTTCATTTACATTAATTTATTGGGACAAAAGAGCTACACGATCAACTTGTAAGCTCATCTTCTTTTGAATATGGATGATTTAAGGAGATGAGATGATTATGTAATGAAAATTTGAAAATAATTGGAAAAAAAGGTTAGATATTTCAACATTTCTAATCTTATCATCCGTAATGGTTTGACTTTTTAAATAGTGTATAAATTTCTTTTATATTTGTTTTTTTTTCTCAAAATTTTAAATAATAATGGAAAAAAAGGGTTAGATCTTTCCACATTTTTAATCTTATCATCCGTAATGATTTGACTTTTTAAATAAGTGTATGAATTTCTTTTATATTTGACTTTTTTTTCAAATTTTTAAATATTATTTTAAATATTTAAATTATGAAAAATGATTATTAAAATAAGTTAAAAATTTCAAGTTTAATGAAAATTTATATTTATATTTTTTCTATTAAATAAAAATATATATATAATTTTATATTTTATATTAATTTATATAATAATTATTATTATTTTATTTGAAATGAAATTATGGGAAATATTAAAATTATTTTTCACATTTTTGTAGATGGTAAATTTGGTAAACTATAACCCTAATTACCAAGTTTCACTTCAAAGGAATAAAAGAGAGTTGAATTTGTGTTTGGCAACAACTAGCAACAATACCGAATAACTTCATGTCTTGCTCTAGACCAATTGAGCTAACCCTTGGAGCTTTATAATATAACTTGAGTGGGCCTAATGGTTAAGAGCATGTGCTTCTTCAAAATGAGAGGGGGGTAGAATATGTATGCCTTCGTAGACTTACCAGTCAAATCCATATAATAATTAATAGTAGATCTAAGACTTTTGTCATCCATAATTTAGATATCAGTATATCTTTAGATAAAATTATTATTATAAAAGTTGATATTATTAAATAATCTATTTATAATATCGAAATAAAATATTTATTTATCACATAACAGCTAGTTTTTAACTCAGTAACAAATTAACCAACTGCTAACTCTGGACAATGATGCATCCATACTATTTATTCCTTCAGATACAGTGACAGACAATGATGCATCCAGTGATTTCTCACCTTGTCCTAAGGATGAACGACATTAGTTGGTTCAAAAGGTCGACCCAATCCTAATGATGTGATTAATCCGAAAGAGTGATATCTATATTGTCACATATGTAAAATAATTTTTTATTTTGTATTCAATTTAATCTTATATCATTTAAAATAAAGTTAGTTTTTATTTTTTATTTTTTAATGTAACACTATGTTTATTGGTCAAAATTTCTACCTAGCAACAATTCATTACTCTTCATACTACTAACATAGATTTATGTTAGATCCTCAAACCTATCAAGGGTCGAGAGAGATCAAATCTTTTGGGATGCACATTTCTTTTAGAGTGCAAAACTTCAAGAAAAGTTTACACTTGGAGAGATTTGAAGAAAAGTTTACATCTAGAGAGATTTGATCCATCTCAATTGAAACCATCAATCAAATAAGAAATAACACACACATAAAATTTAACATGCATATTGAAAGTGAAAATGTATAGATATACATATTTTAACCGGCATAGATTCATCTTTACTCTGGATCTACCAAGCCCCCAAAGGGATCAAATCTTTTTTCTCTATGCTAGTTTGCATATCAAGATATTTGATCCCTATCGAGTAAAGATGGATCTATGCTGGTTTAATTCCCCCCTTTAAATAGGCTACATTCAATGTGAATGCCATGGGTCAATGCCATTGGTTCTCAATACCATGTGCCATCTTTATTTTTATTAATATTAATATTAGGGTTAATAAATTTTTTTGTATGGTATTAATAATAATTTGGCCCATGGTATTTGGCCCATAGGCTTAACCTAAATAAAACCTCATTTTTGAGTGTTCGTAAATATAAAGTGAATTATGGAATAAATATAAAACAATGTTTTATTTATTTACTATACCTCTCGTTTATTTATATTTTTATTAATTTAGCATATCTCTTTTACAAATATGGTATTTGGCCCATGGTATTTAGGTTTTCATGGTATTAAAATGGTCTTTAGCTCATGGTATTAAAATGGTATTTGGGCTTCACCTAAATAAAACCTCTTTTCTAAGTCTTCTTTAAATATAAAGAAGTTTATGAATTAAATATAAAAAGAGGTTTTATTTATTTACAATACCTCTAGTTTATTTATATTTTTATTTATTTACCATATCTTTGGAGTAAGTATAAAAAGTGGTCAGTTTATTTATATTTTTATTTATTTACCATACCTATTTTTTTAATGTTCATAAGGCTCTTTATATTTTAAATTTATATTGTGTTTATACATAATAGTAATTAAATTGACTTCTAAATAGCGCTAACATTAGATTAAAAATGTTAAATATTAAACATTACATGTTAAATGTTTACATTTACATTTACGTTTACGTTTACATGTTTATGTGAGATCTACCCCCATACTAGACTATAGCTCTAGGTGCAATTACTTTATATCTCTTTGCATAAAGTTGATATAAAATTATGTTTTTTTTTTAAATGACTTCATACAAAACTAAATATCATTGTCTGAGTTGAGTTCAGTCACAGTCTAACATAAGGGAAACCAATACTATTGATGATGGACAATATGATAGGTTTATCAAAACGCAAGCAACTTTAACTACTAAGTTCATGACAACTAAATTTAACTAATAAAAGTAAAAGACATAAGCTATTCGGCTAAACATTCCATCAAGTAATGGACTGATTGGGGTCAGATCTTGGGTGTTAGTACACGCTAGTGCTAGAAGTTTCAGGCCACATTGGATAAGACCTTCTACGTGATCTAGCCAAGCGTCCAAAATGGAAATACAAGAACGATAATGGCATTGAACTCGTGGAATTGCATTTAGGAAGGAGATAATGTCACTGCAATTTTCATGTTTTTCCTTCAAGACCCTGCCCAAGAGTGTTTTAATTTTCTAGCAGAGGATAATGAAGTTTAGATATTGGCTCTGTCTTCCCATGGTATGTCCATGATCGGGAACCTTGGCTACTTCAACTTGAATTTTATAATTTTAGTATGTCGGTGATCATTGGTGGTCAAGGTTTTAAGATGGATGTTGGCTATTGCATTTTGTGCTTGGGATTGTGACTGGACTTGGGGGACCTCTACTACCAGACCCCCTATGATAGCACATCCTCTATTGGGGCACGTTATGTCGGGTTAGTAGAAACCAAAGTGATGACACCCCCAAAGAATAGAAAAGTTGGGGAGACCGTAGAACAGAGAATAGAGTAAAAGTTGTTGAAAGATGTAATTAGGTTCAATGTTCATAATGGCATATGTAATCATGATTTTATGTATTTGATATAAAAAAATAAAAAGAAACATTTTTTATTCTTGAGGCATGGGTTTCATGCTCAAGGTAAATTTATTTATAGTTCAAGCACCCATTGAATGCTTCTAGGGCTTGTCATTGAGTCTACAAGTCAATTGATTCATTGTCATGTATGGAAGACCCTTTTGGGCATATTGTATCATGTCAAGAAAATTATTGTAAGCCATAAAATGTATCAAAGACCCTCCAATACCTTGTCAAATGAGCAAAATCAAGTCGGCCTCATGAAGGGCTATTCAACCACCTTGTGAAGCACATATATAAGAAGACATCGACCTCACTTGAAGACCATCCAATCAGATCAAAATAAGTTTGATCTAAGAAGATAAGAAGATGAAAAAGGAAGCCTAATACAAAACAAATAAGAAGAAGGAGAAATCAAAGTTTTTGAATTGTCTTTGGACTATTATCCTTCTCATGTATGAGAGAATTAGGGTGCCTATTGCAGTAGCTAAACCAAATTGCAAGAATTGCTTAAAGAAGTCAAGTTAGGGCATACTTTACAAGCCGAGTTCCATAGAAAAAGGAATCAATTCAAGCGAAGGAAGAAATCACCATATTTTCCCAGATGTGCAAGAACCAGGGTTTCTGTAGAAGAAATTGTTGGGGTCAAAGTTGCAGAAGAAACTGTTGGGGTCGAAGTTGCAAAAGAAACTATTGGGGTTGAAGTTGTAGAATAAACTGTTGGGGTTGAAGTTGTTGGAGAAGTTGCTAGCGTTGAAGTTGCTAGAGATGTTGTTGGAAGGAAAACTCACCAAGGAGGAAGGATTGAATTGGTCTTGGAGGGGTCTTTGTCAAGGTCATAGGTCTTGGAATTTTTCATTTGAAGTTCTATAAGAATAGAAGAGTTATTGTGAGTTTTCCTCTTAAGAAGAGAGGTTTTGGCCCTGGTTGAAAACCCACGTTTTGTGTCTCCTTGTCTCATTGATCTTCATTGTTTTGTAGTTGTTTGATGATAAAGAACACTAATAATAATCAAGAGAAAGAAGAAGTAAATCAATTTAAAGTAAAATTACATCATAAGAAGTTATCAAAGAAAGATAAATCACCTATTATAGCTTCCCCTATATTTCTTAACATGGTATCAGAGTTACGGTGACTACAATAAGAAAAGGCAGCTTGAAAAAGATCATCCAATTGAAAAAGGATACATAAGGTCCAAGCAAACTAAGGAGCATAAAAAAGGACAATCCATCACATCACAACAGTCACATCATCACGACTCTTGGAAGAAGAAAAAAACCTCAAAAACCCTACCTTCATTGAAAGGACTCTACATTTGAAGTACCTTAGGAAGCCTCCACATTCTACATTATCATCCAAGAAGCAAGAAGAAGAATTTCCATCATCAAAAGACATCAAGGTGATCTCCCTCACATTGTAGCAAAGATCACATATCAAATATCCTCAAAGAAGATCATCAAGGAATCAATATCATCAAGAAGGCATCAAGTTTAAGATATCATCATCTAGGATTATCTTCACTTGAAATTTAAATATATTTATAGTTATGTCTTAATGTACTATCAAAATGACTTCATTCTGCAAGGAACGCAACGAACTAGTAGGGTCATCAAATTTCCTTGCATGGAAGAAGAGGATAAATTTGATCCTGATAGAGAATGAATTTATTGAATATGTTAAGGGTTCAATCTCCAAACCATCTCAAGAGAAAGCTCAAGAACTATAAAATTATATGAAAGGGGAAATAAGGGCTTAAAGAATCCTCATAGAATAAATCAAGGATTCACTCATCCATTATGTAGCAAAAATGGTGACACTGAAAGAAATCTATGAAAAGTTAGTAGAATTGTTTTCTGTCAGCATTACAGGGAAGTCATACAATTAAGAACTGAATTATACAAAATGAAGGTATCAAAGGAAGAAGGAATAGACTCACACCTTATGAAGGTATCATAAATAAGAGATCAACTACAAGAACTAGGAGAAATAATGTCTGATAAAGGAATGACCACCATTATGCTCAATGCATTACCTGATGAATGGGTCAACTTTGTATGGAAAGAAGAAATCCACTTCATCGAGTGAACTTTGGTCATTATGTAATATTGAAGAAACTTAGTTGAAGGAAAAGAGCGATATTGGATCAAATGAACAAGTTCAAGCATATGATGCCATGCCTAGGAGAAAAGGAAAGTTTGGTCCTTGGAAAAAGAAGAAGATCAACATGTCAAAGATACAATGCTATGAGTGTAATGAATATGGGCACTACAAAAGTAATTGGCCCAAAATCAAGAAGGAAAACAACAAGAGAAAGGAAAGAATATAAGCCCATGTTACCGAAGAAGTGAAAGAATCAGAAAAGAAGAAATCAAAGGAGGAAGTGAAAGATATATACTATGACTTAGATAATCTCCTTCACTTAGTTATTTTCAGTTATTTAGGAAGCATCACAAGTATTATAGGATGCATTATAGCAAGATAGAGATGACATCGTCATAGAAGCATGGAAGGATAGCTGAAGTAGAAATTCTACATGGTTATAGCAATCATCATGATAGAAATGAAATCTCCATTGAAAACATATAAGGACAAACAAGTAGAAGTACATATGGTTGGAGGAAAGTCATCGAGAAAGATAAAATATAAAGAAATGTTATCATACATCATCATTATTAGAAGGGAGCATTTTCAAAATAAGGATCATCGAGATCATCCACTAGAATCTTTATAATAAGGTTCACCTCTACTTGAAAGAAGTAAGTGTCACATTGATTGTCTACATTCCACTGTGTGTGGGATCCATTGTTTAGAAGGATGATGGTATGGTGACAAAGGAGTGTAGCATGTCAAGTTGGTTGAAGTACGTTCATCTTCAAGAAAGGAAAGGAAGCTACTAGATGGAAGTCTAGATGACCAAAAGGAGGAAGAGGTATGTATATATTTTATAAATAAAATTCATATCATCATATAGTTGCAGAAAGCATGGTTGAATTCTCTATCTCATGAGCATGATTGAAGAAGAAGGATCTCTTCCATTATAATGATGCATGAAGGCATGTAGACAATATGCCTTTGAATCTTATACATATTGATAAGATGAAATCAACATAATATGTCCTCATATGGAATATGAGGTGGTTGAAAATTATGGTTCCTATGATGAAGGAACTATGTATAGAAATTTCTAGGGAAGAAATATGTGGAGAAAAGGAGAAGAGTTCGTGAAAAATGCAACTATAGTCATATAAGATAAGATATATGATCAACATCTGATAACTAAAAGAATTAGCTATGACATCTCCATGGAGGAAGAAGGTATGAAGACCCTATTGTGGATACTGCAAAAGAAAAGATCTTGGTAATGAATGTCTTGGAGATGGGTTCATACATGTGCAGGATTATGATGTTGCAAGAATAAAATGTCATGATTAAAGGCCATCATAAAAATGTAACTTTGATTTGATATTCATTTTTTATTTTTGTAAACATCTGGATGGGTTGAAACAAGGCTACCGAAAGAGAGTTGTAGATGTCACCTACAACTAGTACTCTTGAGATTGGATGTAATATCCTAAAAGAAACGTAACTTGGAAGAGGTAGTTGTATGAAGGAAAAGCCAGGTGTGGACTACAAGATCACTTTCTGATGAAGAAAAGGATGACATGGCTATTGGTTCAACCCTATGGTTCATTGAAGGAAAGTGATGAAGAAGATGGTAGATGCCCTATGAATAATATCTAGAAGATGAAGGCTCCATGATGAGGAAGTTGAAGTTCATGACATTTAAATGAGGAGCCCTACTAGCCGCTGATAATACCATGATCTCCACCAAAGAGCTGATAGATGATGTTGGAAATGAGTCCCTAGTTAAGAGGGAGCTTGGGAAAGTTACTAGGTAAGAAGGAACTTGGGTATATTCGTTTTATAGGAATGAGTATCTCCTCCCTAGTTGAGAGGGAGAGATAGACACATCATTCTTGTCTTCATGTTATGAAGAAAAAATGGAGGATTGGGTAAGAATATGGTTTCCAATACTCTTTGAGGATGTGGTAGGGAATCCAATAGGTAAGAGTAGTCAAAGAGGAAATTCCTTGAGGATGTGTTATTCCGAGATAGGAATTGTCATAGAAGGACACCTTGTGAAAATCCAAGTGGGGTATTTGCCTTAAGAGACAATGATGATGGTGTCTATTAATCATTGTCTCGCCAACATTGTGATTTGATATTCTGGAGAGACATAGTTGTTAGTCAAGGCCTTGCTATGTGACAATGTTGGTTGATATGACGAGATGCAATAAGATAAGATGAAATTATAGCTTATGATATGGCTTACCAATTTTCCTCTTCTTATGATAATTCTTCAGTATGAGAATGTCCAAGTACCCTGTATAGATTATGAATACCTCCCTATTTAAGAGGGAGTGTTGAAATATGTAACTAGGTTAACTCTTCATAATGACATATGTAATCATGATTTTATGTATTTGATGTAAAGATAAAAATAAATTTATTATTATCAAGGAAAATCTATTTATAATTTAAGTACCCATTGAGTGCTTCTAGGGATTTTCATTGATTCTACAAATCAATTGAATCATTATAATGTATGGAAGACCCTTTTGGGTATATTGTATCATGTCAAGAAAATTATTTTAAGTCATAAAATGTGTTAAAGACCCTCCAAGACCTTGTGAAACGAGAGCATCAAGTCAACCTAACTAAAAGAGAAAGTCAACATCATGAAGGGCTATTGGACCACCTTATGAAGCCTATATATAAGAAGACATCAATCTCACTTGAAGACCATCCAATCAACTCAAAATAAATTCGATCTATGTAGATAAGAAGATGAAAAAGGAAGCCTAATACCAAACAAATAAAGCGAAGTTTTTGAATTTTCTTTAGGCTATTATCCTTCTCACATGCAAGAGAATTAGGGCACCTAGTGCAAAAACTAGATTGAATCGCAAGAATTTATAAAAGAAGTCAATTTAAGGCATACTTTACAGGCTGAGTTCCATAGAAGAAGGAATTAATTTAAGCGAAGGAGAGAAAAGGAAGAAATCACCATATTTTCCCACACATGTAAGAACTAGGGTTTCCACGGAAGAAACTACTGGGGTCGAAGTTGCAGAAGGAGTTGTTGGGGTCAAAGTTGCTAGAGAAGTTGTTGAAGAATCTGCTAGAAGGAAAACGCATCAAGGAGGAAGTACTGAGTTGGTTTTGGAGGGGTCTTTGTCAAGGGTCATAGGTATTGGAATTCTTCTTTTGAAGTTCTATAAGAGGAGAACATTTATTGTCGGTTTTCCTCTCAAGAGGAGAGGTTTTGGCCCTAGCTGACAACCTACACTTTTTGTCTCCTTGTCTCGTTGATATTCATTGTTTGGTAGTTGTTTGATGATAGAGAAAACTAATAATAATCAAGATAAATAAGAAGCTAATCAAGTTAAAGTAAAAATACATCACAAGCAGTTATTAAAGAAAGACAGATCACCTAATCTAGTTGTCCCTAGATTTCTCAACAAAAGTAAAGCTCAAGAAACCTAAGTTTCTAGAGGAGTCTGGAGAGGTTTCTTATGATATACTACCTGATGAAAAGGGTAACTTTGTATCAATCATATTTGGAAAAAAGGAAGCCACTTCATTCATTAAACTTTGGTCATTATGTAATATTGAAGAAACATGGTTGAAGGAAAAGAGTGATGTTGGATCAAATGAACAAGTTCAAGCATATGATGCCATGTTTAGGATAAAAGAAAAGTTTGGTCCTTCGAGAAAGAAGAAGATTGATATGTCAAAGATACAATTCTATGAGTGTAATGAATATGGGCACTACAAAAGTAATTGGCCCAAAATCAAGAAGGACAACAAGAAGAGAAAGGAAAAAAATGAATCCCATGTTACCGCAGAAGTGGAAGAATCAGAAAAGAAGAAATCAAAGAAGGAGGAAGTGAAAGATCTATACTATGACTTATATAATCTCCTTCACTTAGTTATTTTCAGTTATATAGAAAGCATCACAAGTATGATAGGATGTATTATAGCAAGATATAGAGGACATCATCATAGAAGAATGGAAGGATAGTTGAAGTAGAAATTCTACATGGCTATAGCAGTCATCATGATTGAAATGGAATCTCCATTGAAAAAATATAAGGACAACCAAGTAGAAGTATGTATGGTTGGAGGAAAGTCATATAGCAAGATAAAATATAAAGAAATGTCATCATACATCATCATTATTATAAGGGAGCATTTGTAGAATGAGGATCATCGAGATCCTCCACTAGAACCTTTATAATAAGGTTCACCTCTACTTGAAAGAAGTAAGTGTCATCTTGATTGTCTACATTCCATTGTGTGTGGGATACATTATTTAGAAGGATGATGGTATGGTTACAAAGGAGTGTAGCATTTAAAGTTGGTTGAAGTACTTTCATCTTCAAGAAAGGAAAGGAAGCTACTAGATGGAAGTCTAGATGACCAAAAGTAGGAAGAGGTATGTATATATTTTATAAATAAAATTCATATCACCATATAGTTGTAGAAAGCATGGTTGAATTCTCTATATCATGAGCATGATTGAAGCAGAAGGATCTCTTCCATTATAATGATGCATGAATGCACTTAGACAATATTCCTTTGAATCTTATACATATTGATAATATGACCTCATATGGAATTTGAGGTGGTTGAAAATTATGGTTCCTATGATGAAGGAACTATGTATAGAAATTTATAGGGAAGAAATATGTGGAGAAAAGGATAAGAGTTCGTGAAAGATGCAACTATAGTCATATAAGATAAGATATGTGATCAACATCTTATAACTAGAAGAATTAGCTATGACATCTCCATGGTGGAAGAAGGTATGAAGACCCTATTATGGATACTGCAAAAGAAAATATTTTGGTAATGAATGTCTTGGAGATGGGTTTATACATGTGTAGGATTATGTTGTTGCAAGAATAAAATGTCATGATTAAAGGCCATCATAAAAATGTAACTTTGATTTGATATTCATTTTTTATTTTTATAAACATCTGGTTGGGTTGAAACAGGGATACCGAAAGAGAGTTGTAGACGTCACCTACAACTATTACTCTTGAGATTGGATGTAATATCCTAAAAGAAACGTAACTTGGAAGAGGTATTTGTATGAAGGAAAAGCCAGATGTGGACTAGAAGATCACTTTTTGATGAAGAAAATGATGACATGACTATTGGTTCAACCCTATGGTTCATTGAAGGAAAGTGATGAAGAAGATGAAGGATCCATGATGAAGAAGTTGAAGTTCATGACATTTAAATGAGGAGCTCTACTAGCCGCTGATAGTACCATGATCTCCACCAAAGAGCTTATAGATGATGTTGGAAATAAGTCCCTAGTTAAGAGGGAGATTGAGAAAGTTCTTAGGTAAGAAGGAACTTGGGTATATTCCTTTATAGGAATGAGTATATCCTCCCTAGTTGAGAGGGAGAGATACAAACATCACTCTTATCTTCATGTTATGAAGAAACAATGGAGGATTGGGTAAGAATATGGTTTCCAATACTCTTTGAGGATGTGGTAGGGAATCCAATAGGTAAGAGTAGTCAAAGAGGAAATTCCTTGAGGATGTGTTATTCCAAGATAGGAATTGTCCTAGAAGGACATACCTTGTGAAAATCCAAGTGGGGTATGTGCCTTAAGAGACAATGATGATGGTGTCTATCAGTCATTATCTTGCCAACATTGTGATTTGATATTCTGGAGAGATAGAGTTGTTAGTCAAGGCCTTGCTATGTGACAATGTTGGTTGATATAACGAGATGCAAGAAGATAAGATGAAATTATAGCTTGTGATATGGCCTACCAATTTGACTCTTCTTATGAGAATTCTTCAGTATGAGAATGTCCAAGTACCTTGTATAGATTATGAATACCTCCCTATTTTAAGAGGGAGTGTTGAAATATGTAACTAGGTTCACTCTTCATAATGACATATGTAATCATGATTTTATGTATTTGATGTAAAAAGAAAAAGAAAATTATTATTGTGATTCTTGAGGCATGGGTTTCATGCTCAAGGTAAATATGATTTATAGTTTAAGTACCCATTGAGTGCTTCTAGGGCTTGTCATTGATTCTACAAGTTAATTGAATCATTATAATGTATGGAAGACCCTTTTGGGTATATTGTATCATGTCAAGAAAAATATTATAAGTCATAAAATGTGTTAAAGACCCTCCAAGACCTTGCTAAACAAGAGCATCAAGTCAGCCTAACTAAAAGATAAAGTCAGCATCATGAAGGGCTATTGGACCACCTTGTGAAGTCTATATATAAGAAGACATCGATCTCACTTGAAGACGATCCAATCAACTCAAAATAAGTTTGATCTAAGTAGATAAGAAGATACAAAAGGAAGCCTAATACCGAACAAAGAAGTAAAGTTTTTGAATTGTCTTTAGGCTACTATCATTCTCACATGCAAGAGAATTAGGGCACCTATTGCAAAAACTAGATTGAATTGCAAGAATTTCTAAAAGAAGTCAAGTTAAGGCATACTTTGCAAGCTGAGTTCAATAGAAGAAGGAATTAATTTAAGAGAAGGAGAGAAAAGGAAGAAATCACCATCTTTTCCCACACGTGCAAGAACTAGGGTTTCCACAAAAGAAACTATTGGGGTTGAAGTTGTAGAAGAAGCTACTAGGGTCGAAGTTGCAGAAGGAGTTATTGGGGTCAAAGTTGCTAGAGAAGTTGTTGAAGAAGCTGCTAGAAGGAAAACTCATCAAGGAGGAAGGATTGAGTTGGTCTTGGAGGGGTCTTTGTCAAGGGTCATAGGTCTTGGAATTCTTCATTTGAAGTTCTATAAGAGGAGAACATTTATTGTGGGTTTTCCTCTCAAGAGGAGAGGTTTTGGCCATGGCTGACAACCTACACTTTTTGTCTCCTTGTCTCATTGATCTTCATTGTTTGGTAGTTGTTTGATGATAGAGAAAACTAATAATAATCAAGAGAAAGAAGAAGCTATTCAAGCTAAAGTAAAAATACATCACAAGCAGTTATCAAAGAAAGACAAATCACCTAATCTAGTTGTCCCTAGATTTCTCAACAAAAGTAAAGCTCAAGAAACCCTGTGTTGCTAGAGGAGTCTGGAGAAATTTCTTGTTATATACTACCCGATGAATGGGGAAACTTTGTATCAATCATATATGGAAAGAAGGAAGCCACTTCATTCAGTGAACTTTGGTCGTTATGTAATATTGAAGAAACTTGGTTGAAGGAAAAGAGCGATGTTGGATCAAATGAACAAGTTCAAGAATATGATGCCATGTCTAGGACAAAAGGACAGTTTGGTCCTCAGAAAAAGAAGAAGATCGATATGTAAAAGATACAATGCTATGAGTGTAATGAATATGGGCACTACAAAAGTAATTGGCCAAAAATCAAGAAGGACAACAAGAAGAGAAAGGAAAAAAATGAAGCCCATGTTATCGAAGAAGTGGAAGAATCAGAAAAGAAGAAATCAAAGAAGGAGGAAGTGAAAGATCTCTACTATGAATTAGATAATCTCCTTTACTTAATTATTTTCAGTTATATAGGAAGCATCACAAGTATGATAGGATGTATTATAGCAAGATATAGATGATATCATCATAGAAGAATGGAAGGATAGCTTAAGTAGAAATTATACATGGTTATAGCAGAGAAATGGAATCTCCATTGAAAGCATATAAGGACAACCAAGTAGAAGTATGTATGGTTGGAGGAAAGTCATATAGCAAGATAAAATATAAAGAAATGTCATCATACATCATCATTATTATAATGGAGCATTTGCAGAATGAGGATCATCGAGATCCTCCACTAGAATGTTTATCATAAGGTTCAACTCTACTTGAAAGAAGTAAGTGTCTCGTTGATTGTCTACATTCCACTGTGTGTGGGATCCATTGTTTATAATGATGATGGTATGGTGAAAAAGGAGTGTAGCATGTCAAGTTGGTTTAAGTACTTTCATCTCCAATTAAGGAAAGGAAGCTACTAGATGGAAGTCTAGATGAGAAAAAGGAGGAAGAGGTATGTATATATTTTATAAATACAATTCATATCATCATATAGTTGCAGATAGCATGGCTGAATGCTCTATCTCATGAACATGATTGAAGAAGAAGGATATCTTCCATTAGTGATGCATGAAGGCATGTAAACAATATGCCTTGAAATCTTGTGCATATTGGTAAGATGAAATCAACATAATATGACCTCATATGGAATATGAGGTGGTTGAAAATTGTGGTTCCTGTGATAAAGGAACTATGCGTAGAAATTTCTAGGGAAGAAATGTGTGGAGAAAAGGAGAAGAGTTCATGAAATATGCAATTATATTCATATAAGATAAGATATGTGATCAACATCTTATAACTAGAAGAATTAGCTATGACATCCCCATGGAGGAAGAAGGTATGAAGACCCTATTATGGATACTGCAAAAGAAAAGATCTTGGTAATGAATGTCTTGGAGATGGGTTCATATATGTGTAGGATTATGATGTTGCAAGAATAAAATGTCATGATTAAAGGCTATAATAAAAATGTAACTTTGATTTGATATTCATTTTTTATTTTTGTAAACATCTGGTTGGGTTGAAATAGGGCTACAAAAAGAGAGTTGTAGATGTCATCTACAACTAGTACTTTTGAGATTGGATGTAATATCCTAAAAGAAACGTAACTTGGAAGAGGTAGTTGTATGAAGGAAAAGCCAGATGTTGACTAGAAGATGAAGAAAAGGATGACATGACTATTGGTTCAACCCTATGGTTCATTGAAGAAAGTGATGAAGAAGATGGTCGATGCCCTATGAAGAAGATCTAGAAGATGAAGGCTCCATGATGAAGAAGTTGAATTTCATGACATTTAAATGAGGAGCCCTATTAGCCACCGATAGTGCCATGATCTACACCAAAGAGCTGATAGATGATGTTGAAAATAAGTCCCTAGTTAAGAGGGAGCTTGGGTAAGTTCCTAGGTAAGAAGGAAGGAACTTGGGTATAATCCTTTTATATGAATGAGTATGTCCTCCCTAGTTGAGAGGGAGAGATATACACATCATTCTTGTCTTCATTTTATGAAGAAATAATGGAGGATTGGGTAAGAATCTTGTTTCCAATACTCTTTGAGGATGTGGCAGGGAATCCAATAGGTAAGAGTAGTCAAAGAGGAAATTCCTTGAGGATGTGTTATTCCGAGATATGAATTGTCCTAGAAGGACATACCTTGTGAAAATCCAAGCGGGGTATGTGACTTAAGAGGCAATGATGATGGTGTCTATCAGTCATTGTCTCGCCAACATTCTGATCTGATATTCTGAAGAGATAGGGTTGTTAGTCAAGGCCTTGCTATGTAACAATGTTGGTTGATATGATGAGATGCAATAAGATAAGATGAAATAATAGCTTATGATATGGCTTACCAATCTGACTCTTCTTATGATAATTCTTTGGTAAGAGAATGTCCAAGTACCTTGTATGGAGTATGAATACCTCCCTAGTTAAGAGGGAGTGTTGAAATATGTAACTAGGTTCACTCTTCGTAATGAAATATGTAATCATGATTTTAGGTATTTGATGTAAAGAGAAAAAGAAATTTATTATTGTGATTCTTGAGGCATGGGTCTCATGCTCAAGGAAAATTATTTATAGTTTAAGTACCCATTGAGTGCTTCTAGGTCTTGTCATTGATTCTACAAGTCAACTGAATCATTATCATGTACGGAAGACCCTTTTGGGCATATTGTATCATGTCAAGAAAATTGTTGTAAGTCATAAAATGTGTTAAAGACCCTCCAACACCTTGTCAAATGAGAGCATCAAGTTGGCCTAACTGAAAGAGAAAGTCAGCATCATGAAGGGCTATTGGACCACCTTGTGAAGCCTATATATAAGAAGACATCGATCTCACTTGAAGACCATCCGATCAACTCAAAAGAAGTTTGATCTAAGTAGATAAGAAGACGAAAAAGGAAACCTAATACCAAACAAAGAAGAAGAAGGAGAAAGCCAAGTTTTTGAATTGTCTTTAGGCTATTATCCTTCTCACATGCAAGAGAATTAGGGCACCTATTGCAACAACTAGACTAAATTGCAAGACTTTCTAAAAGAAGTCAAGTTAGGGTATACTTTACAAGCTGAGTTCCATAGAAGAATGAATTAATTCTAGTGTTAGCCTCCTGTTGCATCAGGTGTTCATCTTTCATGATTGACATTTTTACATGCCAAATATGTCATACTTTGCATACTGCAATGCTCCATATTTCCAGAAAGAGGCCAAAGAAGGGGCCATGAAAGTGTGCCAGTCTAAATGCCACTACTGTATTCCAATTTTGATGAGTTATTCCTTTTTGAAAAAACTTTCTGTCAAGGTAAGGCCAAACAACCTAATCTTGGCCCCCTAGGTTTCAATTTCTTGTCTTAGAATATAGAGAATCATTATCTGTCCAAACAGTTTAATATTGGTAGATTTGTAGATAGGTAGGGAAACAAAGGAGCCCAACTGCTTAATCTGGGCCCTTGGAGGAGATAAGTGTAGATTTACTTAGGAGGACAGCAAAAAGAAAAAAAAAAGGAAAATCAGGGTCTGCAAGTCCAAGTGCACCCATGCAAAAAGAAGAAAAAATGTTAGGTAAGTAGGCTGGGTAAGTAGTTTTGTGGTTGCAGAATCATGTTGTGTGATACATTTCATCTTTTCAAGTGTTATATCTATTCAGATCACAGGGCAAGGCAATTCCCCTTTGGAGGAGCTCAAGCGAGGCATGTCTAACTTCCCTTTTCTTCTTATTCCCCAAATCACTCACTAACTTCCCTGAAGAGGTCAAGATCTGCTTGATACCTCTTAGTTTCATCATTTTCCATAGCATTTGCCTTGGTAAAGATCTGCTTTACTCAAGGAATGTTCATACTTCCTACATGAATCATTTTTCCCCTAAATAGCATAATATTCACATACTTAGCACTTTCTTATCACTTGTCATATTAACTACTAATTTTACTATGTAGCTCCCTATCTGTCTCCCCTTCCCCTACTAAAACTATGTTAATAACTCCCCTATGTACATATTCCCATCCCCTGGCATTATAGCCCTATAAATATCAGTTTGGGAAATGCCGAGTTCATCTGGGACTTAGCATTAGCCTTCCGCGTCCTAACCCTGGGATTAACTTGACATTCGGTTAAGTTAATAACCTTTTTCCTCACCCCTTTACCCATAACATTTCATCATTTTTACCCTCTCGCGCTCACAGGTTCGGGTTTAGTTTAAATGTTTGATTAAACTATAATCCGGCGCTCAAACTATGAAAAACCCGCAAAAAACCCACTTTCCTAAAGTTCCCCCCCCGCCGATTAAAACAATTAGATAAAAATGCCGCGGGCCCCGTATTTAACCATCCGCCACGTTATTAGTGCCGCCGACTGTCAGATCTGGCGCACCCGAGATCTACGGTGGGCGGGTCTTTCCGTGCCTCGACATGCCGAGGGTTAGCGCCCGGGAGATGGGCGGTTTTCCCGTCGTACTCCCGCCACGCGTCACCCTCTCAGCTGTGGTGGAGCCCCCTCCTCCGAAACCACCTGCGCACAAAAGCGGTGCGCCCGAAACCGGATACCGCCTCCCCCCTCCTGCGTCAGCGCCACGTCATGCTGACGTCACCATCCCACGTCGGCCTCCTGCTGCCGTGTCCTTGCCATATCACTGCCACGTCACCTCCTCTACTATACTGCCACGTCACCCTACCACGTCACCGCCATAGCGGGACCCACCGCTGACGTCATGCTAACGTCATGCTGACATCACTATCAAAAAGCGCGAAAGGCGCAAATCGCAGCCTAGAGAGCCCGGAATCAAAATCTGAGGCAGTTTTTGATGCGCGATTAACACCTAGCGCTAATCGCGCATCGCTACGAGAAATAGGCCAAAATGGAGAGCCCCTTCGTGGCTCGACCTCCAGCAGGCCTGAAAGTCGCAAAATGACATAAATTTCTTCGCAGAGATTCAGGAAAGGGGCAAAGACAGTTTTTAATGCAACAGAGGGTAACAACAGCCATGAAAGGTCGAAGCAACAGTTTAAAGAATATGAGAAGTGAGAAAGGTGCACATTCAGTGCCAAAGCATATCAAGGAAGCGACAAAGAGTATCAGTCGAATGTTTTTTAATGAAAAACTTTTATTCCCAATGCAGGTGAACATTGAATGACCCCCAACAAAGTCAAAGAAAATGGTGGAGCTTTAATCAAGGCTCTCCCAACACAGTTAATGCACTTCAGAACCACTCAGGAGCATGGATCAAAAACCAAATCACAATTATGGCTAAGTGATCAGCACAGAGCCATAAAGACAACACATTAACTCTTTCTTTTACAGCTGCCCCAGCGCAGCTCGAAGATATTTTGTTGCATTTATTTCAAATAGATGTTAGGTTAAAGGCACTTATTACAACAGATCTATCTGAGATCTGATTAGTGTAGATATTTTACTTATAAAACAACCCTAATTCACTGTCAAAAGGGTTGGTTGGTTGTATAGCTCCAAGAGAGACTCGCTCTGTATACCTGATGTTTTACTTAATCAAAGGTTGCTGAAAAGCTTGGAGGAATGACTGTGTGCTGTGTATTAATGTTTTAAAGAGTTGAATGTGGAATTCTTGTGCTGCAACATGACTCAGTAAGTGTTTATTACCCTTGTTTTCCATTGATGTACCATCTAAAATAGCAGAAAGAAAGGTTAGCTTAGATCTTGTTTAACTGCACTCTATGCTCAATTTCTGTTGTTTCTTTATGTTTTCATCTGAATTAGTAATGAATATGAATTCCCTGTGGCTCATATTTCCCCTAATTCACTCATGTTTGATAGTTATCTAGTGATTCTTCACTGCTCCTAGATATAGCTCATTCACCTTCCCTCTGCTAAGCTGAACGAGAGATTCTTAACTGCCTCTCATTCCTAGCCCTCATTCCATCCTTTTAGCTTGAATCATTGTTTCATGTGCAGCTAGCTTGCTCCATATTCCCTCTTGTGACCAAGAAAACGCACCAGCAGTCCTACTCCTTGACTCCACGCCCAATGGTTCTAAAATTTTCATGCTATCTCTGCCTCTTTACTTGAAAGCATCATCCTTCCCACCAAAACTCAAACAAAACCCCTTGTACTCAATAACTAGCCTAAAATCATCATCAACAAAGCTAAACCCTAAAGAGAGAGCCCTCTCTGACTGCTGGTAGGCTAGGACCTGCAGTCCAAAGATTGGTTTGTGGTTACCTTGGCCGTATCCCTTAAGGAGCCAAGGGACAACCTGAGTGTTATGAAACCAGCTCACAAAAAGATAGAAAAGAGAGATCCACGCCATAGAATTCAGCCTCTTCGAGGGGGCAACCTCCTTTAAATTACATAAATGAACAATTCTTGGATGCTACAAATGAAAATACCTCCTTTCTATATATAGGAGTCTAAGTGGTCCCAATACAATCAAAGCCTACATAACAATAATATTGTAGGGCACAACAATAACAATAGTGGGCTTCTATGTGGCACAATAGTAACAATATGGGCACTACATGGGTACATCAATATAAATAAGGGGTATAACTACAATAGTAATGGGGTAATCACTAGTATTATAGGGACCCAACATGCCCCTCTCCTTCAAAAAAGTGTTGTCCTCAACGCTTGAGTAGTTTAGGATACTTCTGCATAAAATTCTCGTCCTCCCATGTGGAATCTTCAGCGGATAAGTTCTTCCACTTGATAAGGTACTCTGAAATTGATCGATTTCGTAGCTGTCGAGTTCTTGTTTCTATAACTGCTTCCGGTTCCAATATAATTTTTCCTTCTTCGTCAAGTTCTGGCAATATTGTTTGAACTGGGAGCTTGTCGCCTATAACCTTCTTTAAGCATGAAACATGGAAAACTGGGTGCAATCGAGAAGCTGCAGGAAGCTCCAATTTGTATGCCATAGTACCAATCTTTTGCAACACCTTGTATGGACCATAATACTTTGGTGATAATTTATTATCCTTCTTAGCTTGCTTGAGGGACATTTGCTTATATGGTTGTAGCCGTAGGAATACCCAATCACCTACATCAAAACTTCTTTCACTGCGATGTTGATCTGCCTGTTGTTTCATTCTATTCTGTGCCAACACAAGGTTATCCTTTAAGAGTTGGAGGACTTGTTGTTGATGTTCGATGTGATGTTCCACTGCCTGAACCTTAGAATTTTCTCTTAAATATGATGTGATGGATGGTGGTTGATACCCATAAAGTGCCATAAATGGGGTCATTTTTGTTGCTGTATGAAAGGAAGTGTTATACCACCATTCAGCCAGAGGCAACCATTTGACCCATTGTGTCTGTTTATCAGATACAAAGCAACGAAGATATCCTTCCAAACATTTGTTTACTATCTCAGTTTGCCCATCAGATTGAGGATGATAAGATGAGCTATGAGCTAACTGAGTACCAAGACAAGAAAATAATTCTGTCCAAAAATTTCCAGTGAAAATGGGATCTCTGTCACTTACAATAATCTTTGGGTTTCCATGTAGCTTTTGAATTGTTTCCATAAATGCAGTAGAAACTGTACTGGCTTTAAATGGATGTGATAATGCACAAAAGTGTGCATACTTGGTAAGTCTGTCAACTACCACCATGATGACACTCTTTCCCTCAGACTTG
This sequence comes from Pinus tabuliformis, assembly GCA_031772625.1. NCBI lineage: Eukaryota > Viridiplantae > Streptophyta > Pinopsida > Pinales > Pinaceae > Pinus > Pinus tabuliformis. The sequence continues at coordinate 603,770,261 of CM062806.1, forward strand.
GGTAAACCTGTGATAAAATCCATTGAAACCTCCTCCCAACGTTGGCTTGGAATGGATAAAGGTTGTAATAGACCCGGTGTCTTAATTGTTTCAACTTTATTTTGCTGGAAAACCAAACATTCTGCCACAAACTTTTGAATATCTGATTTAAGGCCATCCCAAAAAAATTCCTTCTTAACCCTGTGGTAAGTTTTTAAAAATCCTGAGTGCCCTCCTAAGGGAGAAGTGTGCAATTCCATAAGAATCTTTTGTTTTAGCTGGGAATTCTTACAGAGGTATAAGCGATCTTTGTACCATAACGAATCATTTTTCCAGCTAAATGTATCAGACGTACTGGAATCTTGTTGTAGCTTTCGAATAAGTGCCCACACTTCTTCGTCATTCTTCCATTCCTCCCTTGCTTCATTTATCCAATCTGGTTGGATAATAGAAATAGCGCACAACAATGCTTCCACATCCTCATCCTTTCTTGAGAGTGCATCTGCCACCACATTTTGCTTCCCTTTTTGTAGATGATTTCAAAGTCATAACCCAACATCTTTGTGACCCACTTTTGTTGCTCTTCAGAGGATAATCTTTGTTCTAAAAAGTATTTAAGGCTATCATGATCTGTTTTTACCTTGAAGTGTCTTCCCATTAGGTAGGGTCGCCATTTCTTAAGTGCATGGAGTATTGCCAACATTTCCTTCTCATAAATAGCTTTCTTAAAAACTTTCCCTTGATTGGACGACTTTCAAAAGCAATGGGTCTTTCATCTTGCATTAGAACAGCACCAATTCCATTTCCTGAAGCATCACATTCCACAATAAAGGTTTTTGTGAAGTCCGGTGTAGCTAAGACCGGTGCTTGGCACATTGCCTCTTTAAGATGTTCAAAGGCCTTTGTTGCTTCCGGAGTCCATGAAAATGCATCTTTCTTCAATAATGTTGTTAGAGGTGCTGCTATTCTCCCATAATTCTTAACAAACTTGCGATAATACCCTGTCAACCCAAGAAATCCTCGCAGATGCTTTATGGATGTGGGGATTTTCCATTCCTTAATGGCTTTAATTTTGCTAGGGTCTACCTTAACTCCTTCATGAGATACAATATGACCCAAATATTCCACCTCCTGGACTCCAAAGAAACATTTGGATCTTTTTGCATATAATTGTTTCTCCTCCAATAGTTGTAGCACCCTGTCAACATGTTCAACATGATCCTTCCAAGACTTGTTGTAGATTAGTATATCATCAAAAAATACTAACACAAATTTTCTAAGGAATGGTTTGAAAATTGAATTCATCAAACCTTGAAATGTTGAAGGTGCATTGGTAAGGCCAAAAGGCATGACCAAAAATTCATAATGACCCTCATGAGTTCTAAATGCCATTTTCGGAATGTCTTCAATCTTCATTCTGATTTGATGATATCCTGAACGAAGATCCAACTTGGTGAAGTAAATTGATCCATGCAATTCATCCAGTAATTCATCAATGACAGGAATGGGGAACTTATCTTTAATAGTGAGCTTGTTGAGCTCCCTATAATCCGGACACATGCGCCATGATCCATCCTTCTTGTGCACCAATACTACTGGAGCAGAGAAAGAACTTTGACTCGGTTGAATTATACCAGCCTCTAGCATTTCTGCAACCATACGTTCAATTTCACTTTTTTGGACATAGGGATATCTGTACGGCCTGATGTTTGGAGGAACACTTCCTGGAATCAGATGAATAGCATGATCATGATCACGCATAGGTGGGAGACCTTTGGGAGTCTCAAATACCTTGGAATGATTGTCCAGGACTTTTTGGAGATCTGGAGAAATAGATGATTCTAATGTGGAAACATCTAGCGAACATAATTGTGCAATTACACCCCTTTGCTCCTTTTTTAGAAGCTTTGTCATACCATTAGAGCTGATTATCTTTCCTGGTTTCCCTGCAATACCCCTTAATTCAACTTCCTTTCCTTCCACAGAAAATTTCATGAAAAGTTCTTGAAAATTAAAAGCTATTGTACCCAAGGATTGTAGCCATTGGACTCCTAGTACAACATCAGCACCTCCCATTGGAATGGAAAGCATTGGGCTAGTCAATACATATTCTCCCATGGATAGCTTGATATTATGGCACTTTCCAGAGCAATTTATTGTTCCTCCATTTGCAATCATCACTTGACACTCTGGTGCTGGATATAGGAAGCAATTCAATTCTTTTGCTACCCTACAATGAATAAAATTGTGGGTGCTTCCTGAATCAATCAACACTATTACCTTTTTCTTCTTGATTTGTCCTTCTATCTTGATGGTTTGAGGAGTGGTAATTCCCGCCAATGCATTACAAGATATGGTCGGATTTATTTGTTCTTCATCTAGGCTTTGTTCCTGGAATATATCCTCTTCTTTTGACCTTTCTTGCTCCTTTTCTTCTTCCTCTTCACAATCTATGTAGAATAATTTCTTCTCAGCACACTTATGACCTTTTGTGTATTTGCTATCACAATTGTAACAAAGCCCTTTTGCTCTTTTTTCTTCCAATTGTTGTGGTGTCAACCTTGTAGGTTGTGGAAGACTATGGGCAACAACACTTCCATCTTTATAGTTGTGAATGGTATGCTTCCTAGTTGCCATAATTTTGCTTTCCATTTTTCTTGCTAACCTGAATGCCTTCTCTAATGAATCAGGTTCCCAAAGGCGCACATCATGTTGGATATTATCCTTTAAAGACCCTATGAACACATCAATCCTATGCTCCTCTGGAATATCTTTTACCCTTATGTTCAATTTTTGGAACTCCTCAATGTGCTCCATTATTGAACCCTTTTGTTTGAGACTTATCAATTGGCTAAAAAAAATGTTGCTTTTTGTATCCTCATAATGTGCTATCAATTCTTCCGTAAAAATTGCCCAAGTGATAAATTGTTTACGAGAACAAAGCCATTGATACCATACAAACTGATTTGGTTCCAAATATAAAGTTGCCATACGTACCTTTTGTGTGTTTTGCACATTATTGAGATCGAAGAATTGCTCCATCTGTAATATCCATGTGGCGGGATCCTTGCCATCAAACTTCCTCATATCGATTTTTGGAACATGGTGAGTCTTCGATCCAACATTAGATTCTATGGAATCATGATTAACATTTCTTTTGTTCTCATCATGAGTTTCCTTTGGTACTCTTTCACCCTTAGTGACTATTTCTTGTAGCAACTTATCCATCTTATCATCCATGCCATCAATTTTAGCTTCCATGCCATCCATCTTAGCTTCTACACCTTTCTTTAAACCATCCATCTTAGCTTCTACATCTTTCCTTAAACCATCCATTTTAGATTCTGTTGCTTTTTGTGCAAGTGACACTTGTTGCACTTGTTCTTGTAATTTTGATATATCATATAGCATTTCTTCTTCTTCTTCATGAGTCATGCTAGAGCTTTCAGGCTCCTTACTAGGTGTTTGCATTTTCTTTCCTCGTGGCATCAGTTACCGATAATAATTCTCTAATATTCCCTTTGAATACCTTCAAAATAATTTTTCAAACCAAGCTTAAGCAAAAATTAAAGAAAATCTACACACCTTTTTTCACTTTGTAGGAGCTCGATATTGCCTCCGATGTATCTCTGTACTTTCTGATTATCTAGTTCTGAATTTGTGACCTGTAGTAGCCCTTTGTTTCCTCTTTCCAATGCCACAAGTCTGACCCAAATTGGATTCTCCAAGGAAGAGTTATGCGAAATCTCCCACAATTACTTGATTATAGACTAGTTTAGTAGAGCGAACTTGGACGACGTGCCACGTGTCACTGTTTCAACCTTTGACTCTGAAAAATATATAAAAGAAAACTACAGTCCGTCCTCTTTCTGTACCTTCTTACGAAATTTCAATCCGATGCTCAGAAAGAAAGTTATGACGATTTTCCCTAGGTCACCTGTTTTGAGTGTAATTCAAGAGTCTGCAAAAAGACCAACTTCCTCAGATCATATCTCCGCAAATATCGCGCAAAAAACTCTGAAATTCGGACCCAAGGTTCAGCGCGATTTCCTCTCAAATGGGTTTTTTTTTGCGACTTCTGAAACGTCACAGAAACAAAGTTATAGCGAAAATGCCACGATGACCTGTTTGGAGCAGCGAAACCCTAGAATCCAAAGCTCTGATACCAAATGTTATGAAACCAGCTCACAAAAAGATAGAAAAGAGAGATCCACGCCTTAGAATTCAGCCTCTTCGAGGGGGCAACCTCCTTTACATTACATAAATGAACAATTCTTGGATGATACAAATGAAAATACCTCCTTTCTATATATAGGAGTCTAAGTGGTCCCAATACAATCAAAGCCTACATAACAATAATATTGTAGGGCACAACAATAACAATAGTGGGCTTCTATGTGGCACAATAGTAACAATATGGGCACTACATGGGTACATCAATATAAATAAGGGGTATAACTACAATAGTAATGGGGTAATCACTAGTATTATAGGGACCCAACACTGAGTGATAACATCTAGCAAAGGAGAGAAAAGGAAAAAATCAACGTATTTTCCCACGCGTGCAAGAACTAAGGTTTCCACAGAAGAAACTATTGGGATCGAATTTGTAGAAGAACTACTAGGGTCGAAATTGCAGAAGGAGTTGTAGGGGTCAAAGTTGCTAGAGAAGTTGTTGAAAGTTGCTGGAAGGAAAACTCATCAAGGAGGAAGGATTGAGTTGGTCTTGGAGGGGTCTTTGTCAAGGGTCATAGGTCTTGGAATTCTTCATTTGAAGTTCTATAAGAGGAGAAAATTTCTTGTGGGATTTCCTCTCAAGAGGAGAGGTTTTGGCTGTGTCTCACAACCTACACTTTTTGTCTCCTTGTCTTGTTGATATTCATTGTTTGATGATAGAGAACACTAATAATAATTAAGAGAAAGAAGAAGCTAATCAAGTTAAAGTAAAAAATACATCACAAGCGGTTATCAAAGAAAGACAAATCACCTAATCTAGTTGTCCCTAGATTTCTCAACAAAAGTAAAGCTCAAGAAAACCTGAGATGCTAGAGGAGTCTGGAGCAGTTTCTTGTGATATTGAGGCACCGATGAAAGAGAGGAAATGAATCATAGAAGTGTCCAACCACCACAAAGAACCAAGAATAGAAAATTTGGTGCACACAACCACTGCACTCTAAAAATTATATACCAACAACCAACATATAGAAGTCGACAATTTAAAGAGTTAAAGAAACTAGAGAGATTGGACATAGAATGAATTACCCAACATGGGATGGCCCATCAAGCTTTAACCCGTGTCACAGTGAGGCCAACCTATTTCCTATTTGTGCCCTCCCCTACTATAATTGTTGTCATTGCTATCACCAATGTCCTAGAGGTCACCTTCATTATTGTCATTGTCCTTTCCTCATAAATCCTCAACACCCAGTGCATGCATTGAACGTTAACATCGTCAGGGTCAAGAACTCCCTAAATTACCATTTTCATAGAATCATTGACATGAGAATAAGCTATCCTCTGAACCAGAGTCAAGCCACAAAGCTTGCTACACGAAATTGAGTCGTGATATTTGGGGTCAAGCCCCACAAATCATGCGTTGTGGGGGAATTGTCCCACTACGGTGAAGGGATGTCAAAGGCACACCAAATAAACACGAAGCCAATATCACATGGCCAAGTTCCCTTAGATGGTGAATAGGTCACCATATGCTTGTGAAGGGAATGAATATATGTTTGCATGTGTGAATTAATATGGAAATTGAAATATTTTATCTATCATTAACATTAAATATTATTTTGTATATACTTTCTAAATAACACATATTAAGTAAATAAAATAAAAGACACATGTCCATTTCAATAAATTGTAATATCAATATTATGTTTAGATGTCACATGTTAATTCAATATTGAGTAATGAAAGAATTACAATTTCTCTCACACTAAAAAAAATGAAAGTAATTATAAAGAAAAATAGATTTTTTTGACTTTCAAGTAATTTATCTCTCTATATATAGTTGTTGTATAATTAAAGTGGAACTTGAAGTATTTTATTTATGAGGGACAATATTTTTTTTTTAATACTCTTTTTAATTTGTTAATCTAAATATTATTTTATTATTTTTAAATTCAATATTATGGGACAATTTAAAAAAAATTAATAATAAATAAAATTGAGGTAAAATAGTCAATTTACATTGGTGGTTTTTGAGCTCCAGGTTTTGGCAACCCATAGTTTTGGTAATGGTATTCTTATGTAAGAAGAAATATATAGATAACCAGCCTAGATCCATCTTAATTTTAGATCTACCAAGCACCAAGAGGGATCAAATTTCTTGAAGTGCAAACCTCTTTTAAAGTGAATAGAGATTTGATCCCTTAATAGATTCAGAGTTAAGATAAATCTAAACTGATATTTAAAATAATGAAAAAATAAAAAACCCGTATCAATTTTTGAAGAACAAATACTTATAAACCAACCAAGGTTACTAACAACAAAAACATTATAAACTAACTAATGTTACAAGGTACACCTATCTATATGTAACACAGACCCTTTGTCATTTTTCCTTTAACCCTAACATTTGAAAGACTTAAGGGATACTTAATATTTGAAAATACCTATAAATGTTTACAACATGTTTAACTCATAATGTCATTAATGGGGTTGGTGTGGATCTGCTACAGTATTTCAAGGCTGTTTGACGTACCTGGCAGAGATGCCCCTTGTATAATTAACCCATTAAAACAAATTCCATATCCAAAAGCTCTTATGGATTATTATTTTTCCACTATTGACATTATGCATAACCAAAGCCAAATTCAAGTTGAAAATAATCAATCAATTTGTGAATACCAATAAAGAAAAATATAAATAATTTATGAAAATTCAGGAGAATAGCCTAAACCAATTTGTGAATTTTCTTCAGCAGAGGGTTAATTCCAAAATTTAGAAAAATTCTAGTTTGTTTTCTTTTAATGATATTTACATCTATATCCATAAACTTACTTTGAATAGTTTTTATATTATCCAAAAATATTTATTTTATTTTTGTATTACTGTAAGAATAAAGTTCATATATATATATATATATATATATATTAATATAATTTGAAAGTTAAGAATTATTTTCTATATTTATATAGTTTTAGTTGTTGTAAGTGTTAGAGGTAAAATCTCTCTATTTATTTTATAAAATTTGAAAATTAAGTAGATTTTTAATTAATTTTTTAATTCAATATTTGTGCATGGTAATTATGTTTTGGAGTTGTGTTTGTTTTGGAACAAGGTTTTTATAATTTCAGTTTAATTATAAATAATTATTAAATAGATGGTAAGATTTAATCACCATGATATATTTTAAAATATTTGTATTAATAATTACACAAAGTTTGAGAAAACTTTATGCTTTTTCTACTCTTTTAATTAAATTAATTAATTAAAAAAAGATTGTCATATGAAATGAGTTATGTTTTTTTGTGCATGTACTATTGATACGCCATGGTATTGGTCCATGATATTGTAACAAAATCTATTTGCAAGTTAATCTCAGGGAAGATATCCATGGGTAAGAACCTTGCTGCACAATTTTTTTTTAATGTATATATGTTTAACTCGTATATTAATTATTTTTGTAATTCTAACAAGTATATCATGAATTTTGATATTTATCATAGGTTGATGTTTATTTTCATTAACCAACCATTTAATTAATATAGCGATGCTAGTTTATATCTACCTCATAAAAACAAAGGGATGGTTGGAAAAAATATTAAATATTCACCTACTAGTTAACTTAAAATATTAGGTAAACATATGATGTGGATTGGATCATTACATTGTTTGTCATCCATCTTGATGCTTTTAGAGTGGAAATACTGGAGGAATAAGCTTAGAGGACCATTTTTACCGATGTGACTTAAATTGGAAAATTGGGGTCTAAAACCTTTTGAGAGTAGTTTGAGGTATTAAAAAACATTTTTTTGGGTTAAAACTTTGCATCTTTAACACCACTCTTTTTTTCATGTTCTACACATAGAGACCTTTCCAATGATGTAAGAATTGCCTCAATTAGAGTCTGTATTCAAAAGTTATGTCACTTGGAAGTTGACCTTCATGTTTTGATCGCCATAATTTGAGAGGACGCGACATCAGTCCTTATTACTCATGGAAAATGGGTTAGCCATGTGATCATGATGAAAAAGACTCTATAGTAATCAATATTGTAACTCTAGTTAAGAGTTGAAGAAGTCAAACCAAACCACTAGTAGGATATCAGGTTGTGTAATAATTAGGCAATTAGGAGGAAAAACGATTGTTTTTTAGTGTGTTTTGTTCCATAGACAAGTACAGTTGAGACAGATAGGGAGAGAGCATATGGAAAGGATTTGTGCACAATAGTAGCCCACGGTCCACAAGCCTTATTTCTTTGTACTTGTAGTCATTTCCTATTTACAAAAAGAGAGGAGAGAAACCTAACCTTCCAATTGAGTTTTCTCTTGAAAGAGTTTTCTCAGATATATCTTGTGCCAATTTTGGTTTGTGAGATTTTATTTTTTTGTGCCCTATTTTATGCATAGACATAATCTGTATGCATACACAATAAACAACAACTAATATATCCAAAAATCTAAGAAGAAATAAACAATTAATGTAGATTTCATATTTTCTAATATATTCGAGTAGAGCTGATGTGACAAATAGGCCAGTGGAATAGCCACAATAATTTATGGAACAATATATTTTATTTATTATATTAAAAAATTAATTTTTTATATCATTCTATTAGTGGAGAGAATTTGAGCCTTTTTCTATAGTGGCCACTGAAAAACGACCGCTGAATTCGAAAAAAAAAACAAACAAACAAACAAAAACAAAAAACATACTAAAATACATTTTTTTGAAAAATCATAATTACAATAAATCCTCCAATTAAACAACTAACCACAAAACAAATAAATAGATTTCAAAATAGTATATATATATATATATATATATATATATATATATATAGTGCTATTACTATTACTATTGTAAAACTTTTGAGTATCATGTAAAATATTTGATCATACTTAAACTAATGCGAATTCAAAAACACATGGATTGCTATATAGCTTATTGAAGACAAGTATAATAACCTATAATTTTTCATTTTCAATTTGATAAATATTTTATCTTCAATTTGATAAATATTCTCTCTTCAAGTTTCCCTTCATTCCCTTTGCAAAAGTCTATTCATCATTCTATTCATTCTCTACATTTCTCAAAGATGAATATGAATGTAGATGAATACCAAAAAATGTACATTGTGATTTTAAACCTCCTTCATCACTTGGTATCGGACAATAGAACCCAACTCTGGTCAACTCTTCTGATCCCTAATGGTTATGGGTTGTCTTATGATTTTAGGATTTTTTTTTGTTTCACTGGTCATGTTGGCTATGCTTACTTAGTTTGTACTGGCAACTTGCTATATGTTTTGGTTGTTTCCTTCTGGGCAACAAATTTGGTAGGAGTGAGGCTAGAAGAATTTTGAGGAACTACATGCAACGATGTAATATTTTTTATTTAATAAAATCCCTATTGAATTCTAGAGATTGAAAAATATGTCGAACATCCTCCAAAACATAGAACATATAGACTATGGCATTAACAATCTAAACATAAAAAAATTGATTGATTATGTTAAGGCCTTCATATCTTGCAAGAAGATAACATCATATAATTGCAAGGATATAGTGACTTTCGTAATTTAAAATAAAAAGAAAATTAATAATATAAAATTTGAAAAAATGACTTTGAAAAAGAATAATATGTTGTTGTTGTTATTATTATTATTATTGAAATTCAATCAGATACTCAACACATGCACAAATATTTATATTATATTTTACATAAAACAAAAATAACATATCACCAAATTTTGCATAGTATACACAAATTATATAAATAAAAATTATATATTTTAAAATATATATTTTTTTATCTTTTGATATCATATTTAAATTTATTGTAAAAAGACTTTGAATCATCCCTCCAAATTAACATATTTTTATTTTTCCATATTTACATTATCACTAACACATCATAAAAGACCATTAAATTACACTTAGCTTCAACCCAAATCGTTACTTGATATATATTATTATTAATCTTAATCTTAAAATTATATCTATATAAATTATTCCATATATAATGTTTATATTACAATTTTATACAATCTAAACATCTAGAAACCCACAACTATAAATTAAAAGTAATATATTTTATATTTAATTTACAGTTCGGAAAAAACTAAAATAAAAAATCTTATACCTAATCCCTAAAATATGGCACATATTCAAAAAAAAATTATTCACATATGAAACATAACCCTATTCCTTAGAATCCTATTTGAAACATTTCATATTTAAACTCATGGAGCAAGACAATAATCTATTGCTTTTATTTACCAGCCATTGATTTGAATTTTGACCATATAGCAACCATCAATATTGTGCGTATTCTTTGAGCCAAACATATCATATGGAAATGAATCCACATGATTGAAATACCCATTGGTTTTGAACCCCAATATCATGGATTAAGGGTTTAATCTCTTAAGTCTTAAGTTTGTTTTAACTCCAAAGCATTGATGGGACCATACTCCTTATCAGTGATATTGTTATTACGGATTTTGAATTTCAATATTATTGATTGAAGGATAATTTTTTTAGATTTTAATTCTAAATTATGGATAGATTAATTAATAGTTGAAATGATTTTTTTATTGGAATCCAATAATGTATTTTTTTAGTAAGATTGTGATTTCTTATTGTTTAAAAATTTTGAGACACCATTTATATTTCAAATATCTTAAGTTTTAACTTTAAATTATGGATTAGACTATGGCGTACTTTAACTATTTGATTTCTTAGTGTTTAAAATGCACAATGTATAGATGGATTCAACACCCTAAAAAACCTTGAGACGCCATTTATATTCCAAATTTTTTAGGTTTTAACCCTAAACTATAGATTAGACTATGACATACTTTGACTATTTGATTTCTTATTGTTTAAAATGCACAATGTATAGATGGATTCCACACCCTAAAAAACCTTGAGGTGTCATTTATATTCCAAGTTTCTTAGGTTTTAACCCTAAATTATGGATTAGACTATGGCGTACTTTAACTATTTGATGAAATGACTTTTTGACCAGAATGGACAATACATTTTTTAGTAAGATTGTGATTTTTTATTGTTTAAAATGCCTTTTTGAATGCATAAATGGATTCAACACCTTAAAAAAACCCTAAGACACTAACAAGTTAAATTTATGATTTTAAAATTTTCTATTGAAATTTGGAAAAATCTTTTGGAAAATGTCATTTCGTCCATTAATTAAACTACCCATTAAAATATACCTACCTTAGAATATACCCAACTACACATTGAAGTATACCTGCTTTAGAGTATACCCAACTAATCAGGAAAGGCCTTACCAAACTCATGAGAGAAGTCAAGTCCTTACCCAACTAATCAGGGAAGTCCTTACCAAACTCATGAGAGAAGTCAAATCCTTACGCGTTAGAATTTGCCCAACTCATCAAAAAAATCTTTGTTTATGACATTTGAGCCTCAATTAGTAAGTGTTTAGGGCTGATTAAAGACTGAATCTCTTGGGTCATCAAAAAAATCTTTGTTTATGACATTTGAGCCTCAATTAGTAAGTGTTTAGGGCTGATTAAAGACTGAATCTCTTGGGTTTTAGCCATAAATCATGAATTGAACCATACATATAATTTCACTATTAAAAAATCAAGTATGTGAACATTTTCAATAAATTAAAAATAAAAATAAAATTATTTAAATGAATAATTATATTTATTAAAATAGCCGACATCTATTTTAAGTCCATATCTATGGCAAAAAATACTTCCAATTTTTAGCGCCCTAAACTTGAAGTCTTTGATAAATCCATATTAATACAGGATAGTATTTTCAAAATGTGAGATGTGGCCGTGAGAACATCACGTTCTTTGTGTTGTGGGTGAGGCAAATTGGGATTTAACTTTGGCATGGTACTCTGATCTAGTCGCCATGACCAACAGGAAGAGAAGATCTAGGAATGAACGCGAGTGGCAGCCGCAGGAATTCCAATCTTGTAGTAGGGACAGTTTGAGAGTGCAAATGCTTGATCACTGTATTAAACAGTTGATGAAATTAAAAATGAGTTGAAATTGAGATCTCATGGGCGTGCAGTGAATTGGTTGTTACCAGAGAATATGAAGGGTTTGGTAGACCTGACAGAGGTGATGGGCTATACCATGGGTGGACAAACCATTGATTGGTTATTATCAATGGGAATGGGAACCGAACGCATATTAAATTTCAAGCAAGTACTGGACTCGCAGAACGGTGGAGCAGGACAAGCAGTAAATTTGTCATTGCCAAGCGAAACCAGGCCTCTAGTAGAGCTTACCAGAGAGTTAGGGTTTAACAGAGGTAGAGAGACCGTGGATTGGCTGTTAGAAATGGCAACTGATCCTCTGTTAAAGCTCATCAGTTCGTTGGGCTTCAAAAGCGGTGCAAAAACTATAGACTGGTTATTGAATAAAGCACAGCCCAGCATTACTGCAGCAGAAATGAATGGATTCAATCTCCATAAGCCTCCCAGGTTATCATCTGCCATGAACATCCCTCCACAGTTTCCACCCAGACAATTGGAGACACCGGGAAAGAAAACCCAATTTCACAATTTTAATGCAGAACGCCATCACCAATTCCAAAGCACTGGCCAACTGTTCGTAGAAAACCAGCAACAAATTCGATTTCACAGTGATAGTAGTGGGCACCAAGCAGAGTACCAGAGTTTCAATGGTAATGGAGGCCTTTCTAATCGGTTTGAGGGCATTAAAAGGAGAAGAATGGAGGCGGGGTATAGCAATCATGCTGGAAACCCATTACAGGGTCAACATCCTAGTTGGCAGCAGGGAAGTCAGGCAAGAACCCACATTGAAATAGCCACAGCTAATCCTGCTCAAGATTTCAGTCAGAACGCTATTAATGGGGTTGATGTGGGAGGCGCACTGGGATTCGAACGTCCAACATACTCGGCAGGGATGCCCCTTGAGATACATACGCAGAATAAATTTCCTGATCCAAAATCTCCTCTGGATTATTATTTTTACAACCAGAACTAGTTTGAAAATGTTCATGCCCAGAACCAAAACCAATTTGTTAATATTCCTGAACAGAACCAGAATCAGAACCAATTTGTCAATATTCATGATCATAACCAGAACCAATTTGTCAATATTTATGATCATAACCAGAACCAATTTATCAACATTCGTGAGCATAACATGAACCAATTTGTCAATATTGATGGCCAGAACGAAGGTGGAATTCAAGCTGAAGGAAATTATGGAGGCTATGCAGTATCATCACTGTCAAATGAAGATCAAGAGATTGCAGGTACTGTCAATGATTGGTTTGCGAATGTCAAAGCTCCGTGAAGAGGCAGGTGTCAGCGCTAGAGATACTGTTGTTTTTCATGTCTAACTTTAAAGATCCCTCAGCTCCGACTGTAATAAATGTCCAGACAGCCATACTCTGCATTGAATTTCCATATTTTTATACTTTTCTCATATTGCAATTTGAATTTACAAACGAATTATGGCAAGATATTACAGAATACCTTAAAACTAAGCAGTAAAGGATGAATAAATAAATAAAATTATAAATAATTTAGACATATTTTTTCAACTCTTTTTTATTTAAAATATTTTAAAAATTATTAAAATATTTAATATAATTTATTTTAATTTTTTAAATATTATATGCTAATTTCATCTTGAGTATTCAAATATTTTCTCAACTGACTTAATAAAGTTTATTAAAAAATGATTCTTCCAGTCACTCCCTTATTAGTCCATGCCGGGGACTATATGCGATCGATCGATCGCTACCGTTGGTTGACCGACGTGATTTTTCATTATATTAACAATATAACCTAAGTCGAACCAAAGTTTTGGGGTCTTATTGCGGGCTTCGCATGGTTCGAGGTGAATGACACGCTTGGGTTCACTGTATGACGTTACTGCGGTACAGACGCGAGTCCTTTTCAACGCAGACAGATGTACATTCGCGCGGGAAGTTGGAGTATGTATGTGCCGCATATTGCCTTTTTTCTTATTAATGGAATGTATTGTTATTAATGGAATGTGTTATGGTTTGGAGAAAGGAGCGTTGTTTGCCTGGTACTCTTGTGTTAAATTCAAGGGTTTGTCTGTCGTTTAGAACCGTAGAGTCTAGAGAAAGGAGCGTTGTTTGGCTGGTACTCCTCTGTTAAATTCAAGGGTTTGTCTGTCGTTTAGAACCACAGAGTCTAAATGCCCTTTGAGGATTTGCCTGGTACTCCTCTGTTAAATTCAAGGGTTTGTCTGTCGTTTAGAACCGTAGAGTCTAGAGAAAGGAGCGCTGTTTGCCTGGTACTCCTCTGTTAAATTCAAGGGTTTGTTTGTCGTTTAGAACCCAAGAGTCTAAATGCCCTTTGAGGAATTTGTAGTCTGGAATTCTTAGTTTTCATTATAAGCACGCTATCGGTATAGATTTTGCTTTTCCCTTCAGGAAAAGGGTAAGGTCTGGTTTCACCAGTTGTTAGGCTTGTCAAGTGGACTGCTCCTCCTGTCGCTAAGTTTTGTTGTTCTGCTTGCCCGAAATGTTAAAATATTTAAGATTACACTCTGTTTTGTAACTGCATGGTTTCCTATCTTAGGCGTGCATTCAAGGTTTTTCGCTTGTATAATTTATCTCTGTGCTTACTTTGGTGCATAATGTTTTTTTAAGTTTGTAATTCTGTTATGGATGTATGAATATTCGACTTTGACATTACTCCTAGAACGGAAGGTTGCTTTGTTAAGAACTCTGTTAAGTTCATTTAGTTACTATTAAGTTCATTTGCTTTGTTAAGAACTGCTGAATTGAAGGTTTGCTATACTGGTACTAGATGTTCTTCGTTTGATGTTGTTTATATATTGGATGAAATGTTTCCTTTGCGAAAATTATAAGCTTTTTCGTGATACTGAGGGTTTGTCTTACCTGCATGGGTTTTATGGAAATTTCTGTAAGTGTCGGTTTCGACCACCATGTGACTTCCTTATCATTTGGGCCGAGACGACCTGGGTGGAGCTGTGATTCTTGGTACAGATTGAGCGGCAGTCTTTTGTAGTTTGAACTGTTTTTGCACATGAAGATCTAAATAAATTGGGGTTTTTGAAATGTTTGAGTCCTTTTGAACGCAGACAGATGTACATTCCCGCGGGTAAGCTGGAGTATGTATGTGCCGCATATTGCCTTTTTTTTATTAATGGAATGTATTGTTATTAATGGAATGTGTTATGGTTTGGAGAAAGGAGCGCTGTTTGCCTGGTACTCCTCTGTTAAATTCAAGGGTTTGTCTGTCGTTTAGAACCGCAGAGTCTAAATGCCCTTTGAGGAATTTGTAGTCTGGAATTCTTAGTTTTCATTATAAGCACGCTATCGGTATAGACTTTGCTTTTCCCTTCAGGAAAAGGGTTAGGTCTGGTTTCACCAGTTGTCAGGCTTGAGCGGACTGCTCCTCCTGTCGCTAAGTTTTGCTGTTCTGCTTGCCCGAAATGTTAAAATATTTAAGATTACACTCTGTTTTGTAACTGCACGGTTTCCTATCTTAGGCGTGCATTCAAGGTTTTTCGCTTGCATATAGTCGCTGCCGGGGACTATATGCGATCGATCGATCGCTGACCGTTGGTTGACCGACGTGATTTTTCATTATATTAACAATATAACCTAAGTCGAACCAAAGTTTTGGGGGTGGAAAGGTTTTGGGGTCTTATTGCGGGCTTCGCATCGTTCGAGGTGAATGGCACGCTTGGGCTCACTGTTTGACGTTACTGCGGTACAGACGCGAGTCCTTTTCAACGCAGACAGATGTACATTCCCACGGAAACAGATGTACATTCCCGCGGGTAAGCTGGAGTATGTATGTGCCGCATATTGCCTTTTTTTATTTATTAATGGAATGTATTGTTATTAATGGAATGTGTTATGGTTTGGAGAAAGGAGCGCTGTTTGCCTGGTACTCCTCTGTTAAATTCAAGGGTTTGTCTGTCGTTTAGAACCGTAGAGTCTAGAGAAAGGAGCGTTGTTTTCCTGGTACTCCTCTGTTAAATTCAAGGGTTTGTCTGTCATTTAGAACCGCAGAGTCTAAATTCCCTTTGAGGAATTTGTAGTCTGGAATTCTTAGTTTTCATTATAAGCACGCTATCGGTATAGACTTTGCTTTTCCCTTCAGGAAAAGGGTTAGGTCTGGTTTCACCAGTTGTCAGGCTTGAGCAGACTGCTCCTCCTGTCGCTAAGTTTTGCTGTTCTGCTTGCCCGAAATGTTAAAATATTTAAGATTGCACTCTGTTTTGTAACTGCACGGTTTCCTATCTTAGGCGTGCATTCAAGGTTTTTCGCTTGTATAATTTATCTCTATGCTTACTTTGGTGCATAATGTTTTTTTAAGTTTGTAATTCTGTTATGGATGTATGAATATTCGACTCTGACATTACTCCTTGAACGGAAGGTTGCTTTGTTAAGAACTCTGTTAAGTTCATTTAGTTACTGTTAAGTTCATTTGCTTTGTTAAGAACTGCTGAATTGAAGGTTTGCTATACTGGTACTAGATGTTCTTCGTTTGTTGTTGTTTATATATTGGATGAAATGTTTCCTTTGCGAAAATTATAAGCTTTTCCGTGATACTGAGGGTTTGTCTTACCTGCATGGGTTTTATGGAAATTTCCGTAAATGTCGGTTTCAACCACCATGTGACTTCCTTATCATTTGGGCCGAGACGACCTGGGTGAAGTTGTGATTCTTGGTACAGATTGAGCGGCAGTCTTTTGTAGTTTGAACTGTTTTTTCACATGAAGATCTAAATAAATTGGGGTTTTTGAACTGTTTGTGCCGCATATTGGGTTTTTAATGGAATGTATTGTGGTTTGGAGAAAGAAATAAAGACCTGCAAGTATTTATGTATGTGCCACATATTGCCTTTTTATTAATGGAATGTATTATGGTTTGGAGAAAGGAATAAAGACCTGCAAGTATTTTTCCAGGGGCTTCTGGAGACTTCGTTAACCAATTTCGTCATTTTCACATTTGTTTTTTTTGTTTTTGGGTGGGAGTGTGAGGATTTTTACAGAAGCTGTCCTGTTTCTTCGAAGGCTGAGCGAAGTCTGGCCAGCTTTAGCTGAAGAAACCATTGGTACAGCGTTGTAGGGTTTCTTTTTTCTTCTTTTCGGGTGAAACTGTGGTTCTTGGTACAGATTGAGCGGCAATGTTTTGTAGTTTGAACTGTTTTTGCACATGAAGATCTAAATAAATTGGGGTTCATGCGTATTTAGATTCAAGCTGGAGTATGTATGCGCCGCATATTGCCTTTTTAATGGAATGTATTGTGGTTTGGAGAAAGGAATAAAGACCTGCAAGTATTTTTCCAGGGCCTTCTGGAGACTTCGTTAACCAATTTCGTCATTTGCACATTTCTTGTTTTTGTTTTTGGGTGGGAGTACGAGGATTTTTACAGAAGCTGTCCTGTTTCTTCGAAGGCTGAGCGAAGTCTGGCCAGCTTTAGCTGAAGAAACCATTGGTACACCATTGTAGGCTTTCTTTTTTCTTCTTTTTTGGCTGAAGAAACCAGTGGTACAACGTTGTAGGGTTTCTTTTTTCTTCTTTTGGGATCAAACTGTGATTCTTGGTACAGATTGAGCAGCAATCTTTTGTAATTTGAACTGTTTTTGCACATGAAGATCTAAATAAATTGGGGTTCATGGGTATTTAGATTGAAGCTTGAAATTAGTGTTAAATGATTTTGCAAATAAAATCCTTATGCTTTTAGTGTTCTAATTATCTCTGGTATTTCTTCTGATATGCAGAGAAGTCCTTTTTGCCTGGAAGAGATCTGGAATGGTGTTTTTTCAGCCCAAGGGAAAGGAAGTATCCAAACGGGTGAAGAACAAACCCAGCGACGGAAGCTGGTTACTGGAAGGCCACTGGAAGACGCTTTTGTTTCTCATGGTACTCGGACAGGCTGGGTTGTGCATGAATATGGTCTAGACGAGAAGGAATTCGAACCCTCGGCTTCGTTGCAGGTACGACGTTATTCTACTAATTGCTTTTTGTCAATTTTCCTATTAATTGTTTTTTGTCAATTTGTTAGGCTTTTAATTTTTGCATTGTGTAGGTTTATGGTCCAATTAATCTAGGTTTATAGCCGAGTTACTCTGTGATTGTTTTAAAAAATATAGATATTAAGCCGTATTGGCTCATATATATTTTTTCTCTCATTCAATTATATTGGAATTCAAATCTGGAATCGTCGTTGTTTAGATTTTAATACTGATACATTTGTATGTTACGGGTGTCTCTATTCTAATGATTTGTACTATCTTATGTTGGCAAAGTATATCTTAACTTTAAGGTACAATGTTAGACAAACAGTTGACCATGTTAAAGTTAGATGTCAATTTACACTAGAAGTCTTGTTAATAGCAATATTATATTTTTTATTATTAATATTATAAAAAAGTGATTATTCTGTGTTTACATTAATATTAATATTAATATTATTAATTATTATAATCATAACAATAATATTATTTGAGATGATCCCAACAAGTAGAAGTTGGGTAATGCATCCAACTAGCTCCGTATAACGATGTATCAAGACATTTTGTCTATTTAAACCTTAGATTAAAATCTCATGTTAGCTAGTTATAACCAGATTGGTTCTGATATGATGTTCAACTACCTTATTCTCCTCAGAGAGAAAAAAGAATTTTATTATGAAAACAAAATTACATTTACTATATATGTTTCTGCATTTCACAGATATCCTTAAGCATAGGAAGTGATAAAAGTATCGCTGAGAACATATCTTGCTTCATAAACAGTTTTCAAAAATGTCAATATGACAGCCCTATCATAGTCATTCTAACATATATCAAGCTTTGAAGCCAGTTTTGTCTCATAAGAAATTAGCTCCTAGATATGTCCATAAACAGTCCCATAAAAAAATATACATATAGAGATATCCTTAAGCATAGGAACTGATAAAAGTATGGCTGAGAAGATATCTTGCTTCATAAAAAAATTTCAAAAATGTCAATATGATAGCCCTATCATGGTCATTCTGACATATATCGCAGGTTTGAAACCAGTTTTGTCTCATAAAAAATTAGCTCCTAGATATGTTCATAAACAGTGCCATAAAAAAATATACATATAGATATTCACATTTAAACAGTCCCATGATTATATGAAAAGTGTGTCAAGAGATTCCATGAGCTTCCCTTCCACTTTCTTTTGAATGATCCAAGCTCGTGCTACCAAGTGTAATCTAGCTTTTGACAGTCCATCAGTTTCCATGTTCCTGTCTTTGTAGACATGTTGAAAGATAATGTGTTAAATACTCTGTTCAAGCAAGTTGAATCTCCTCAAATATAGGCTGAAATTTATAATTATCCAATGAATTTGTTCCATTCATCCAATTCACCACAATTTGTGAATCATCAAAGAACTGTAATTTTTGGGCATCTTTTTTCAGGTGCCAGAATTGGCAACAGTCTTGGGACAATTTGCTCAGGCAGATTGTTGCTGTGTTTGCCAAAGCTGTCCTTTGAACATATTACATGTTCATCATTTATATGAATCATACCTCCAGCATCACATAATGATGCATCTTCTTGACAAGCCTTATGGAAGTACGCTTATGCACTACTCGTATTTGCTTCTCAATGCCTTGTTTGGGTTCCTTGATCCTTGAATTCTATTTAGATCCATATAGTATAACCATACTCTGATACCGAATAGCAGGAAACTTTTTACCTTGAAATATATTGGAGTTGCAACCTAGCACAAATTGGAGACAATAATTTTTATATTTTGACAGTTGAATTGGTGCACCACTTATGTAAAACTCATAAATAGCCTCACAGTTATTTTATTTCACAAATGCAATTGACAATGATGTTAACTTTCAAAAATATTCTTAAAGTTATGCTGCATTTCTTCGTTTTGTCTTTCCATTGCTTCCTTTTGTTAACTTGCACAAATATTCTTAAAATTATGCTCCATTTTTTCATTATGTCTTTGCATTGTTTCCATTTCCAATTTCTTTTTTATTTATAAATATGGCTTCTTGCTAGAAATTTGATATTTGTTTAGCAACATAATGCAATAGCCTATTTTTTTAATATACATACATTTTGTTCAAAACAATCATCTTCAGTTTTTGCTAACTTCATCAATATTTTTTGCAAAGTTGTACAAGACAATTGCAAAAGGCAACTCTGGTAAGCAATTGCAAATGATGGAAGAAATAATAGATGTTGACAATTACAAATTCAGATTGCAATGCATTTTTCCTGAGAACATTGATATTGTATTAAAAAGAAATGGTCTTTTTAGACTAAATGCATTTTCATATACTGTAGGAGATTGTCTATTTGACTCATTCGAAATGCTTCTGCATTTTCATTATACTTCAAATGAATTGCGAAATGGGTTAATAGACCACTTTCTTTTTTGCTTAAAGAACAATGACGTTGAAGCAATACAATCATATGAGTATGAATTGGCACCTGACTTCCTATACGAGTTACATGGTGTTAATGATATTGGTACATATCTTCATAAATTGCGTTGTTCTGCATCTACAAATATAAAGGAGTCTGACCGAGGTTTATGGGGTGATACCTTTTGCATACGTTGGTTAGCTAAATGGCTAGATATATCAATTGCAGTTTGGTCATTGACAAGAAAAACGAGATATTTGCTCTTTAATCAACATGAAAATGCAATTCCATATTGCATTCTCTTTCATGATGCAAATCTTGTTAGTGGTCATTATGAACCAATTGTTTACCAAAAGTTTCCAATTTGCATTTGCAACCAGTCTAATATCTACCTGTCACCTATTTGCAAAGATATTGAAAGCCATTGAAAGCCATTGGATGCATATTGTAAATAATATGCTTTTAAATGGACTAACAATTGCAAAGCAAGTGACATCTATTTGTGGTGACAGTCTCTTTAATGCAATTTGCTATTTAGTAGCAACAGAATTCAATGCAGAGTGTTTGCGACTTTACATTGTGCAATATTTTTGCAATGCACTTATGCATAAGAATCAAGAGGCATTGCATTGTTTAGAGCAATACCTAGTAGTTGATGCGATACACTATACAATGAATAACAACTGGCAACAATATCTAATAAATATGGCAATGCCATATGAAAAAGGACAGGTGGAAGGCAGACCATTCTGTCTACAATGGATATCTGTGATATTCAAAGTCAATATCCAAGTATGGTCCTCTGTTGCTAATAACTTTGTCAATTACAGTTCCGCTTATTCGAGATGCAATGATATTGTTAACATCTTGTCATTCATGACAAATACATCACATATTCACTACCCCGCAATGATATAACAATATGTTCACAATTCTCAACAACTGCACATGGAAGCAAATGACGTTTGTAATCAATTGCGTCATAAGCATATACTAGAAAAAGAGCAATGTATATCTCAAATACATTTTAGCAATAATATTGCATTTGAGATAGCATGTCATTTAGATCAAATGCAACCAACTAAGGATTGTAGGCTGAATTATCACAAGCTAAAGCAATTCATACGTACAAAACGCAAATGCAATGACAAATGCAAAAAACCATTTTCTAATAAGAAGTCAAGAATTACAAGCAAGAAAAATGCAATACAAATTTATATGGAGAAAGTCGAAGACACGCCTAGGAATACATGTGCAGTTTGCAACAAATTGCATTTTGCAAAAAATATTAGATTCTTCACTATAGATTTGCAAGAAAATCATATGAATTTGACGTTGAACAATAGGACCTTTAGCAATGAAAACATATGTGTTTCTTGCAAAAAAGCGCTCGAGAATGGAAAGCTACCACAATTTGCAACACCTGAACAAATAAGACGTAACATTTCATTGCCAACTGTAAATATACTTTCAGACCTATAAGAAAGACTTGTGTCATTGAGAATTGCATTTGCACAGATCAGACAATGGGGACATAGACGATCACAAATTGGCTTAACAGGATCAATTATCAATGTACCAGTTCATATGGACATTGTGCAAAAAGCATTGCCACAATATCTAAATGATACAATGACAATTGCAGTTGCATTGAAAAGACGATTGCAATACAAAAATGCATACCAAACAGGTAAAGTACGTCCAATTATTGTCATGAAAGCATTGAACGAACTATGTTCTAGAAGTCTTTATAAAGCTAGCAACATTTGTATAAATGAGAATTGGGCCCATGTTTTACAAGAGAATAATGAATACATTGTACAAAATTCAAACAGTGACAATGAAAGTGATACAGATAGTGATGCAAATAATGAAACACCTACTGAAACATTGGTGCATGGATTAATAGAATCACAACGCATCTACGATTTGCAAGACAAGATTATTGAATTGGCACCTGCTGAAGGACAACGACCATTAGGCATTTTCAAGGACAAATATGCATAAGAAATGAACTTTCCAACATTATTTTATGGCAATGCACGTGATCATGACATCACAAATAGGTTTAGTTACCAAAAAATTGTACAATGGGAATTGTTACAAGCAAGTGGTGACTTCCAATATCATACAACAAATTTGTTTTTCAAGACAATGCGAATAATAATTGATAAAGTGCTTTCTTGCATATGGGTACGAATAAGAAAAGGACAACTAAAAGGTAGGAAAATATTAGCAAAAGATGTCAAGTATCGAGCAAATTTGGAAAAGTTATTGAAGTCTGACATTGGATACATAGATTTCAAAAACATTCGCATATATTCTGATCATTTGGAACAAATTAGGAAAAACATATTTGCAATGATACAACAACTGGGGCCTCCAACTTTCTTTGTGACATTCACAAGTGCAGAACATCGATGGAAACCATTAGTAGATACACTCGTCACATTGTTTAGAAATAAAGCAAATAAAAGTGCTATTGATATATTAGAAGATGATGACATTGACTACCTTATAAGAAAATATCCAGTCACATGTAGCCAATACTATAGACATAGAATTAATGCTATAAAGCGATTGATATGTCAAGATACTATATTATTTGGAAAAATATCTGATTACTATTTCGTAACAGAATTCCAAATTAGAGGAATTGAACATGAACATGGACTGTTATGGATAGAGAATGCTCCAATATATGGAAAAGAAAGCAATTTAGAAATTGAGAGGTTTCTTGACAATTACATCACTTGTAATACAGATCATTTGGAGCCAGATGTTGCTAAATTGCATAAACATCACCATACAAAAAGTTGTAAGAAGTGAAAAAATTCAAATTGCAGATACAACTTCCCCATGCCACCAATGAAATCAACAATGATCATTGAACCAACCAATGCAAAAAATAAAAAAATCGTAGAGAAATCAATATCGGTTTTTGCATTCTTGGAGCAAACAAACTACAATGATTCAATAACACATGACAATTTTCTCCTAGAAATAGGGCTACTAGAAAATGAGTACATAGAACTATTACAACATAAAATAATGCAACCAACAATTTTCTTGAAATGAAAACCTTCTCACATTTGGAATAACAGTTTTGCAAAGGCTATGCCTACTTTATGGAATGTAAATACAGATGCACAATTTGTGCTAAATGCATATGCTACAGTGTCATATTGTAGTTCATATATGACCAAAATTGACAAGTCTATGACAAATGCATTTAGAAGAATACGCGAAGAGCATCAGAAAGATGAAATTGATGCTATGCAAATGATTCGTAAACTTGGAAATACATTACTCAATCTACAGCAAATGTCAGCTCAACAAGCAGTGCATATAGCACTTTCATTGCCATTGAGTTGTAGTTCAAGGGAATGTATATTTGTAAGCACGTCTCCAGTTGATGAACACACATTTATGCTTAAACCGCCTATTCTTTTGAAACAAGAACCTGATGATTCAGAAGATGTTATGTGCCATTCCATTGTTGACTACTACATTGGACGGCCAAGTTCCATTAGCAAAATCTGCCTTGCAGAATTTGTATCAAATTACAAGAAAGATGGCAGACCCATATCTAAAAGGAAAAAACCAAATGTTATACGATTTGTCAAATATAACAAACACAATGATATTGAAAACTTTTGTCGAGAGAAATTATTGTTATATATGCCATTTGAAAATTGTGAAGATACATTGAAACAAGAATTGCCTACATGGCACTCTGCATATACATTACATGAAAAAAAAAATCAAGTCAATGAAGCCAAATTTACATATAACATCAATCCAACATGGGGTGATTTAGAGACTGCAACAAATGAGCAAATTAGTTCTTTGAATACTAACCAAATGAATATGCAAAACCAGGAGAACAATTCCCATTATGAGGAATATGATTTGCAATCGGACTTGCAATTTCCAAAACAATTTGAAATGAAGAAAAAAATCAATCTTGGATTTCAAATTACTGCCCATCCATTTTTAATGGAGAACAATGAATATTACAAACTTAGAAGAATATTGAACAAAGAGCAACAAGCAATTGTAAAAGACATTGCAATTAAAAAAAAAAAAAAACCCCAAGGAACCAATTTACCTTTTTATTACAGGTGGAGCAGGTGTAGGTAAAACGCTCACATCAAAAGCGATTTTCCAAATGCTTATACGAATTTATGATTCACAAAACACAACTGATCCTATGAAACCAAAAGGTATAATATTAGCATACACAGGAAAAGCTGCATATAATGCAGGTGGAACAACAATCCATTCTGCATTGCTAATGCCTTTTAACAAGTCTCAACTATTCTCACTGAGCAAAGAAGTTGTAGAGTCCCTACTTTACACCTTATCATCCATCATCACCTACTGTTTTCATCACTTTCCTCTCTCTTTTGCCTCATTTTCCACCCAGATCATTACATTAGTTGTCATTAAACATGATCAAGTGAGCTTTGCTAATGGGTGATTGTTTTGTTTAGTTTTTGACATACTTGCAGGTATTCCGCAGCTTTCTGCTGATTCCGCAGCCATCTGCTGATTCCGCAGCCATCTGATGATCCCGCAGCCATTTTGTTGATTTCAAGGTTCCACGTGCTATTTTGCAGAATGAGCCACGTGGGCATGTTGGAATATACGTGCTCGAGGTTCCTGTGCCATCAGTTCAGCCGACCACGTCATTTGTACCTCCGGTCAAAGGGGGTCAAGTTTCGGTCAAATAAAGGCAGCTTAACGTGGATACGTAAGCTGTTTGATCACGTCGGTGGAAAAGGTGACCTGTCCGTGTTTTGAAAGCCGTGGGGGACATGATCTAATGTTAGATTCATTGCCCATATCGACCAGGACCTCCAGCTTGACCACGAAACCTATGACGTGTTAACTGCACCTTCAATACGCATGCTTTTCAGTTATTTTCTGTTTTATGCTTTACGTATTAGGCCATCTTGCAGATGCCTATATATACTTGCGTCTGCGTACGCTGATGTTAACTTTTCAGATGCTGTAGTGTATGTATTTGTGAGAATTTTGGCACGTTTTCAAACTCTGTTTTTATAAGAGCTGTTCCAGCACTTTTGGATTATGTATCTCTGCATATAAAGTAATGGAAACGTTGTTTTGAAGTCTTAAGAGCATCTGAGTTTTCTGTGGATAATATGAATGGAGGGCCCCTGTTCGTATTAGCCTTGTAAAGTATTTTCATGTTCATATTTCTGCAATTTCTTTATTTTACAAATAGAATTTCCTTTCTTGAGTTATGTACAGCTTGATTTCTCTTTATTGCTGCAACCTTTATTTTCACTGATCAGATTTACTTCTTTGCAGGTTTTCACCCGGGATTAAGTGTGTTGTGTTTGCTTTAATATCTAATGGTAGTTGCAGTTGTCTTGTTCATAATGCTGCCCTTTTTACTCTGTTTTCTAGACTAGTTTTAGCTTAGTTTTACAAGTTGGATGCTAACTAATTTATGCTCTCTTTATCATGAATGGCTTATATTTCAAGAGAACAGAACACTAATTAATTGCAGCTTGTATTTGAGTAGTCTTGGCTTGTGATACTAATACTTTTTCCACTTGTTACACATAATCACATATGTAGGAAGCAGTATGTTGGAAAAGGCTTAGTAGTGTTACAATTTGTCAATTAGAGTAGATTAGAGTTTTTATCAATTCTTGGATTTGTCTTCAGCTACCTCCTAATCGTGTTTTACGCAGTACTATGTGGTAGAAGCAGGGAGTTAGGAGGAGATAATCATTAACATCAATCCTTGAAGTGATTTTCTTGTTTCTTTTATTTGCAGCAGTATGGATAGAGACTAATGCCATTAGAACGTGGTCATTTACTTTCAAGTCATTTTAATTTATTCATTTCTTTCAAGTTCTTTTCCTTTACAAATTCAGCAAGTAATTAGAAATCACCTTCACACACACTTTCACTCATCTAGAACTCACTTTTCACACACTTGCACTCATCTGTCTATAATCATCACTCCATCTTAGGAAGATACAATACCCCCAAACGACAAAGGCTCTAAGAAAGTTACTTAAGTACATATAGTACACCCTCACTTCATCAGCTTACGAGCCCCGGGTTGACAATTAATGACATCAATTTAGGAACACTAAATTGACTAAACAGAAGTATTGGACAACTTATCAAAGCTATATCAAGAATTGCAAGTAGCTTTCATAGATGAGATCTCGATGATTGGAAGTCGGTTCTTATATTCTATTGACAATAGACTCAGAAACATAAAACATGTCCAAACGAAATACTTTGGGAACATTGACATCATATTTTGTGGTGATTTCTATCAAGCACAAACTATTCAAGACTCTTATTTTTGAACAACCAACAATCAACAATCAAACAATAACACATGATTTCTGGAAGGATAATGTCAAGTGCTTCCAATTGCATATGACGTTGCGACAAACAAATAAGAGATTCATATCAGTGTTAAATAGAATGCGAACAAATTGTCAAACATCTGACGATATAACATACATGAATACAAGTTGCATGCGCCCTGTACCAAATGATCCAACATTTCCCTATTTATTTTACAAAAACAAAGATGTTGCAATGCATAACAAGAAAATGTTGATGCTGATGCCTGGCAAAGAAATTTTAATTAATGCAATTGATGAAAATGAGGAGAATAACGACAATTTCCCAACCCATCAACATACGGATATTTTGCCTCCGCACCTTTTGATAAAGTTGAACATGTTAGTTGAAATGTATGCTTGCAATTATGATGCACCAGATGGGCTAGTGAATGGTGCAGATGGAATAGTTAAAGCATATACCCATATAGATAAGGTCGATGTTCTATGGATTAAGTTCCATGACCCTAATATTGGTCATCGACAATCTAGAAAACTAGCTCATTTGTATACTTTAGAGATAGCACATGATTGGACACAAATATTGCGAATATCAAAAGCAATGCCTATGACATCAAAGATGGCCCCATTGAAAATACGAAAACAATTTCCAATTCAACTTGCATGTGCACGCACAATACATAGATCACAAGGCTTAACCTTGGATAGGCTTGCATTTGACCCTACTAGAGTACAGGTGCATGGCCTAGTATACACAGCACTATCA
The DNA here is from genome assembly GCA_031772625.1 of Pinus tabuliformis. Lineage (NCBI taxonomy): Eukaryota > Viridiplantae > Streptophyta > Pinopsida > Pinales > Pinaceae > Pinus > Pinus tabuliformis. The sequence continues at coordinate 603,797,955 of CM062806.1, forward strand.
CGTGTCAGAAACATAGAATCATTGTATTTGCTTAATCCTCTTAAACATAATAATTTCAAGGTCAAGCAAAAAGTAAATTGTGAAATGCAACGTTTGCAAACCACTGAAAAATGGCAATTAGAATATGACTCTTCATCAATACAATCATTGCGATCCATCTTTATTCTTTCATTGAACACTCGCAACCTTCATGCGCATCTTACTGACGTATGCAATGATTATGACATAATGCAATCTGATATCTTGTGCTTACAAGAAACACATATGTTGTTGTGTATGGAAAATGAATACTTCAAAATTTTCAATTGCATCTCAAGTTGCATTAAGCATGGAGTAATGATATTGATAAAGAAAAATATCATTATCCTTGAACATACCCATTTTGAAGACTTCTTTGTAGAAGCATTGCTCGCAAAAATAAAAGTTCACACATTACAAATTGCAATACTCAATATATATGCATCGCCACATGCAAGCCTAAACAATATCCTCAATGTCATTGCAAAAGCTTTATACCACTTAGATCTAAACAATATCATAGTTATATTAGGGGACTTCAATATTGATATGGTACATTGCAATCAAAAAACAAAGCAGCTAGAAACCTACATGCAAAACTACAATCTTCATTTCCTAGTTGACAAAACTAATAGCATGCACAAATCATTGATTGACCATGTTTGGGCAAATCTAGCTAATATAAAATATAGAATTTTCGTATTGGATACATATTGGTCTGACCATGATACAATATCTCTTGTCCTTCAGCTATGATATACACATGAAACAGTTTACAAAATTCCAAATTTTGACATTTTTGCAATACCTCATTGCTTTTACCATTTCTATTTTACTAAAGCATACTACAATATCCTTTTTGTACTAAACGAAATGATAACAGCATACATACTATGCATTCTATTGTACATTTACATATATGGCGTTCTGTATTGATCAATGCAAGTTATGCCAAAGACAACCTTTTCAATTAACCAACACAAGTATCCTATCATAAATTTGCAGATATGACCTCATCTATTTATGGATGCAGATTCTGCTAGTAAAACCCTTTTCAATTGAACATAACGACCAAGAAAAAAGAACAACAACATGCAACATAAACAAACAGAGTATATTCTTTTTGCCTTTCCTTTCCTATGGATCTTCTGTTCTTATTCAACTTTTACTTTTATATGTTCTTTTGACTTGCACTAAATATGTCTTACTATTCTATAACATAGCATAAATCTTGAGAAAGGAAATGAAACAATTGAAGAAATAGAATGCATAAGCCAATTAGAAAGCGCAAGCCAACCACTTGTTTTGCAAAGGTATGTCTATGAGAACTACACAAATATGCTAATTTGTATTTAGAATATTAATGTTTACTATATATGCATTCTATTTTTATTTTTACATATGTATCGTTCTATGGTTTTAATGCTCTTGTTCACTTTTTACTTCTAATTTGCACTAAATATATGTTACTATTCTATAACATAGCATAAATCTTCAAAGACGAAAAGAAACAATTGAAGAAATAGAATGCATAACCCAATTAGAAAGGGCAAGCCAACCACTTGTTTTGCAAAGGTATGTCTATGACAACTATAAAAATATGCTAATTTGTATTTAGAATAATAATGTTCACTAAGGTATCTCTATGACAACTATACAAATATGCCAATTTGTTTTTAGAATATTAATGTTTACTATATATGCATTCTATGTTTGCATATGTATGGTTCTATGGTTTTAATGTTCCTTGTTAACTGTTTACTTCTATATGCTCTTTCAAATTGAACTAAATATATGTTGCTATTCTATAACATAGCATAAATCCTGAAAAAGGAAAACAAACAACTGAAGAAATAGAGCGCATAACTCAATTAGAAAAGGTAAACCAACCACTTGCTTTGAAAAGGTATGTATGACAACTATACAAATATGCTATTTTCTATTTAAAATATTAATGTTTACTATATATATCTTCTCTTTTTACATATCTATATTTAAATGTATATATATCAGATTAATGTTTACTATATATATCTTCTCTTTTTACATATCTATATTTAAATGTATATAAATTAGAAAATCTTAGACGAGTGAAGAAAGCACTAGTAGCAAGTCCCCCCAAACAATGCAGCAAGAAGACATGTACAGGTTACATATCACAATTTCTTTATTGATTGCTTATCACAAAATACATGTGATAATATCCACATCATATTGAACCATGCGTTTGCCTGTGTTAGTCCAACTGAAACAATCGCAGCCAAACTTCATTCAACAAATGTACAAAATGATACATCAAAAAGGTATGCATATGAAACACAACACTCTAATCTATTTATACTTATTCAGTCTTTAGGAGAAACATACTATTCTACAAATGTTTATAGCAATTTCTAACTAAGCAATTTTAATAGGCAAAAACAGATACTGCCAATTAAAGTATCAATTGAAGATCTCAATAGTCGTAAAATTGGGCAGCTATTTGTTGGAGACATAATGGTTGTCTATACTGCATTCCTTGATAAAGCAAACAAATCACGTTAAGTATTGCGAGCTGATTTGACAGATGCTCAAGGAATGATGACTATAACGTTGAGTGTACCTGCACATTTGGTGGAGCGACATGAACAGAAATTTTTTCAAGGCAACAACATCTCAATTACAAATTTCAGGATATTTCCTAAAACTGTTTATGATCGCGGTGACTGTGACAAAATAATTTTGCTTGATGAATCAAGTATCATAGAAACTGTACCTGAAGTTTGCAAAGAATATTGCTTCATTCCCAATACAACCATTAGGCAATTTGCAAACAAAAAAGAAATGTACCCAATTGGCACAATCGCTGCCGCCGTTACACTTGCCAAACGAGTTGGATTGCATTACATACTCCATATCAAAGATGGAGATTCTGAAAACGAAAATGCAACTGTATGTATTCATATGTTACTTATTGCTAATTTTCAGTAGATAACATGCATCACTTCAATATATAGTTGTTGTAATTTGTCTATAGTTTTTGTAATTTGTCTACTGCAATTGCAATTTTTCAATGCATACGAACAATGTATTTGCATATTACTTTTTGTATTTTTCAATACATAACAATTTTTGTTTTGCAGTTGCAACTCTTTGACACATCTGAACAATTTTTCCTTTCAATGGAAAAACAATTGCAAAAAGGACACTTTCCGCTCATCCTTTTCAAAAATTTAACAAAAAAGGTAAACACAAAAGAAACAATATTCAGAGCATCGAAGTCAACGTTCATGACTGAACTTAACACAAATGCACTCAACGATCTCAGAAAACTAACTACATCTACCTATGCTGTAAGTATAGCAATAATAATTTTTTTGTTGCCTTTGCATTTGCCATGTAATAATCTAACTTAACGATTGAATCTTTTTTAAACAGGTCGAAGGTATTCTGATCGCAACAAATCCATATTCAACTCCTTTCGAACCTGTTTGTGCAATTTGTAAGTCCCCAGTGAATTCATCCATAGCAATAGCCAATGCAACAATTTTATGTTCACAGTGCAATGATAATTGCCCTTTCCTCTACAAGCATTGTATAAATGCTATAATAGAATCCTACAAATAACTTTGTCCAGTGCATTATCAGGGAGCCCTTATTACATGACTTACTTCCTGATTTAAAATCAATGTCATATGAAACATATTTGCAACAGAAAGCTACCACTGTTTACATGTTACGTGACTTCAAAATTCAGAGCAAGTTCACACTCAATGAAGATAGTGAGCTATTACATGTCAACTAACAAATGGAAGGTACATCAACATATGCCTTAACATGTTTTCTCTCAAATATGTCCTCTCTTCAATTTAAAATGTTATCATTTTGTTCTAACTAACCATTTGTTATACATATTACAAAATCCAGGAACATGGCAACCTTCACATCCACAACAAATGCAAAAGTAATATGAATATGTTTCTTCATATTATGCTCTTACTATAATACAAGTATTTGACTTGCAATTTTGACTCATTTACAAAAAATATGTAACGCAACAGTTGATGAAAAAAGGCTAGAAAGTCTTTATGCATCTGTGTTTGTACTGTTTCTGTTTTTGTTCTCTATCTCGAATGGAACGCATTCTGCATCATGCTTCAAGCTTGAAAACTAGAGATTGTCTTGCCACCTTTTGTATTTATATTTTTGCCACATCTTAAAAACGACCATGTTTGGTTTAAATTATATCATTGAATACAGCAAATGCAACATTAGATCAACAATAATTTTGTATCTACAAATGCTGAATGCAAACACCAAAGATTCCATAGATTGATCAAACATGGCACTTATTATCTACTCAAGTTAAATGACAAATTGTATATTGAATCAGCTACTCATTTCTGTTTCTTCCTATGTTATGGCTGAATGCTATGTTAGTTTTTGTTTCTTGCATAGTGTAGCTAACGATTTAGGAAAGAGGGCTAGAAAGTCTTTATACATGTCTGTTTGTACTGTTTCTATTTCTGTCCTGTATTTGAGATCGAACGCATTCTGCAACATGCTTGAAGCTAGACTTTATAAATAGCACCAAACTATATGGACTTTAAAATGAATATATGTTGTTTGAAAACGGAATTATGGCATAATGCATTTGGTATTATTAGTCCTTCCCTGGGACTATATGCAATCGATCAATTGCTGGCCGTTGGTTGACTGACATGATTTTTCATTATAATAGCATTATAACCTAATTCGAACGAAAGTTTTGGGCTCGAAAGGTTTTGTTTTATTTTACCTATTGTTGTGGGGAAAAATGCCTATTTAGGACGATCCTATCCACCTAAGGTGTGACAACGCCTTAGCAACAAACGAATACAGCTATTATGATTCCTTCCTTTATGAAATGTGAAAGAGGGGAGATTGGCAGACTTACCGTTGTCTTCCGGTTGTCCCTCGATTTAGATCCTCTTCTCTTTGTGTGTCCACAGCTACTTGCCTCCTCGCTTGATCAAGAGAACATCTACTTGAATCTCACGAGATCACAAGAGAACAGCTACCTGTGACAAGAGAACATCTACTTGCAACAAGAGAAGAACACAATACAAAGGCAAATATACATATTCATAAATGATTCAGGATTAGAAGTAAATCAAATATACTAATGCAATCATACAAAATACACTAGCATATAGGGAAGAATCAAAATAGCTTTATTGAAAGTAACAGGATTCAGGAAGAGATATAACCCATAGGGCTCCAACCCAGCATCTCCTTCCCAGTAGAATAGAATTCCTTCTTCAATTCCCTTCAAAGCATAACACACCCAATGTTTCTAGCCACAAACCAACAACAATTCTTTGCAAATACCAAATTCCAGCCTCCCTGACCTCTTGTAGGAGAGATCTATATATAGGGATATTGGAGAGAGGATGAGTCAGCTTGAGACTGGTATGAAACTGACTAGTGTCCTCTCCCTCTCATAGTTCTTGAGTCCACTTGGAGGTCCTTGCTTCCACTTGGAGATTTGGAACCTCTTACTCATCACCAGTCGAATTCCCTGATCCAAGTGTCATTTTGGAAGCTTCCTGGGCATTGACACCTTGAGAAATGACTCTGCCACTTGTCCAAACTCGCTCGGCGCAGGTAGCCTTTGTTGCAGTTGACATTCAATACAGGTAGACAGTGGAGCAGTTGACATTCAGCGCAGATGCTCAATGGAACAGTTGACATGATCCAGAATTGCCTTGTTTTTGAGTGTTTTCAGGTGGAGAACTTTTGTTAATTGCTGTGGTTTGCTGGCCTTGTTCCTCTAGGGGTAGGAACAACATGTTTAGAGACTTTGGATCCCTTGATTATTGACATTTCATGCTCAGTGATGCAAGGCACAAAAATGTCTATAACAGCTGCCCCCTAAAGTATGAGGCCGTTTATCGGGTGAAATGCTTTATCCAGGAGGGTCCGAAGTTCATCCATCTGCTGGGAGGAGACCTGTAATAAAATACAATACAATACATTATGATTCATACTGCTTTCATGATCTAGCTGAGGCGGGCATTCCCATGCTCAGCTTTATAAATTCATTTTTGTACATAGAACAGACGATCGTCTGATGGTAGACTGATAATTTTGGTGAAATTTTCATCCTTTGAATAGGATGATCATCTGCTGCAATGATGTACATGTCAAATGTTTTTATTTTTCCTGAATATATATCACAGCCCGGATGGATGAAACTAGATCCGGGGTCTTCAAACTCGTTCGATCTTCACTCTAAGTACAAGTCGATCCATGTGAGAATTGCGCTGAAGTCGAACATGGAAAGACATCGCTTGATTACCGGTCAATGATGTAAACCGTTAACAAGCGCGAGAGGAATCACCGATAATGATAATGACCCTCAAGGTACTGCAGTACAATTCACGTGGTGTGAATAAAGGACTTGGCGTCGAAAACCACGCAAAATCTTCTGGTCGAAGGTCATTGATGTATACCTGTCGCCGGAAGTGAGAAACTTGCCATTGAGGCATGCAAGCTTCAAAGTACTGAAAGGGGTTGTTCCTAGATCAACTCCTTGGATAATGAGCTGATGTCGACAAGGAGCGATCCGTCAAAGGAGGGCCTTAATGAATCCCACATCAGTGACACGGAACGGAGCTAATGATTTTAATGGAGGTGAAAACAATCTGTGACATATGATTCAGGGTGGCGGTCATGAATGGATGAAGGATAATGTATGGCAGTGGATGGAACCCAGTTGACTCTTTCTGAATGACTTCTCTTGAACATATGGCGACACTGATGCGATGGATCGGTAGCATTACCCCAAATATGGATGGTATGGAAAGACCATGGTGATGTGACCGGTGAATGAAACAACCCAACCCGAATGTGATACAGAGGAAAAGTGTCATGTTCAAGAGCGACCTGCTACCATCAAAGTTTTCTTGATTTTTCCCAATTTTTCCCCAGTCATTGCTGACCAGTACCTATTTATTTTTGTCAAGCTTGAGGAGGATAACATATGCTTGTTCTATAACCTGCCCTTCGGGCAAGCCCATCGCTATGTTTTAACGAGCCTAGCGATAGGGAAACTCGTTCTCGTCTAAAGACAAGTTTGTCGCTATTTAATCATTTTAATGAGTCTAACGACAAGGATAACTCGGTCCTTTTCATTTTTAGAGAGTCTGAAAAGGTACATAAAGTCAACTCCAAAATTCCTTTTTCGTCATCTAATCCCTTAAGTCCGAAAAAGTATAAAACAATACAGAAGGGATGAGTTTTCGATAACTTTAACGAGCCGAATAAAACAAGCGCTCGACCTTTTTGTGCAATAATCCCTCAGGTCCAAAAAGATTAAAATCTAGAGGAGGGATAGCTCTTCCTGTCCTTTAGCGAGCTGGAAGGCCAAAACTCGGCAATCTTTTCATATTTTACGAGTCAATTGAAAAGAGCTTAAAGAAGACTCGTCTTTTGAGGAACGAGTGATAAATAGGGATAGCAACTGATTCCAGGTACAGGTTGGAATTTTCCAATCACGGCAGTGTCACAAGGATGGCTAGGTGAAATCACTCTTCGCAGCTGTTCCTCAAAATGGGTAAACAATCATATGGAGGTGAACGATCGGCCAAATGAAAAGTGGAGGTGGCAGGTGCAAACACGACCAAGGTTTTTATGGCTGATAAATTTACGATCACAGTGGTTATTTACCGGGATAGGTTCATTTTTTAGTTAAAAATGAGCTTAAACACTGGAGGAAACTCTGCTCACTGCTTATATTTATTTTTTAACGAGCATGAAGACCGCGTTAAAACTGCTCGGATCTTGCGTTTATTTTTTAACGAGCATGAACTTTATGCTAAAACTGCTCGATTACCCAGTCATAAGATAAGAGTGTCTCATGAAAGATCCCATTTTTTATAGAGCTTGCGCCTTACCAAAGCTATGCTCACTCATCCTTTCTTTATGCAAGTTTGGAAATGGCTAATCCTACGAGTTTAAAGGGTTAGACCTACAGGTTTAAAGGGAGGACCTAAAAATTTAAAAAATAAATAGTCGCCCCTTGCTTGCACTCCAAAAGGTTGCATGCCCCCAGGTATAAAACAGAGTTTCAAGGTTACCTCTACTTACCCTCCGCCAAAACATTTGTTTTAATCGAGAGAGGCTTACCTCTTTCAGGTTACCCAAAGATTGTCCTGTTATTTTTTCAACAAAACACTTCCTCGGCAATGTCTACCGAAATAGACAAGGGTGAATGACCTTTGTCAAACACGTAACTTTGACAAAAGAATCTTATTCTAGAACAACCCCTCTTCCATCCACGGACGGGGTACAGACTAGTCATATTCTCCCGCGGAAACCTACCCTATACCCAAAGTTTCCCTGCCGAAGCAGGCCAGGATGCATGCCCCCTGGGTTCCAGTCATATCCTCCCGGATTACTCGCACTCATCAGGAGGACGGACCGTGGGTTGAGACACTTCTTGCATGAATAGACCATTTAGGGATGGCACATGACTATTTGCGATGTGTGATCCGGGAAACGAAAGTTGGTCCACGAGCTTGACCATTCTTCCTTCATGCGGAAAACACATTATTCTAAAGAGTGAGGAGACTACAACTCCCATGCAATATATATAGTCTCGTCCAAGGAGTAGGTTATAACCCAAGGGTCCTTGAACGACCATCACGTTCATTTGAACGGTCTTCCCTTTCAATGTTATAGGCACATTGGGGAGGATCCCTAAAGGTCGACTGGTTCCTTTATCAAAACCTGATAGATTTTTCATCTCAGGTAAAAGCGCCGGCGAACCAAGCGCTTTCCAAGCAATAGAGGAAAGGATACTCACAGATGCCCCCTCATCAATGATAGTGCCAGCCATTACCATTCTATATATTTGACAAATAATTCTGAATGGCACACTGGCTGGCAACCGGGGTCTGCCTAGTTGGTTCCAATCAAAGGACACAACCAGGTTGCTTGGTGGTGGGACTGAATATACGGCCAGATAGCACTCTGATGAACTTCCTTCCTGCGACAAAGGAATGGTGGCATTGCCCCCTTGATCATCAGAGTCAGTGCTGACGAAGAGAATCTGGACGGTGTCGTCTTGATTCTCCTCTGTGACAGTGTCATTCGAAGATGGAGCCTCTGAAGGCAAAACCGGGTCAACTGCCGTATCAACCTTTTGACTTTCGTCAGGCATGGATCCAGACGGTTCATCTTCAATGACAGATGCTTCGGCTGACCATCTCGGTGGCTCAGCCGGATTCTCAACTAGTGAGGGACTTGGCAGGAGTCTTTGATATCCAGGAGGGAGATTCGCTCGTAAAATCGGGCGATCTTCCAGAACTCTTTTTGCCTCGTCTAAGAAGGGACAACGGTGGATGGTGTGATCGCCTTCACACAGTCTGTAGGGAAATTTAGCTTTCCCGCTCTGTCCTAGAGCTTCACTCCCACTAGTTGACGACGAGCAGTCGACATGACTATCAGAGGTCGATGCTCCCGAATTGTGCAAACGGGGGGACCAGTCTCTTAGTATCCGTGGGATATAGGGACAATCTCTATGGAAGTGGTCTCCCTTGCATATGACGCATGGCGATTACGAGTGCGGTGTGTGGATTTTTGTTAGATGACAGCTGTTTGCCCCTAGTCGCCTTAGGCTCCTTCTTCTTCTTTTCTTTCTTCTTCTTCTCCTTCTTCTCCTTAGGAACCCGATTTTTTGATCGACTAGTTTCGTCAAGCGAAGAGGAAGGAGGGGAGGAAGATGAAGTGGAAGGCTGGGAGGCAACTCTTGTCTGATCTAACTGTTGACTCGACTGTTCAGGAGTGGTGGTATTCTGAACGACATTGGTCGAAAAGAGCCAAACTGGTAGGCCAATTGTCAGTCCTGGAAGCGACAACGTGGCCATGTGGGGCACACCAACATCTCCCAAAGAGGAGAAGGGACTAGGATTTCCACCCAAGGGAACTCCTTGGTTGGTGTGCTCCATCTTTTCAACCTAAAGATCAATGCAGGATTAAAGGGTGATTGTTCCGTTTAAAATAAATTGTTAACGACGCTTTTAGACACAACTTTCTTTTTCAGTTTTAAAGAGTCGAGAAAAAGCTAAAGATGACTATAGTCTCCTTCGATGTTTTAACGAGCCCGAAGTGACAAATGCTCGGATGGACTTTTTCTGTTATAGAGTCTGAAAAAGGCCAAAAGAAACTGCTCTGGAGATCTAGGCAGAGGGTGTGCCAAACTTTTCGCAAAACCACAGAATACGTTTTACGGTACGGGTGGTCGATCTTCGTGAATATTGTGTTCATTGCGTTGCGATCAGTAGGGCGACCGACAAGGCTTCCTAAGGATAAAAGATATATGCCTATAGGGGTCTCCCAATATATACGCGACGGTACGTGGGAGCACAATCCGTATTAGTGCCACCGACTCTCAGGAGGAATCACCCACCTTCTTCGAGATCGACAGTCACTATGTTTAACGACGCCGGAACACGTCTCTAGCCTAGACCTCTATGTTGTGCGTTATGTTACAAAGCGTTGTTAGGTTCATTCAGTTTATTTTAGGTTGATCTTTTTAAAGTTTGCCTTTCAAGGTTCACCACGAGATGTATGATACAAATTCCTAAATGCAGTCTAAGATGATAAGCAAGCTTTACAATCTTTCAACTTTGAAAATCCTAGCTACTAAGGGAAAAGAGAGCGACTATCTTTTCTCAAAGAGCAATAAGCACACTCTAATGCACTTTCCCTAAATACAACATGCAAACTTATCAAATGCAAATTGCACAATGCAGGTGTTTGTTTTCACTTTCTTAGTATAAATGCCTACAAAGAAAGATTTTTGCACAACTTTGAATTTGCTTTTACAATGATCAAAATAAACAAGTTCTCTTTCTTCGAAATCAACAAGGGTAGAAGAGATTACAATCACTTTGCGATTTTCGAAATAAAGACTCGTTTTTGATACTTTGAAAAGAACAAACTCAAACCAATAAGCAAAAGTAAAACTATGATCAATCTGAACAAACAGCCAATGAACTCTCTTCTAAGATCAATCTCAATCAGATCTGAATCAAAGGCTACAGAAAGACTACTTTACTCATGCAAAGGAAGACTGTAAATGATGCCACAAACACATAAAAACATTCACAATCTTTTTGTACAAAAATGGGGCGGAATTCAGGCAAAGAAAAGGTTTATCAGACTAGCACCTATGCTGGTTAAAGGCTGCAAAAACAGAGATCAAAACAGGGCAACAAAGGACAAAGAACCCCAGCTGCTCAAGGCCACACTGGTTCAGCACAGGTCCAACACTGTCAGTTTGAAATTCAGCGCAGGTAGCCCCTTCGGGACCTGCGTTGAAATGCAGACTGCATTCACAGTGCCTGCGCTGAAGAGAGAAACTCTCGTTTCTCTTGGTTTCTGGGTCACAAAATGCTCAAAAATCAACTGTTTCAGGCCAAATCAGAAACACAAGCAAGGTATAAACAGAGGGATGCTTTGATAGGGTACTAAAGACTATCACAAGGATCAATCAAATCGTTTGTGGATCTAGTTTAGATCATAGACAAGTCCAACATACTGGATCAAAGCAACAACTTTTACTTTGCATCCAGGAAAGATGCAGTTTAAGAATTGCTGTCAAGTCTATGAAGTAAACAAATGACGGAAACACAAATGAAATGAATAAACAAGTTCTTCCCCAGTGGAGTCGCCAATTTGTTGTGGGGAAAAATGCCTATTTAGGACGATCCTATCCACCTAAGGTGTGACAGCGCCTTAGCAACAAACGAATACAGCTATTATGATTCCTTCCTTTATGAAATGTGAAAGAGGGGAAATTGGCAGACTTACCGTTGTCTTCCGGTTGTCCCTCGATCTAGATCCTCTTCTCTTTGTGTGTCCACAGCTACTTGCCTCCTCGCTTGATCAAGAGAACAGCTACTTGAATCTCACGAGATCACAAGAGAACAGCTACCTGTGACAAGAGAACAGCTACTTGCAACAAGAGAAGAACATAATACAAAGGCAAATATCCATATTCATAAATGATTCAGGATTAGAAGTAAATCAAATATACTAATGCAATCATACAAAATACACCAGCATATAGGGAAGAATCAAAATAGCTTTATTGAAAGTAACAGGATTCAGGAAGAGATACAACCCATAGGGCTCCAACCCAGCATCTCCTTCCCAGAAGAATAGAATTCCTTCTTCAATTCCCTTCAAAGCATAACACACCCAATGTTTCTAGCCACAAACCAACAACAATTCTTTGCAAATACCAAATTCCAGCCTCCCTGACCTCTTGTAGGAGAGATCTATATATAGGGATATTGGAGAGAGGATGAGTAAGCTTGAGACTGGTATGAAACTGACTAGTGTCCTCTCCCTCTCATAGTTCTTGAGTCCACTTGGAGGTCCTTGCTTCCAATTGGAGATTTGGAACCTCTTACTCATCACCAGTCGAATTCCCTGATCCAAGTGTCATTTTGGAAGCTTCCTGGGCATTGACACCTTGAGAAATGACTCTGCCACTTGTCCAAACTCGCTCAGCACAGGTAGCCTTTGTTGCAGTTGACATTCAACGCAGGTAGACAGTGGAGCAGTTGACATTCAGCGTAGATGCTCAGTGGAGCAGTTGACATGATCCAGAATTGCCTTGTTTTTGAGTGTTTTCAGGTGGAGAACTTTTGTTAATTGCTGTGGTTTGCTGGCCTTGTTCCTCTAGGGGTAGGAACAACATGTTTAGGGACTTTGGATCCCTTGGTTATTGACATTTCATGCTCAGTGATGCAAGGCACAAAAATGTCTATAACACCTATGTTTCTGTTTACTGTTACCTGTACAATTTGCTTAAATTTTTTCCATGTTCCTAAACACATCTGATTCAAAGTCAAACGTAGAGTTATATTTTCGAAACGAATGCTACAGGGTAACTGCTTTGCATAAAATCTGGTAACACTACCAGGAAAGAATTTATCCCACAGACCATCTGAATATGCCATATATCTGGAGACTGCTGACATGATTTGCAATTTACAATCTGAAGAATGGTCACATAGTTTCCAATCTACAAAGCACGAAGGACACAATGGCTGATATACATTTCTGGTAGCTTCCACTCATTCCATTGCTATTCTTGCTCGGACTCAATGCTGAATTTCAAACCAGTAAGTTTATCTCAACCCATTTCATTTTTTATATGGTTTGAAGTCCACTTCACACAGAGAGTAAGTTTATCTCAACCCATTTCTTTTTTTATATGATTTGAAGTCCACTTCACACAGAGTGTCGTGTATCAAGAAACTACCTTTGGAGTTCTTCGGCAAGGGGACTTAAAGGTTTTTATGAAACCCGTGCCTAGAATTTCTAGTCGGGTGTTTGCATTTTCTTGCACCATTTTGCCCCTTTGTTGTATACTAAGACAATGGCAATCTCATAATTGCCTACATCCTCAGCACTGTGGAATATTTTGAGCCAATGTTTGTATTAGATCTCGTTGAAAAGCAGGCACTGCAAGCCTTATTTTAGAAGTTTATGACTTTGTAGCCTCATGGTTTTGATCTCTCCTTCTGCATTGTCATGTTTAGCTAGTTAGCGTGAATGTGAAGTTTGATGACACATACAGTTCTGTAACCAGTAATAGGATTGCATGTGATAAAGTACCTTTGAACAACTTGATCTTATTTTGAAATTTTGTTGTCTAATTGGCAGCGGTGCTGCAGTGACTTTTGAAATGATGCACACAACAGCTACCAATATTAGAATATTAGCAAGAGAAGACCTTCCTCGGTGTGCTTTCGAAACTGATCAGTTGGTTCAGGTATATACAATACTCAGTTTCTAATAAATTATTTTTGCAAATTAAAAGAGATCTCGTCAAGATTGGAAAGCTGGAACAAGCCATGTTAGAGATGTGTTTTACTCTTATACAGCTTTAGTCAATCAAATACTATTTTTAATGTTAAACAAGCTTTTGACACATTGTACATGATATAAGGATTGCACAAGAAGCTTTAGTTCACATAACTCCTTAACATGTTTTCTCTCAAATATGTCCTCTCTTCAATTTACAATGTTATCATTTTATTCTAACTAACTATTTGTTATACAAATTACAAAATGCAGGAACATGGTGGCCTTCACGTCCAGAACAAATGCAAAAGTAATATGAATATGTTTCTTCATATTATGCTCTTACTCTAATACAAGTATTTGACTTGCAATTTTGACTCATTTACAAATAACATGTAACGCAACAGTTGACGAAAAAAGGATACAAAGTCTTTATGCATCTGTGTTTGTACTGTTTCTGTTTCTGTTTTGTATCTCAAATGGAACGCATTCTGCATCATGCTTCAAGCTTGACAACCAGAGATTGTCTTGCCACCTTTTTTATTTATATTTTTGCTCCACCTTAAAAAGTGCCATGTTTGGTTTAAATTATATCATTGAATACAACAAATGCAACATCAGATGAGCAATAATTTTGTATCTACAGCTGCTGAATGCAAACACCAAAGATTCCATAGATTGATTAAACATGCACTTATTATCCACTCAGTTAAATGACAAATTGTATATTGAATCGGCTACTCATTTTTGTTTCTTCCTATGTTATGGCTCAATGCTATGTTAGTTTTTGTTTCTTGCATAGTGTAGGTAACGATTCAGGAAAGAGAGCTAGAAAGTCTTTATACATGTCTGTTTGTACTGTTTGTGTTTCTGTCTTGTATTTGAGATCGAATGCATTCTGCAACATGCTTCAAGCTAGACTTTATAAATAGCACCAAACTATATGGACTTTAAAATGAATATATGTTGTTTGAAAATGCAATTATGCCATAATGCATTTGGTATTATTACTACCTCCCTGTGACTATATGGGATCGATCAATTGTTGGCCGTTGCTTGACCGACATGATTTTTCATTATAATAGCATTATAACCTAAGTCGAACAAAAGTTTTGCGATGGAAAGCTTTTGTTTTATTTTACCTAAGTTTCTGTTTACTGTTACCTCCACAATTTGCTTAAATTTTTTCCATGTTCCTAAATACATCTGATTCAAAGTCAAACGTACAGTTATATTTTCGAAACGAATGCTACAGGGTAACTGCTTTGCATAAAATCTGCTAACACTACCAGGAAAGAATTTATCCCAGAGACCATCTGAATATGCCATATATCTGAAGAGTGCTGACACGGTTTTCAATTTACAATATGAAGAATGGTCACATGGTTTCCAATCTACAAACGACGAAGGACACAATGGCCGATATACATTTCTGGTAGCTTCCACTCATTCCATTGGTATTCTTGCTCGCACTCAATGCTGGATTTCAAAGCAGTAAGTTTACCTCAACCCATTTCATTTTTTATATGATTTGAAGTCCACTTCACACACAGTGTCGTGTATGGAGAAGCTACCTTTGGAGTACTTCGGCAAGGGGACTTAAAGGTTTTTATGAAACCCGTGCCTAAAATTTCTAGTCGGTTCTTTGCATTTTCTTGCACCATTTTGCCCCTTTGTTGTATACTAAGACAATGGCAATCTCATAATTGCCTACATCCTCAGCACTGTGCAATATTTTCAGCCAATGTTTGTATTAGATCTCATTGAAAAGCAGGCGCTGCAAGCCTTGTTCCAAAAGTTTATGACTTTGTAGCCTCACGGTTTTGATCTCTCCTTCTGCATTGTCATGTTTAGCTAGTTAGCGTGAATCTGAAGTTTGATGGCATATACAGTTCTGTAACCAGTAATAGGATTGCATATGATAAAGTACCTTTCAGCAACTTGATCTTATTTTGAAATTTTGTTGTCTAATTGGCAGGGGTGCTGCAGTGACTTCTGATATGAGGCACACAACAGCTGCCAATATTAGAATATTACAAAGAGAAGACCTTCCTCGGTGTGCTTTCGAAACTGATCAGTTGGTTCAGGTATATACAATACTCACTTTCTAATAAATTGTTTTTGCAAATCAAAAGAGATCTCGTCAACATTGCAAAGCTGCAACAAGCCATGTTAGGCATGTGTTTTACTCTTATACAACTTTAGTCAATCAAATACTCTTTTTAATCTTAAACAAGCTTTTGGCACATTGTACGTGATATAAGGGTTGCACAAGAAACTTTAGTTCAGATAACTTCAACACTGCCCAAAAATTTAAACCATGAAAAGTCCAGTTATTCCTTTCTCCAAACCACAATACATTCCATTAAAAAGCCAATATGCGGCACATACATACTCCAGCTTCAATCTAAATACCCATGAACCCCAATTTATTTAGATCTTCATGTGCAAAAACAATTCAAATTACAAAAGGTTGCCGCTCAATCTGTACCAAGAATCACAGTTTCACCCAAAAAGAAGAAAAAAGAAACCCTACAACAGTGTACCAATGGTTTCTTCAGCTAAAGCTGGCTAGACTTTGCTCAGGCTTCGAAGAAACAGGACAGCTTCTGTAAAAATCCTCACACTCCCTAACCCTTTTCCTGAAGGGAAAAGCAAAGTCTATACCGATATCGTGCTTATAATGAAAACTAAGAATTCCAGACTACAAATTCCTCAAAGGGCATTTAGACTCTACGGTTCTAAACGACAGATAAACCCTTGAATTTAACAGAGGAGTACCAGGCAAACATCGCTCCTTTCTCCAAACCATAACACATTCCATTAATAACAATACATTCCATTAATAAAAAAAAAGGCAATATGCGGCACATACATACTCCAGCTTACCCGCGGGAATGTACATCTGTCTGCGTTGGTTGACCGACGTGATTTTTCATTATATTAACAATATAACCTATGTAGCCGTGGGAATGTACATCTGTCTGCGTTGAAAAGGACTCCCATCTGTACCGCAGTAACGTCAAACACTGAGCCAAAGCCTGCCATTCACCTCGAACAATGCGAAACCTGCAATAAGACCCCAAAACCTTTCCACCCCAAAACTTTGGTTCAACTTAGGTTATAATCCCTTGGTCATCAAAGGTCAGCTTTGTTTAAACATTTTTATTTATTTTCATCCACTGTTGTTTAAAACAAGGTTTTTTCCGTCTTTGACGACTGTTATCAACTATTCAACATTATTTCTGCTCTGTTATGCTTCAATGTATCATGTTTCAATTTCAGAATTTTAGCAAATGGCAGTTTCTGTCATTTTCAGAATTTTGTAGTGGATCAATTTTTGACAGGACCTGTTCTGTATATTTAAAACTGTTGCCACATACTGGTTCCTATATACCTTATGAGTTTTCTATTTTGAATATTCTTTTGCCCCAATGAAATAACATGGCAGCAGTATCAGATTAACGATAAATTTGGCTTCAATGCTAGAGCAAATAACAATGTGTTAAATGGCTAGTGATTGAAGCTCGATTGTTGATACCTTGCTATGAAGATCCTTTATTGATCATGTTTTCTTTGTATATTCAGATTTATCATGCCAAAGCTAATCTCCTTGAAGTTAGACAAGTCATGTTAGGGATGTCTCTTACTGTTATACATCTTTAGTCAATCAAATACTCTTTTTAATGTTAAACAAGCTTTTGGCACATTGTACATGATATAAGGGTTGCACGACAACCTTTAGTTCAGATAAGTTCAAGACTGCAAGAAAATTTAAACCATGACAAGTACAGTACTGCAGCTATGGTTTCTTCGTCTCTGGCACCATCAAGTACTAGAACAAGGTTTGAATACCGCTCTCCTCGTACATCTTTCTCTTCTAGCATCCCGTTTCAAGATTTTGGCCATTCATCATCAAGCTATCCGACTATGCAATCATCACCAGCCCCATGGTCATCAAAGGTCAGCTTTGTTTAAACATTTTTATTTATTTTCATCCATTATTAATTAAAACAAGGTTTTTTGTCTTTGACGACTGTTATCAACTATTCGACATTATTTCTACTCTGGTATTTGTACTGGATCAATTTTTGACAGGACCTGTTCTGTATATTTAAAACTGTTGCCACATTTCGCCGCAATGAGATAACATGGCAGCAATATGAGATTAACGATAAATTTAGCTTCAATGCTAGAGGAAATAACAATGTGTTAAATGGCTAGTGATTCAAGCTCAATTGTTGATACCTTGCTATGAAGACCCTTTATTTACTGATCATGTTTTCTTTGTATGGTCAGATTTCTCATGCCAAAGTTAATCTTCTTGAAGTTAGACCAAGAACATCTGAAGCAGTGGTTCAAATTTCAGACACTCCACAGCAAACAAGTGCACCCATTTTGTATGCAGTTCTTGATTTCCCTCTGACATTTTCCAACATTTGCCAAGAATTCCTCTACTGTCCCTCTGTTGCCACTTTTTGATTATGATTTCTTAGAATAAAAGCAGATTCTTTGCTGCAGTTAAATTTCTATTTAAGATAATTAAGCATAAATCTGTCTGCAAACACCAACCCCTCTAGTACTAACTATATGCTTTGTTTCAAAATTCAGTCAAACCGCAATATAAACAGTATTGGAAATTTCTCTGAGTTTGAGGAGCCAATTCTTCGTCAAGGGACTTCTGTCGGATTTCGAAGGTACACAAGATTTGCAAAACTTTGTCGATTGCTGCTATCATGGGGGTTTTGCTGATCACCATTTCTGTACTAATGTCCCTGACATTGTATATCACCTTTGGCAGTGTCACAACAACTTGTGAGCTTATCACAAAAACTACAGTTGAAGTTGTAATATCTGAACGCGCAGTTGCAACCATTCTAGAAAAGTTTGGAAATGATGTTGTTAAAATTCAGCAGCTAAGCTCGTATAAAGAAGCATAAATTTATGCAAATTCCATGGGATCCCCTTCAACTGAAATTTTTGAAACGTGGAGACTTGGAATGAAGTACTGTGATTGCTGACAGAATGACATTGTACTCACAGAATGACAAAATGTTACAACACAAAATTTGACATTGTACTGACAAAATACTTCTTTATCCAGCTTATAAAATGCCATTTCTTTGACTTGACATAAATGTATTTTGCAACAAAAATGACAGAACAATGTATTTCTTATGCTTATTACACAATGTATTAGCTTATCAGTTTAAATTATAAATTATATTTTTTAATTCGAATATTATGATATTGCAGAAAGGAAGAGTATAGAACACCAAAAGATAATGAATTTTTTCTTGGAGATCATGATCAATTTAGATTTCAACTCGTAAAGTTTAAATGTTTTTTTAATTTTAATTTGTTTATTTTAATTTTTAATTTATAAAATAAACTTATCAAAATTATTTTATTATTGTAGTTAGATAGTATATTTACTAACCCAAAACTATAAAAAAGGCCAAAAGTCATGTCCTTTTGCATGACAACAAATTATTAATTAAATGCAACAAATTACTAATTAGAAATTAGATGCAGGGTTTATTTTCTTTGCTAATTAGTAATTGGACAAATTTAAAGTTCACACTAAAGTTATGATAAACAATATTTTTAAATAAATATATCTTTTGTTCTTTTGACCATGGAATAATTCCTCAATCATTGAGATTAACCTGAATGGTATCATTTATGTCCAAACATGTTACTAGATATGTAATCTTTCAATCATGGGTTCAAGATTCCATAACTATAATTTTTAAATGCTTAAGTTCTTCTTCGACCTTCGAGAATGATCTATGTAAATATTGAACACTCTCCACCACGAATTTAATTAACAAATTTATATTCATAATAATGTTTATTTGGTCATTATCATTTTATGAATATTTCCATAGTATTCAAATGTAAAAAAATAAGAAAATTCTATGTTTTGTGCACCATGGTTATTAAAATACATAACTTACTTTATCACCTTCCTATTATTTTAATATGTTTTGTGCACCATGGTTATTAAAATACATAACTTACTTTAACACCTTCCTATTAGTCATTCATTATGAATTTAAATATATTTTATACCCCGTGGTTATTACAATACATAACTCACTTTAACACTTTCCAATTCTTCGTACATTATAATTCATTATTATGCATTTAAATATATTTTATACCCCGTGGTTATTAAAATACATAACTTACTTTAACACTCTCTAATTCTTCATACATTATAATGCATTATTATTAGCTTTTATAGTTTTTTTCCCTCAAGTTTTCTATGATACACTGTTAACTTTTATTATATTTTAATTATTAATCTAAGCGTTTTTTAAATCATGGGACATTGCAAAATTATATCTAAAACTAATCTTATTTTAAGAAATACAAACTCAACATTACAAGCATTTATCAGTTCAATGACATTTATGACAATTCTTACTTAACAAAGGCAAAGTTCATTATATTTCACTCTTCGCATAAAGTCAAAAAGTTCATACAACAATTGGCCATCCAATTCATTAAATCTTAATACAAGTAAGCATGCCTACAACACACTAGTAATGGAAACCAGCTCTCATGATAACGCAAATTAAATCTCATAATAATAACTGACCAAACTGTTCTGTTAACCGGCACGGACTAGCGCCACAACAGTGGCTCCTTGTTAATCTTTAGAAAATGCTTCTTCCAACCATAAATTATGATGGCCATCATTTTGTTTTTTTTTTTTTTTCTCTTAAATCCTGTTTTAAAATTTACAATTCCATGAGTTTAGCAAATAATTTTTATTGAGATAATTTTGATATTCCATGAGTTTGCCGAATAGCTGAGCATTGAAAACGATTTTTCGGAGAAATTTTGTTCGAAAAATTCGACAAGACACCATTTTAAAATCGACTACACAACGGAACCCCGTGGGTTTGACTCCTCATGAGCCGACACGTTCGCTGCGCCCTCTGCGAGCGTACTTCCTCGATGTGCTAGATGCCCTCCTCACATATTTGAGATAGGTGCATTATTTTGATATTCTCATTTTCTCTTACATGTAGTTAATGGTAAACAAATACCATTGAATTTCTAATAATTTTTTTATAAAAATTAGCCTAACCATGAACCTCTTTTTTTTTTTTCAAATGTAAGATTTGGAATAAGCTATTCTAAAATTGTTTTCACTTTCTTATAATCTATCTTTTGGTATTTTTTTTGGGAATATTACAAATTTTAAGGAAAACAACTTTTTTTTTTCATAAATAAACAATTTTTTAGATTTATAAGTAACTTTTTATGCTGCAATTTCTTTAACACATGTCTCAAATGATTAAGATGTTTTATTTTTGTTGAATTTAGGTTTCTATGATCTATATCAAGTTTATTGGGAATAATTTTTGGTGAAAAACACATCATAATTCATTTGTGATGCGTTTGAACCAACAAGTGTGGTTCATCCTCAGGACAAGGTCTAATTGAAATCAAAGCATCATCTAAATAAACAACAACAACAACAAAAAACCTTCCCAAAAAATAATAGTTTTGAAATAAGTAGTTTAAAAGTAAAAATCAAACATATTACTTATATGTTCATGATTTTGTTGTAATACTACTTTTTTTTTTTCACATAGAAAAATCTGGGTAGATCAACCTTGCAGGGAATCAAATCAAATCCTGTTGGCCAAACTATCAAGGCCTAACCCCAAGGGCATCGAGGTGAATTGACCCTATGACCTCTCGATCGGCGAGACACTTAACAATATAGACTCGCTCGATTGAGCTAACCCTTGGAGCTATTTTGTTGTAATACTATTATATTAATTAAAAAACTAAATAAAATAATAACTTAATATGAATAAAATGCATAATTTGGCAGCTGTCAACATGGATGACCTTGATGCCGTTGATTATTCAGAAGATCCGTTGGAAGCAGTCTCCATCTGGCAGTCCATGTACTCTGCATCTGTAGGTATGTATAGCTCTGGCTTCTCCGGAATTTTTTCTACATTCTCTTATGTGGAACCGTCACAGCCTCATGTTGTTGTTCTCCTGGATGAACCGCCCACATGGTTGTCACTCTCAACACCTTCGTCCTCCCCGGCTACCCTTGGTTTCATTTCTGACTGTCTAAACCCTAACCCTGGTTTGGACCTCCCTGTTTCTGAGGTGCCGCCCCGACAGGTTGACCCACAGGCTGTGCACACCGGTACTATTCCCTTGTCTACCGGCTTACCTCCCTCAGCTTCCTCTGCTCCACCTTTAGGCAATTTCACCGTCGTTCCGCCGCTCGCTGGTTCCTTACCTTTTATCGTCGGGAACCCTAATCCCTCCTCGTCAAACCCTAACCCTACCCCTGTATCCTCAGGCCCTAATTCGGTTCGGGTACCGTTTCAGTCTCATTATCAGGGATCTAAGAAGAAATATAGGTGCCATAAGTCCAAGGCGGATGACATTATTCTCAAGTTGGAAGATGACATTCAGTGGGGAGAAATAATGGACTTTGCAAACAAGGTCTTGGTAGGAGACATCAAAGGATGGAATTATACGGCTGCTCGTCTAAAGACCTGGGCATCTGAGATTTGGGGCCACCACCTGGTGGACATCCCATTTGTGCAGACTTTCATGAGGGGATGGTTCGCACTGAGATTTGCTCAAGCCGACCATACAAACTGGGTTTTGTCCTCTTATTGGCATTTTGAGCATGCCTTGGTTCTATTGAAATGTTGGACGCCTCTTTTCGATCCAGAGACCGAGAAAATTGGTATTGGACCAGTTTGGATTCGGCTCTCGGGTCTTCCCTTGTAATATTGGTCCAAGGATATTTTCAGGCGGATTGGAAATGCTATCGACACCTATATGGAATATGACAAATCTTACCAATCCACGGGTATGATGGCATATGCCAGGATTCTCATCAATTTGGACACTTGGGGAGGCCTACAGGAGCACATTACTATTCAGTGGAGGAATACCTCCCGCAATCAGATGATTGACTATGAGGGCATACCATATCGATGTCAGAGATGCCATAAGGTGGGGCATTTATTCAAGGATTGTCCTCTCAATTGCAAGAACAAAAGTACAACACAGGACTTGGAGATGAAGCAGACCAGAGACAACCCTACTCTACCCGACAAGGATACCAATTTGGTGAAGAACGACATGGATGCAGAGGACACTCGAGGGGCAGCAAATGAAGCAGGCACTGACAAGGGTATCAAAGCTACTAGCCCTTCATCCTCTCCTCCACCATCGAGCACCTGTCCGACCAAGGAGGACATTACTCCACCAGGTATGTCATCTACATCCTCCTCTCTCTCTACTCCAACTGGTTTTGCTGCTGCAATTGCATCACATATAAATTATATTGCATCCCCTCCCCTCTCATCACCATCTGACTCCACTTCCCCTTTGGAGAAATCGCCTTTAGGTACTCAAAAACGGGCTCCCCGCACCTCCCTACATTGCACTCTTCCCCTCCCGCCCCCTATCATTGCCCCCTGTCATCCGTCTCTTACTTCATCCTCCCTCCCCTCGTTACCCCTCCCCTCTCCCTTTGTATCCCCCCGTTACTCTCTTCGTTCCAGATCAAGGGATAGAGGTTGTGATGTGCTTGGATTGGATCTGGAGGTTACCCCTGCCTCTCATAAACCCACCGGGAGGCGCCCATCTCTTCTCACTAGAGCCAGGCACATGGCGAGAGAGGAGGTCACCCTCGGGCGACAACAAACCATTGACAGGGCCCTTAGAGCAAGAATGGCCCTCTAGCACATCCTCTGTGAAGTTTCTTTCTTTCAATTGTAGAGGGATTGCTAGCGCTCCCAAAAAACTAGCACTCAAGCGGTTCCTTACTTTGAATCTAGTGTATATCATTTTTTTACAAGAAACCATATGTTCGGCTGAAACCCTTATTACCATCCTTAATTCATGGATGCCAAATTGAACCTTCCATGCCCTTGACGCAACTGGGAGATCAAGGGCCATTGCCATTGGTTTTTGTAACAAATCTGTAGATCTCAGAAATATCTGGGGAGGTAAGGGATATATTGGTGCGGACATATATGCCTCCTCTTTGGAAACAGAAGTTCGTGTTATCAATATATATGGACCTTGTCTGGATAGGGAAAAATTCTGGAGAAGATTATTAGACTCAGATTTTCTGCAGGCTGACAACATCATACTTGGTGGGGATTTAAATTTCTCATTGGGGTTTAGTGAATCTTGGGGTCATCTGGCTCAAGTTGATGGCTTAACTGATACGATCTCAACCTTGCTGGAGGAGCATCAGTGGGTGGACATCCCATCTGCCAGGATACAACATACATGGACAAATAATCAAAGTGGAGATCATAGTTTGGCTAGGAGGTTGGACATATATCTCATTAAAGAAGCATTTTTAAACACACATCCTCGTATCAAACAATGGGTTGGAATTGGAGGTATATCTGATCATCGGCCTATATATATGGAGCTAGAAGACATAAATCAGAGAACAAAAGGCCCATTTAAATTCAATGCCTCCTAGCTCAACGACCCTTCATACATTTAGATGGTTATTGACTTCTGGAAGTCCAATCCTATATCAGAACACAAGGACCATACTGAAGGATTCATCCGCAAACTGAGAGAACTGATGGGGATCTCTAAAGTCTAGGCACATCCGAAGCAGAAGAATGATGATAACACTCTATAGGAAGCAGAGTTGACCATCGCCACACATGAGGACTCCTCGGGTGGCACTTTCATATCACAAGAAAGCAAAGAACACTACACCTCCCTCATCACGAAGCGGTCCCAAATTCTGAAGGAAAGAGAGGAGAGCTGGAGACTCAGGAGCAGGGCTATCTGGCTCACTGAAGTTGATGATAATACCAAGTTCTACCATAAATTCGCCAATGGTAGGAAAGCCATAAATACCATTTGGGAACTTCAAAATGATCAGGGAAAATCAGTTACAACACAGAGGATCTGGCTAGTTTAGTCGTTGTGCACTTTAAAAGTATATACAAGGCTCCTAAGGCTGCTAATATTATGGAAATTATGCGGATTGCTGAACATTTTCCTAGATTTGTGGAACAAGAGGATGTTGAGGATTTGATGAAGGAAGTATCGAAGGAAGAGCTCGACGCAACAATCAGATGGTTCAAGAAGAACAAGAGCCCTAGCCCAGATGATTGGACAATAGAATTCTATATTGCTTTCTTTGAAATCCTGGGGATGACCTACTCAAAATTGTGGAGGACTGGAGAAGGAGGGGTATAATTTCATCTGCCCTCAAATCCACCTTTATATCCCTTATCCCGAAATCCGACCATCCTTCCTCCTTCAATGATTTTAGACCCATATCACTTTGCAACTGTCTGTATAAGATCATTGCCAAGATCATCGCAAATCGCCTGAAGCCTATACTATCCAACCACATATCCTCTGAACAGTTCGCATTCCTTCAGCATAGACAGATACATGAGGCCATTGCCATGGCCCAGGAACTCCTACATTCGGTTCAGATGAGGAAACTGAAAGGCATGGTACTGAAGGCGGACTTATCCAAGGCATTTGACAGAACAAACTGGCTCTATATTAGACTGTTGCTTACTCATCTTGGTTTTCAGTATGTATGTATTAAATGGATAATGTGTTGTATCATGGATGTATCTTATAGTGTATTGATAAATGGGGAAGCCACACTTTTTTTCCTTTCGGAGAGAGGACTCAGGTAGGGATGCCCACTCTCCCCTCTACTTTTCCTACTTATCATGGAAGGAATAAGTAGAGCCAGCATATCAGCACGAAGCAAGGGTCTCTTGGCTGGTATCAAGATCACTGAGAACTATATACTTACCCACCTGTTATTCGGTGATGATGTACTCATTTTCCTAAATGGTAGCATTGGAGATACCTCGGTCCTACAGAACATTTTCAATCTTTTTCAGTAGGCAACGGGGATGATTATCAATGACGATAAGTCTACACTTACAACCTTTGGATGCACACAGCACGAGATTGTGTTCACTACACAGTGCTTCCCCTTCACATTACAGAAATTAGAGGATGGACTGAAATATCTAGGCTTCAGGCTTAAGCCATATGGATACAAGATCGATGACTAGACCTGGCTCATTGCAAAAGTGGAGAAGCGACTACATGTATGGTATCATAAATATATCTCTCGTGCGGTAATATTAGTACTTATAAAGGCTGTGATTGAAGCCACAACAATATTATGGATGACTCTTGCTTGGATCCCAAGGGGTATATTGAGCAGACTACAAAACTTATGTAGTAGATTTCTTTGGAAAGGCAACCCACTGGGCAGATTATTCGCTTGGGTCAAATGGGACACGATTGCCAAGCCCAAGAAATGGGGCAGTTGGGGAATTAAGAGACTAGACTTATTCTCCAAAGCTCTGGCAGCAAAGCTCGGCTGGAAACTTATTACTACAAATAGCCTTTGGACCCAAGTTGCACATGCTAAATATATCTGACCTGTGGATTTGATGGATTGGTTCAAACAACAACACAGGGTGAACAACAGCACATCCAACATATGGAAGGCAGTAATCAATGCTATTCCTCTCATCTGGGAAGGTATAACATGGAGAATCAAGGAGGGCAATGCAGTCTGTATAGGCACAGACCCATCGATTGGTTGTGACAATGCGCACAGGTTGCCAGCAAAGTTGTTACGGTATTTACATAATAGGGATATCACTCATATCATGAATATTGGAGACAACAACAACTCTACCTTACTTCAGCAGGCCTGGAAAACAGCTCAAGATCTAGACATTCCTATTCAATGGCACCAAGATTGGTATGATTACATGGAAGCACTTACCTAGGCACATATTCGGCTAACAGAAGGGTTGGATGAGATTGTTTGGGCATTTTCCAAGCACAAATCCTATTCTCCCAAGGAGGGATATCTAAGGTTGATGGAACCTCACAAACCCCAGGATATCAACCCTACATGGAAATTACTCTGGAAGCTCAAATCTGCTCCTCGAACCCGTCTACTTATGTGGAATATTTTGTTTGACAAGATTCCCACAGGTCTCAATTTGATGAAAAGATCTTTCAATGGCCCTTTCTGGTGTCAACTTTGCCGTAATGATGAGGAGAGTACTGAACATCTCTTCCTAAACTACCCCATCACCAAGGAACAATGGAACTCCATCATAGCTCACTATCCATGCTTAAAAAACTAGCAAGGCAGGAACATAAAGGATGCCTGGAGTTTATGGTGCGAAAATCATAATAGCAAAGCCAGAAACATGCCTCTTCTTATATGCTGGTCACTATGGATCGCAAGAAATCAATCTATCTTTAAATTCAAGATACCTCACTGGCCCGCTATCATGATCAAAGCTACTGCAGATTATGATCTCCTACCCGGGGAGGATTCTAGTAGCCTCCCACCCCGCCCATGTTATCAACCCTGAAAACATAGACAAATCTATACCATGGGCATACTTTGATGCTTTTGCTCAGGAGGTGGGTTGTGATGGAGGTGCCATACTTCATCTGAATGAAACTCATTGTATCAAAATAAAAATGAGATTAGGGAGGGGAACAAACAATTATGCTGAATTATGCACTGCAAAACATCTCATTCATTTTGCATTAGAAAAGCATTGCAGACATCTACAACTCTTTGGAGATTCCAAAATTGTTTGCAATTGGTTAAATAAAGCATCTCACTACAATGCATATTCATTGAGGCATATATTGGATGAGGCTCACAGATTGATATCTTCTTTTGGCTCATGTACTTGTCAACACATTTTCAGGGAGCAAAACACGAGGGCAGATTACCTTTTCAAAGAGGCAGTGCTTAGACAGAGCGATGATTGGCTAATACAGGAAGAGATAAATGGGACTTTCCACCAGCATTATCACAAACCATTTGTGGAGCTCCGAGACGATGGGCTATAAGCCCTTTATTTTGCATAACTCTTGTACATATTATGTTATTTATATTTACTGCACTTGATGAAGTACACAGGACATACGGTACCAATTTTGATATTTAGATTCTCTCTCTGAGATGAGACAGAACTCAATTTTGATTTAGTTTCTCTATACAAAGAACAGGCACAGGAAACAGATGAACTGTTATCATGACTCCCTGCGTGGAGATACATATCTGAACTTTTTTTGTCTATTTTTGAACTCGATAGACAACATGCCTCCATATGCATATGCTCTAGCATCTACAAAATGTAATTTCTTATATATTAATAGCAAGTACGAATTTTTCCAAGGGGAAAAAAATGCATAATTTAAATTTTCCTTGCCCTAATTTTCTTATAATACCATTATATTAATAATAATAAAAAATAAATTAATATAAATAAAATGTATAATTTAGATTTCTTTACCATATTCTCCAACACCTTTCTTGGACACACAATTTTGAAAGTGTATTCCCTATCATCTTCCTCTTACAACAATGGGAATGAAGAAATAAAGCAAAATGCTAAATTTTCATTTACATTAGTTTATTGTGACAAAAGAGCTACATGTTCAACCTGTAAGATCATCTTCATCTTCTTTGGAATATGGACGATTTAAGTTGATGAAATGTTTATCATATGAAAAATTGAAAAGAATTGGAATTAAAAAAGGTTAGTTTTTTAATATTTTTAATCGTATGATTTTTTTTTTATAGTTGATTTTTTTTTAGATTTTTAAATATTATTTTAAATATTTAAATTATGAAAAATAATTATTAAAATAAGTTAAAAATTTTGAATTTTGATAGAAGTTTATATTTTATTTCTTAATTATATATATATATATATATATATATATATATATATATATATATATATATATATATATATATATATATATATATATATATATATATATATATATATATATATATATATATATATATATTATATTAATTTATATGATAATAATTATTATTTTATTTGAAATTAAAGTATGGGAAATATCAAAATTCTTTTTCACATTTCATGGATGGTAAACTTGGTAAACTGTCAACTCTAATTACTACCTCTCACTTCAAGGGAATCAAAGAGACTTGAACAACAACTAACAACAATATCAAAGAACTTCATGTCTGGCTCTAGACCAATTGACATAACCCTTGGAGCTTTATATTAAACATTTTTATACATTAACAAATTCAAGATATATTTAAGTTAATTTAATGAATTTTTTAAAAGTATTGTCATATATATAAAGAATTATTTATTTTGTATTTAATTTAATTTTATCTCATTTAAAATAAAGTTAATTTTTATTTTTTAGTTTTTAATGTAACATTATGTTTATTGGTCAAAATTTCTACCTAGTAGCAACTCATTACTCTTCATACTACTAACATATATTTATGTTAGATCCCCAAACCTATCAAGAGTCAAGAGGGATCAAATCTCTTAAAATGCACATCCCTTTTAGAGTGCAAAACTTGAAGAAAATTTTACACATGGATAGATTTGATCCATCTCGATTGAAACCACATCAATCAAATAAGAAATATCACACACACACACATATAAAATTTAACGTGCATATTGAAAGTGAAAATATATAGATACACATATTTTAATTTCTTTATATCTCTCTACATAAAATTATGTTTTTTTATTAAATGACTTCATACAAAACCAAATATCATTGTTTGAGTTGAGTTCACTCACAGTCTAACATAAGGGAAGCCAGGGAAACCAATACTATTTATGATGGACAATATGATAGGTTTATCAAAATGCAAGCAACTGTAACTACTATGTTCATGACAACTAAATTGAACTAATAAAAGTAAGACATAAGCTGGGTAGCTAAACATGTCATCAAGTGTCGAATAGAGTGACTGTGGTTGAATCTTGGGCGCTAGTGCTAGAGGTTTCAGGACACATTGGATAAGACCTTTTATGTTATTTATCCAAGTGTCCAAAATGGAAATACAAGAACGCTAATGGCATTGAATTCGTTGAATTGCATTCACGAAGGAGATAATGTCAATGCAATTTTCATGTTTTTCCTTCAAGGCCTTACCCAAGAGTGTTTTCTTTTTTCTAGTAGAGGATAATAAAATTTAGATAATGGCTATGTCTTCCCATGGTATGTCCATGATCGGCAACCTTGGTTACTTCAACTTGAATTTTAGATTTTGAGTATGCTTGGCGATCATTGGTGGTCAAGGCTTTAAGTTAGCTGTTGGCTGCTATATTTTGTGCTTGGGATTGGGATTGTGACTAGCCTTGGAGACCTTTACTTCCAAACCCCCCTTGATAGCACATCCTCTATTGGTGCACGTTATGTCGGATTAGCTGAAACCAAAGTGAGGACACCCCCAGATAATAGAAAATTTGGGGAGACCGTATAACATAGAACAAAGTAAAAGTTGTTGAAATATGTAACTAAGTTTAGTCTTCACAATGAAATGTAATCATGATTTTATGTATTTGATGTAAAGAAAAAAAATATCATTCTTGAGGCATGGATTTCATGCTCAAGGTACATTTATTTATAGTTCAAGCACACATTGCATGCTTCTAGGGCTTGCCATTGAATCTACAAGTCAATTGAGTCATTGTCATGTATGGAAGACCCTTTTGGGCATATTGTATCATGTTAAGAAAATTATTGTAAGTCATAATATGTGTCAAATACCCTCCAAGACCTTATCAAACGAGAAACATCAAGTCAGCCTACATGAAAGAGAAATTCAACCTCATGAAAGGCTATTTGACCACCTTGTGAAGCCTATATATAAGAGGACATCGACCTCACTTGAAGCACATCCAATCAACTCAAAAGAAGTTCGATCTAAGTAGATAATAAGATGAAAAAGGAAGCCTAATATCGAACAAAGAAGAAGGAGAAAGTGAAGTTTTTTAATTGTCTTTAGGCTATTATCCTTCTCAAATGCAAGAGAATTAGGGCACCTATTATAGCAACTTGACCAAATTGTAAGACTTGATAAAAGAAGTAAAGTTAGGGCATACTTTACAAGCCGAGTTCCATAGAAGAAGGAATCAATTCAAGCGAAGGATAGAGAAGGAAGAAATCACCATATTTCCCCACATGTGAAAGAACTAGGGTTTCTGTAGAAGAAAATGTTGGGGCCAAAGTTGCAGAAGAAAATGTTGGCATCAAAGTTGTAAAAGAAATTGTTGGGTTCGAAGTTGCAGAAGAAAATGTTGGGGTTGAAGTTGTTGAAGAAGTTTTTAGGGTCAAAGTTTCTAGAGAAGTTGTTGGAAAGAAAACTCACCAAGGAGGAAGGACTGACTTGGTCTTGGAGGGGTCTTTGTTAAGGTCATAGGACTTAGAATTTTCCATTTGAAGTTCTACAAGAAGAGAACAGTTCTTGTGGGTTTTCCTCTCAAGAGGAGAGGTTTTGGCCTTGGTTGAAAACTCACATTTTGTGTCTCCTTGTCTCATTGATCTTCATTGTTTGGTAGTTTTTATGATAACTAACATTAATAATAATCAAGAGAAAGAAGAAGATAATCAAGTTAAGGTAAAATTACATCAAAGAAAGAGAAATCACCTAGTATAGCTACCCCTAGATTTCTCAACATGGTATCAGAGCTAAGGTGGTTACAATAAGGAAAAGCAACTTGAATAATATCATCCAATTGAAGAAGGATACGTAAGGGCCGAGAAAACTGAGCATCAAAAAGGAAAATCCATCGCATCACAAGGATCACATCATCACGACTCTTCGAAGAAGAAAAATACCTCAAAAACCCTACCTTCATTGAAAGGACTCTACATTTGAAGTACCTTGGAAAGCCTTCACATTTTACATTATCATCTATGGAAGCAAGAAGAAGTGTTTCCATCATCATCAAAGACATCAAGGTGATCTCCCTCACATTGATGCAAATATCACATCTCAAATATCCTTGAAGAAGATCATTAAGGAATCAACATTATCAATAAGGAATCAAATTGAAGATATCATCATCTAGGAGCATCTTCACTTGACAAGTAAGTATCTTTATCGTTATGTATTAATATACTATCAAAATGACTTCATTATGCAAGGAAAGCAACAAATTGGTTGGGTCATCAAATTTCCTTGCATGGAAGAAGTGGATAGATTTGATCTTCATAGAGAATGAATTTATTGAATATGTTAAGGGTTCAATCTCCAAACCATCTCAAGAGCAAGATCAAGCACTATAGAAGTATATGAAAGGGGAAATAAGGGCTCAAAGAATCCTCATAAAATCAATCAAGGATTCACTCATCCCTTATGTAGCAAAGATGGAGACATCAAAAGAAATCTATGAAAAGTTGGTAGAATTGTTTTTTGTAAGAACTGCAAGAGAAGTCATATCATTAAGAATTGAATTATACAAAATCAAGGTATCAAAGGAAGAAGGAATAGCCTCATAACTTATGAAGGTATCACAAATAAGAGATCAACTACAAGATCTAGGAGAAATAATGTCTAATAAAGAAATGACCACCATTGTGCTCAATGCACTACCTGATGAATGGGGCAATTTTGTATCAAGTATCTATGGAAAGAAGGAAGTCACTTCATTCAATGAACTTTGTTCATTATGTAATATTGAAGAAACTAGGTTGAAGGAAAATAGCGATGTTGGATCAAATGAAAAACTTCAAGCATATGCTACCATGGCTAGGAGAAAAGGAAAGTTTGGTCCTCAGAAAAAGAAGAAGATCAATATGTCAAAGATACAATGTTATGAGTGTAATGAATATCGTCACTACAAAAGGAATTGTCCCAAACTCAAGAAGGACAACAATAAGAGAAAGGAAACAAATGAAGACCATTTTATTGAAGAAGTGGAAGAATCGTAAAAGAAGAAATCAAAGAAGGAGGAAGTGAAAGATCTCTACTATGACTGAGATAATTTCCTTCACTTAGTTCTTTTCAGTTATATAGGAAGCATCACACATATGATAGGATGCATTATAACAAGATTGAGATGACATCATCATAGAAGCATGGAAGGATAGATGAAGTATAAATTCTACATGGTTATAATAATCATCATGATATAAATGGCATCTTCATTGAAAACATATAAGAACAACCAAGTAGAAGTATATATGTTTGGAGGAAAGACATCTAGTAAGATAAAAGATAAAGAAAGGTCGTCATACATCATCATTATTAGAAAGGAGCATTTTCTGAATGAGGATCATCAAGATCCTCCACTAGAATATTTATAAGAAGGTTCACCTCTACTTGGAAGAACAAAGTGTCTTGTTGATTGTCTACATTCCATCATGTGTGGCATCCATTGTTTAGAAGGATGATGGTATGGGGACAAAGGAGTGCAGCATGTCAAGTTGGTTGAAGTACTTTCATCTTAAAGCAAGGAAAGGAAGCTACTAGAAGGAAGTCTAGATGACCAAAAGGAGGAGGAGGTATGCATATATTCAATAAATAATAGTCATGTCATCCTATAGTTGCAGATAACATGGTTGAATGCTCTATATTATGTGCATGATTGAAGAAGAAGGATCTATTCCATTAGAATGATGAATGAAGGCATGTAGACAATATTCCTTGAACTCTTCTACATATAGATAATATGAAATCAACATAATATGACCTCATATGGAATATGACATGGTTGATATTTATGGTTCCTATGATGAAGGAACTATGTATAAAAATTCTGGGGGAATAAATATATGGAGAAAAGGAGAATAGTTCGTGAACGATGCAACTATAGTCATGTAAGGTAAGATATGTGATCAACATTTGATAACTAGATGAATTAGCTGTGACATTTCCATGGAGGAAGAAGGTATAAAGACCCTGATATGGATATTGCAAAAGAAAAGATCTCAGTAATGAATGTCTTGGAGATGGGTTCATACATGTGTAGAATGTTGATGCTACATGAAGAAAATGCCATGATGAAAGGCCATCATAAAAAGGTAACTTTGATATGATATTCATTTTTTATTTTTGAAAACATCTGGTTGGGTTGAAACAGGGCTACTGAAATAGAGTTGTAGATGCCACCTACAACTATTACTCTTGAGATTAGATGGAATATCCTAAAAGAAACATAACTTGGAAGAGGTAGTTGTATGAAGGAAAAGGAAGATGTGCAATAGAAGATCACTTTCTGATGAAGAAAAGGGTGACATGACTATTGGTTCAACCCTATGGCTCATTGAAGGAAAGTGATGAAGAAGATGGTCGATGCCCCATGAAAAAGATCTAAAATATGAAGGCTCCATGATGAATAAGATGAAGTTCATGACTTTGAAATGAGAAGACCTACTACCAGTTGATAGTATCATTATCTCCACCAAAGAGCTGGTAACTAATGTTGGAAATAGGTCCCTAGTTAAAAGGGAGTTTGGGCAAGTTCCTAGGTAACAAGGAACTTGGGTATATTCCTTTTATAGGAATGAGTATATCCTCCCTAGTTGAGAGGGAGAGATTGACACATTATTCTTGTCTTCATGTTATGAATAAAGAATGGAGGTTTGGGTAAGCATTTGGTTTCCAATACTCTTTGATGATGTGGTAGTTCATCCAATAGGTAAGAGTAGTCAAAGAGGAAATTCCTTGAGGATGTGTTATTCCAATATAGGAATTGTCCTAGAAGGACATGCCTTGTGAACATCTAGGTGAGGTATGTGCCTTAAGAGATAATAATGATGGTGTCTATCAGTCATTGTATCACCAACATTGTGCTCTGATATTATGGAGAGATAGATTTGTTAGTCAAGGCCTTGCTATGTGACAATGTTGGTTTATATGATGAGATGCAATGATATAAGATGAAATAATAGCTTATGGTATGGCCTACCCATCTGACTCTTCTTATGACAATTATTTAGTATGAAAATGTCCAAGTCCCTTGTACATATTATGAATACCTTCCCAATTAAAGTGGGGTGTTGAAATATGTAACTAGGTTTAGTCTTCATAATGATATATGTCATCATGATTTTATGTATTTGATGTAAAGAGAAAAATAAATTTATTATTGTCATTCTTGAGGCATGGGTTTCATGCTCAATGTAAATTTATTTATATTCAAAGCACCCATTGAGTGCTTCTAGGGATTGTTATTGAGTCTACAAGTCAATTGATTCATTTTCATGTATGGAAGACTCTTTTGGGCATATTGTATCATGTCAAGAAAATTATTAGAAGTCATAAAATATTTTAAAGACCCTCCAAGACCTTGTCAAACGAGAGCATCAAGTCGGCCTAAATGAAAGAGAAAGTGAGCCTCATGAAGGGATATTTTGCCACCTTGTCAAGCCTATATATAAGAAGACATCGAACTCACTTGAAGGTTATTCAATCAGGTCAAAAGAAGCTTGATCAAAGTAGATAAGAAGAAGAAAAATGAAGCCTAATACCAAACAAAGAAGAAGAAGGAGAAAGAGAAATTTTCAAATTGTCTTTAGGCTATTATCCTTCTCACTTGCAAGAGAATTAGGGCACCTATTGCAGAAACTAGATTGAATTGGAAGAATTTCTAA
Source organism: Pinus tabuliformis (assembly GCA_031772625.1). Lineage (NCBI taxonomy): Eukaryota > Viridiplantae > Streptophyta > Pinopsida > Pinales > Pinaceae > Pinus > Pinus tabuliformis. The sequence continues at coordinate 603,833,280 of CM062806.1, forward strand.
AAGAAGTCAATTTAGGGCATACTTTACAAGCTGAGTTCCACAGAAGAAGGAATTAATTCAAGCGAAGGAGAGGAAAGGAAGAAACCACCATCTTTTCCCACACGTGCAAGAAATAGGTTTTTTGAAGAAGAAACTATTGGGGTCGAAGTTGTAGAAGAAAATATTGGGGTCAAAGTTGCAAAAGAAATTGTTGGCTTCAAAGTTACAAAAGAAGCCGCTGGGGTCAAACTTGTTGGAGAAGTTGCTAGGGTCGAAGTTGGTAAAGAATTTGTTGAAAGGAAAACTCGTCAAGGAGGAAGGATTGACTTGGTCTGAGAGGGGTCATTGTCAAAGGTCATAGGTCTTTGAATTCTTCATTTGAATTTATATAAGAAGAGAAGAGTTCTTGTGGGTTTTCCTCTCAAGAGGAGAGGTTTTGGCCTTAGATGACAACCTACGCTTTTTGTCTCCTTGTCACATTGATATTCATTGTTTAGTAGTTGCTTGATGATACAAAACACTAATAATAATCAAGATAAAGAAGAAGATAATCAAGTTAATGTGAAAATACATCACAAGCAGCTATCAAAGAAAGAGAAATCACCTAATCTAGTTGCCCCTAGATTTCTCAACAAAAGTAAAGCTCAAGAAAACCTGAGTTGCTAGAGGAGTCTGGAGTAGTTTCTTGTGAGATTGAGGAACCGATGAAAGAGAGGAAATGACTCCTAGAAGTGTCCAATGACCACAAATAACCAAGAATGCCAAACCTGGTGCACACAACCACTGCACTCTGAAAATTATATACCAACAACAACCATATAGAAGCTAGCAATTGAAAGAGTTAATGAAACTAGAGAGATTGGACATATAATGAATTAACCAACATTGGATGGCCCATTAGGATTGAACTCGTGTCATAGTGAGGCTGGCCTATTTCTGTTGTTGCCCTCCCCTACTCGAATTGTTGTCGTAGCTATCACCAATGTCCTAGAGGTAACCTTTAATATTGTCGTTTTCCTTTCCTCACAAATCCTTGACACCCAGTGGATGCATCGAAGGTTGACATCGCCAAGGTCAAGAACTCCCTAAATAACCATTTGCATAGTCATTTACATGAGAAAAATCTATCCACTGAACTAGAGTCAAGCCACAAAGCTTTCTACACGAAATTGAGTCATGATATTTAGGGTCAAGCCCCACAAATTATCTGTCGTGGGGGAATTGTCCCACTGCAGTGAAGGGATGTCAAAGGCACACCAAATAAACATGAAGCCAAGATCACATGGCCAAGTTCCCTCAGATGGAGAATAGATCGCCATATGATTGTGAAGGGAATGAATATATGTTTTCATGGGGTGGGATGGCCACATCATGCTCGCCAAGCGCCCCCCCACACCCTAAAATGTGATGGGTGATGATGGGGTGGTGGGCTTCCCCCCATCTCCATTGTCTCAAGTTCTGACACCCCAACTGGGGAGATATAAAATTTTGTTAATTAGTATGGAAATTGAAATATTTTATCTATCATTGACATTAAAATATTATTTTGTATATACTTTCTAAATAACACATATTAAGTAAATAAAATAAATGACACGTCCTTCTCACTAAATTGTAATATCAATATTATGTTTAGATGTCACATGTTAATTCAATATTGAGTAATGAAAGAATTAAAATCTCTCTCACACTAAAAAAATTTGAAAGTATTTATAAAGAAAATTAGAATTTTTTGAGTTTCAATTACTTTATCTCTCTATATATAGTTGTTGTAAAACTAGCATTTGGACCGAAAGGATGCAAAGACACGCTGATAGAATTGTAGATGAATGTAGAGTGCCGCAGAGATAGCGCTACAAGAAACAAGGATGTGAATGTGGAGGGCGTGAAGAATCGAGATGCGAGGGGTGGACTTACATTTAATTTTTTATTTCAAATGAGGCGAGGGGTGGACATGGCCTTATTGCAAACCAAGATCTATTAATACACATACAATCCACAATGAGGATTACTAATAATTGCATGAAAACAAAACATTCCTAATAATTAATATTGCATAACTCAAATGAATTTCACAATCGATAAAACATGAAACTCATTATGCAATTAAATGTTCATATTTATTCACTCATGTACATAGGCCATAATTGGGCATCATAGTAAATTCCATAAACATATTAGTGTAGAAGGTATAAATTAATAATGGAGTTCATAACTTTTTTAAAAATGGAGGACACAACTTAAGTAGTTTTACCAAGGGAAATAAAATAAGTTTGATGTTTCTATCTATCTAGCTTCAAACAATATTTGCTCTTACAAGATAATGTACTGTCAGGCTAGGGTAACTCCAGAATAGGCAGAAGAATACTGACATTTTAATTCATTAGCTAACTATCATTTATATACAGAAATAGGACGGATCAGTTCATCTTCTTGATGACTGATCGCGTTCCAGTTCACCCATCCGTTGAGGATTAGGTGTCAACATTCCCCCCTTAATCTGAAGGGATGTTGGTGAGTCCAAGCATCGTTCTGAATCTTTCAAGCTTTTCTCTTCCAAGCGCTTTGGTGAAGATGTCTGCAATTTGCTCGTTTGTGGAACAATGACGGAGATGGATTGTTTTTGCCTCAACATGATGTCGGATCAGATGATATTTAGTATTGATGTGCTTAGTACGATCATGGAACTTTGGGTTCTTGGCCAACTTTATTGCAGAGGTGTTATCAATCATGAGTGGAGTTGATTGTATTTGTTTTACCTGCAAATCTTCAAGAATTTTCCTGAGCCACACAATTTCTTTCGTTGCTTCAGCTGCTGCCACATATTCTGCTTCTGTTGTGGAATCTGTTGGTACTGATTGTTTGCATGATCTCCAGGAGACAGCTCCTGATCCAAGACTCATAGCATATCCTGAAGTAGATACCCCAGTTTCTTTGTCTCCATCGAAGTCTGAATCAGAGTATCCAATCAAGTTGAAGTCGTCCACCTGTGTATACTTGATTCCAAGGTCTTGAGTTCCCTTCAAGTACCTTAGAACTCTTTTTGCAACAGACCAATGTCCCTCACAAGGCTTTTGTATAAACCTGGAGAGGATTCCAACATCAAATGAAATGTCTGGTTTGGTAGTAGTGAGGTAGATGAGACTTCCTACAAGCTGTCTATACTTTGTTGCATCCTCAAATTCCTTTCCTTCAATAGATGTGAGCTTCAAGTTTTGTTCCATTGGAGTAGAAAGAGGATTGCACTCTGTCATGCCAAATCTGTTTAACAAATCTCCAATGTATTTCTTTTGAGAAAGAAATATGGATTTTGGATGTTGGGTTACTTCAATGCCAAGATAGTAATGAACATAGCCCAAATCAGTCATTTCAAAAAAATTTCCTAATTATTTCTTTATGGATGCAATATAGCTTTCATTGTTCCCTGTCATTAAAAGATCATCTACATATACCACAAGATATACAACTGTTTTGCCAACTTTCTTGACAAATAAAGTTGCATCATCAAGATCAAAATGATTGAAGTTGAGTTTCAGAAGATGCTCAGTTAGTTTTTCATACCAGGCTCGTGGTGCTTGTTTGAGGCCATACAAGGACTTCACAAGTTTGCATACTTTATGTTCATGTCCTTTCACAGCAAATCCTTCAGGTTGGGACATAAAAACATTCTCTTTTAGATCTCCATTCAAGAATGCAGTTTGACACCTAATCCTCAACGGATGGGTGAACTGGAACGCGATCAGTCATCAAGAAGATGAACTGATCCGTCCTATTTCTGTATATAAATGATAGTTAGCTCTGATACCATGTCAGTATTCTTCTGCCTATTCTGGAGTTACTCTGGCCTGACATGTACAAATGAGGACTCAACCTAAAAGGTTAACTCAACTAGTTTTCACTAATGAATATGGTACCTTTGTTAGTATAATGCCAATAGGTGCCTGATTAAAACCCCCCTAGGTTAGGCACGATAATCTACAATGATGGGCTTACTAGGGGTGCTATCCATGAATGCGAGGAATCATATTTCAGTTGGTCCAAAAGGTTTTCCATGGAAGAAAGGAGAGGAAGAATAAGAGATTAGGAAGATGACATGCCATTCCAAATCATCTTACACCATATTTCTATTGTCATTTAACTCTTTCATCATTATTTGCAACACAAAAAGTATGTGTCCATATTATTAACATGTTGTAGTGTACAAGGTTACATGACTTGACTTTTAGCACATTTGTGGTGTCGTTCCTATGCCACTGCCCACAATCATTGGATTTGGGCCACAATGTTATTTTTGTACATAACCATCCCAAGGTGAGGTAATCATTTTATCATTAACACAAATATCATTCTACAACCTATATTTTAAGTTAATCCCTTGCTCCACTAGGATTGTTAACCCAAACATCAATCCAAATATTAATTCATCTTTTATTTATTTTACCAATGTGAGTCAACATGGTGGTTGATGTTTCATATTGATATTAATTGATTAGTCTCCTTTCAAAATATGCAACCAAGAACTTGAAATTAGGTGATGAAGATCAATTTCATGTTACTTGGACTAAAACGTTTGTATGGAAGGTTAAGTGACATCAATCACTAACCTAAAAAAAATTGTGTTTTGTTGTTTTTACGTTTTAATGTTCCAATACATTAACCATTGGAATGTAATACATAGTTTAATAACTTAAATATGTGTGTTTTAATGTTCCAATACATTAACCATTGGAATGTAATACATAGTTTAATAACTTAAATATGTGTGTGAAAAGAAATGGATAAACATGAACACCTGTAGTAATAATGGCAGACTTAATAGCTGCAGGGCTCCAATGAGGATATGCTCCCTTTAATAAAGCTGCAACACCAGCAACAAGTGGGCATGACATAGATGTGCAGAAAGTACATTGAAAGGTACATGCCTATGATCAAATGAAAGGTCAGTCATTGATGCTGCCATTGAATATGCTGCCAGGATGTTCAACCCTGGAGCTGTAATATTAGGCTACATTGGAGAAACAATTCAGAACTTCATGTGTGAAAAAGTGCAGTGTCATACGAGTTACGATCATGTAAACACAAAAAATTGGGGAGTGGAATATGACCTTGAGAATGTCTGGAGTAAGACTATTTGGTCCCTGAGAGGAAAATGTTGTCATCACCAGAGCTGGATTTGCATGTAATTTAGTTCTTGCAGGAGAAATGTAAGCAACAGGAGACCTGAATGAGCAAAATTTTATGGAAAATTAGGATGTTCCATGTAAGGAACTTAGTTGACTACAATCATTTTCAATGTAGGGCTAATATAAGTAAAATTGTTGTCCTGAAAACCTACGTTGTAGAATTGATGTAGTCAAATACATCTGCCCCATCAATTGCATTCAACTGTGTAGCTGGAAGAACATGAGAATCTGCAATAACATCGATGGCATTTACGGGGTCATTGCAAATATTCATGCCTAATCCTCGTGCCATACGAACTTCTTCAACCTTCTCAATTATTGCGAGGATCTAGAGATCCCACGAAGCAATGTTTTCTTCAACATTATTACATAAAATCTGTTTAAATTCATCAGAGTTATAGTTTTTCATTCTTTGAACTAACACTAATCCAAATTTCTGCTTTGGAAAGAATATTTCATATTGATAAGTTTGAATTTTTGTTAGTATGAAACTCATTAAAATTGGTATCATGTAGCATACCCGATAGTTTTATTTTGATTTGGAGCTGCAATGTCAGCTGATGATACCAAAGGGTGCAATTTTTTCTTTGGTAACTGCTACTCGGATATGCTTTGTCCCTGACGTCAAACGAAAATATACAGAGGCATAAAATGAGTTTTCTAGAATAATGCAAGGGATCACATTTGACTTCAATTCCCTTCAGAGGCCTTCTAATGGTTCAACAAAAAATCCCTTAAACTTGAAAAACTAGATACATGGATTTTTCAATTTGATAGGACGGAAGGAAAAGTTCAATAAGAACAATTTACCCTGAATTTTTCATTAAAGGAAATTACCATCATAGCACTTGAACTACTCTAATATTACTGCATGTGTTCCGGACATTAAAAAATAGACAATGGTCTTAAAATGACTTGCATTGTGGACAGAACGAAAAGGGTAATAAGCCTACCAACCTATTTGAGTTCCTACATGTTCTAGGGGTAAATTCCGTCCTCGGTGGTTATGGGAAATATTTTGTATATGGATTTCATATGAAGAGTTAAATGTGCTTTCAGATTTACCTGAAAATGGAAATGAAATGTGCTTTCCAAGAAGAGTGCTTGAAGGAAATTGTCTATTAATGTTGCTCGCTCCCACAGTTATGATCCATGGAGCCACATTTGTAACTGTCCCCAGAGTTGAACCATCATTTCAAATGGAACAGACAACTAACCTTTCCTCTTGTGGACTCCATGGAATGCTCCAATTGCAATTGCATCTTGAAAATAATTAGATAGAGGAGGGCCAGATCCAGTGGAAAGAGAGAACATATCAATTCCATCATGTACCCTTGCATCAAATGCTGCAAGAGTATCTGCATCATAGCATGATCCATTTGGAGTGGAAGGCCAACAAAATTTGTAAGTTGCAACTCTAGCATGAGGAGCTCCTCCTTTTGCAATCCCTTATGCATATCCAGTTATATTTTCATTTTTCACAAAATTCCCACCTGTTGTAGACAAAGTATGAGTACCATGTGCATCTTTATCCTGTGGAGAAAGAAATTCACCCGTTCCATAGATATTTAAAGGCCCATTTGCAGCCTCATATCCTTTGATGAAGTATCTGGCTCCAATCAATTTCCCATTGCAAACAAAACATGGAATATTGAAACTTTGACCCTATGAAGCAAGGTTTAGGATAACTAATTTCTAATTAAATTCCAATAGAATGTGAAACATTGGTTCTATGAATACATGTAATAAAGTTCCTTGTTTTATAGGTAGGTATATCCTACAATGGAGTTGGGTTCTAACAACCAACAACAACCTAATAAGCAATGAGAGACAGAGGATTGATTTTCTCCTTAACAATACAACGGAATAATAGAAAACATTGACCACATTAGTTTGTAAGAATATAGGAAGACCAGACAATAATACATCGAGTATGTGAAAGAAGCATGTTGTATTGTTTTTGTCTTTAGCATAATACAAAAATAAGCATCACAAACACAAAGACAAGATTCACCACTCAGAAATCAAATGTAGTTAAAGTAAGACCACACCCACCCCTAGCCTCCTTATTTTAAATCAAAGCAAATCAAATGTATAGTAAATCAAATCAAATCAAATTCACCACTTAGTTAAAGTAAGGCAAAGCACACCTTGGCTACTTTGGAATCCTCGTTCTTACTTTGCTTAGTCTTCTAAAAAATACAAGAAAATGATTTAATTCTTATTCAATGAATAAGAGCACTTAAAGACAAAAAAACAAAATATGACATTTTCTTCCGAGCCCTTTGTTTGCTAACCTATGGCGCCCATGATTTTATGGTAAGGGAAGGGTACGAAATAATAGTAAACAGAGCCTCAACCAGAAGCATGGATGGATATGATAGTGCTAGGCATTTCCCTTATGCATCTGACCCTCCCATGCTTGCTCCTTCGCAAGACCTCTGGGGAAACAATTATCCTGCATCTAGATGTAACAGATAAGGCTTACTACTTCATAATGACCTTCCTTTAGATATGTAATTTCACACTCCCCCTTTTTTTGTTCTGAGCAATATGGAAACAAATTGGACGATATTGTAATGCATGAATGAATGATCGATACAGATTATGTTAGAACTACAGAGCAAATCCCTTCTCAATAAATCTTAAATATGCACAGATGTATTTACCTAATTTCACAGTCAGTCCTATTCCCTCAGTAGACTACAACCTCAGTGATCCCATTCAACAGTCTGGCTAACGGGGAACTTTCTGTGTGTTATCGGTTATCCACAAAATAGCAAAAGGGCATACAGAGCGAAGGAGGTATCTACTATGGAATTTATGAACCAAATGGATTTTACCTGTATTCCATTGCACTATAACCACCAGTTGATCCCACATAGGTGGGAAAGCAGATCAAAAACATCAGATTCCCTAATGGCAGAGTCATAGGGAGCAGGAGAAGCATCTGTCGCGGTTACATAGGTATTATTGTGGATTTGTGGGTAATGGATGAAATATTTGTTCTTCTCATTATTTATTTTCTGCTCTGATTGCTTATATTCCTCTGGGAGGCTTTGTTTAAAGTTCGTGGATATGAAACTCATATCCGCAATAACAGGGATCCCCAAAGTTAGATTGGGAAGACTTACAGTGGCCATTATGGGAGTTGCAGCCACACATAGAGGCGGAAACAAAAAATACAAAGGAGTAATGGACACAAGGTATAGGCCTAGGGAAGGAGGAGCAAGTGTGGCCTAGTCTTGTGCATAGAATTGGGGTATTTTCTCTCTTTTCAGGCCACAGAGTTTTCTGTGCAATTGTAGTGGACAGATTCATCTTTCAGGGAGGGCCAAGAGGTCTAGTAAGTGACCAGACATAGAATCGACGAGTTCAGCCCCTTTAATGTAATGGCCCTTGGCGCAGTCTTTACCAGGTCCAGACCGGACTCTTTCACGATGACATCCAGCACATAATCGATGAGTTCAACCCCTTCAGTGTAATGGCCCTTGGTACAGCTGTTACCAGGTCCATAATCGTAGAAAACAAAGTTGTTAGGCCTGAATATCTGACCGTAAGAGCTTGACATCACACTGTCCATGGTTTTGGGCTCAAGGTCCATGAGAACAGCCCTGGATCAAACCTCAACCAAATCACCCTGCAAGAATACCATCACCATGACCTCGCAAGATTACTAGGTACATTCCATCAAACGAATAGTGTGAGGACTATGCACCTTCTCATGGACACTTTATGTTCTTCAACTTCCTTTGCCAATTGTCACACTCGTTCAAACTAGAGCATGGAGCAATGGGACTGATTTCAGAGAGGCCATTACATTTTCCAGAAGGTCGCGTCACAACCGTCATTCAAGAAGGAAATGGGAAATGGTCTAGATGGAAGATTTAAATTTGCTGGAAGGATGGAAGGATGAATAGATGGAAAATTTTAATTAGTTGGAAGTGAGAAAATGAAACTCTCTTACTGGGAAACAGTGTTTTCCCACTCCCAGCAAATAAAGAGAATGCCTATCGAGGTAATTAAAGTGGAACTTGAAGTACTTTATTTATGGAAGATAATAATTTTTTTTGTTAATATTAATATTAAATATAATATTATGGGACAATATATTCCCCATATTAGATTGTAGAGCGCAAATTAAAATAAATAAAATAAAATTGAGGTAAAATAGTCAATTTACATTGGTGGTTTTTGAGCTCTAGGTTTTAACAAACCATAGTTTTGGTAATGGTATTCTTATGTAAGAATATATATATATATATATATATATATATATATATATATATATATATATATATATATATAACCAACTTAGATTCATCTTAATTTCAGAGCTACCAAGCACCAAGAGGATCAAATTTATTGAAGTGCAAACATTTTTTAAAGTGAAAAGAGATTTGATCCCTTGATAGATTCAAAGTTAAGATGGATCTACACTGATATTTAGTATAATGAAAAAATAAAGAACCCTGTATCATTTTTTTTAGAACAAATACTTATAAACCAACCAAGGTTACTAATAACAAAAAATTATAAACCAATTAATATTATAGTGTCTGCCTATCTATATGTAACGCTGACCCTTTGTCATTTTTCAACTCTAACCCTAATATGCAAAAGACTTTAAGAAATGCTTATATTAATACAACCTAAAATCATTTCATATCATGTCATTTCCTTGTTAGTAAAATCCAAGTGTGTTTATTATAGAGTCAATTAAAGTGATATGTGAATTGTTATGTAATCTATGGTCTGAAAAGAGAAAAAAGAACACAAATACAACCTCTAGACCAATGAATGAATACCAGGAGAAGCTGGCAGAAGAGGACAAATATTGTACTAGGGACTGTTTGGGAGTGAAAATACCTATAAATGCTTACAACAGGTTTAACTCATAATGTCATTAATGGGGTTGGTGTGGATCTGCTAGAGTATTTCAAGGTTTGTTTGATGTACCTGGAAGATATGCCCCTTGACGTACATGTGAAAAACAAGGGTGTTATCATGGGGAATGGTTTCCAACATAATTAAACCTTGCCCCTTGACGTACATGTGAAAAACAAAGTGTTATCATGGGGAATGGTTTCCAACATAATTAAACCACACAAATTCCATATCCAAAAGCTCTTAAGGATGATTATTTTTCCACCCTTGACCTTTTTGACGTTATGCATAACCAGAGCCAAATTCAAGTTGAAAATAATCATGACTAGAGCTAGAATCAATTTGTTAATACCAATAAAGAAGAATGGAAGAAATTTGTGAAAGTTTTAGAGGTAAAATCTTCCCATTTATTTTATAAAATTTGGAAATTAAGTATATTTCTTAAAATTTTTACTTTATACATGTTGTATGGTAATTATGTTTTGGAGGTGTGTTTGTTTTGGAACAAGGTTTTTATAATTTTAGTTTAATTATAAATAATTATTAGATGGATGGTAATATTTAACCGAGTTGTTTTTAGTGTGATTTTTTGGAAGCTTTTCTAGTGGATTTTTCCAGTCTAATTTCTCTAAAATCTGGCTGGAATTCATTGAAATCACAAGTTTGATGGGTAACCCTTGCACATAGAAGTTCCCTAGGGGTTTTTCAATGTGCTGAATCTATATATACACTCAAAAAACTAGTTTAAATAACACAAATCAAGATTTCACCACAATTTGTTCTGCCGGATTCGAAACTCCAAAAAGTCGCACTAAAAACAACTCCTTATTTAACCACCATGATATATTTTAAAATATTTTTATTAATAATCACAAATAAATTTTGAGAAAATGTTATGCCCTTTTTATTCTTTTAATTAAATTGATTAATTAAAAAAAGTCTCATATGAAATAAGTTATGTTTTTTGTGCATGTGCTAATGACAAGTCATGGTATTGATCCATGATATTGTAACAAAATCTATTTACAAGTTAATTTAGGGGTGGATATCCATGGGTGAGAATCTTGTTACACATTTTTTTAAAGCATATATGTTTAACTCATATTAATTCTTTTTATAATTTATAATAATACTAATATTTCAAAATAAACTTATAATTTAGTTAATTTTAATGATTTTTGTAATTATAGAAAATATATTATGAAATAAATGTTTTCATATTTATCATAGGTTGATGTTTATTTTCATTTACCAACAATTTAATTTATAAGCTATGCTATTTTATATCTATCTCATAAAAACAAAGGGATGGTTGGAAAAACATTAAATAACTAAATATTCACTTATTAGATAACTTAAAATATTAGGTAAATATATGATCTAGATTGGATCATTATATTGTTTTTCATCCATCCTGATGCTTTTAGAGTGGAAATAGTGGAAGAATAATCTTAGAGGACCATTTTTTACCGGTGTGACTTAAATTGGAAAATTGGGGTCTAAAACCTTTTGAGAGTAGTTTGAGTTATTAAAAAACATATTTTTTGGGGTAAAACTTTGCATCTTTAGCACCACTCTTTTTTTAATGTTCTACACATAGAGACCTTTCCAACGATGTAAGAATTGACTCAATTAGAGTCTATATTCAAAAGTTATGCCACTCCGAAGTTGACCTTCGTGTTTTGATCACCATAATTTGAGAAGACAGGACATCAATCCTTATTACTCATGGAAAATGGGTTGGCCATGTGATAATGATGAAGAATACTCTAGAATAATCAATATTGTAACTCTAGTTAAGAGTTGAAGGAGTCAAACCAAACCACTAGTAGGATAGTTGTGTAATAACTAGGCAATTAGGAGGAAAAACAATTCTTTTTTTAGTGTATTTTGTTCCATAGGCAAGTAGAGTAGTTGAGAGGGATAGGGAGAGAGCACATAGAAAGGAATTTTGCACTATAGTAGCCCACGGGCCACAAGCCTTACTTATTTGTACTTGTAGTCATTTCCTATTTACAGAAAGGGAGGAGAGAAACCTAACATTCCAATTGGGTTCTCTCAAGAGTTTTCTTGGATATATCTTGTGCCTATTTTGTTTTGTGAGATTTTATTTTGTTGTGCTCTATTTTCTGCATAGTTGTAATTTGTATGCATACACAATAAACAATAACTGAAATATCTGGAAATCTAGAGAAATAAACACTTAATGTAGATTTCATATTTTCTAATATATTTGAGTAGATCTAATATAACAAATAGTCCAATGGAATAACCACAATAATTTATGGAACAATATATTTTATATTTTATTATTATTTTTTTTATATTAAATTTTTTATATCATTTTATTAGTGGAGAGAATTTGAGCTTTTTGTATATTGGCCACTAAAAAACGATCGTTGAATTGGAAATAATAAAAAACATAATAAACTACATTTTTTTTGAAAAATCATCATTTCAATAAATCTTCCAATTAAACAACTAACTACAAAACAAATAAATAAATTTCAAAATAATAATAATAAATAAAAATAAATAAATAAAATAAAATAAAAAATTACTATTGTAAAACTTTTGAGTATCATGTAAAATATTTGATCATACACAAACTAATGCGAATTCAAAAACACATGGATTGCTATATAGCATACTGAAGACAAGTATTATAACCTATAATTTTTTCATTTTCAATTTGATAAATATTTTAGCGTCAAGAACGTCACGAATATTGTACAATATTTTCCTTTTCAATTTTATAAATATTTTAGCTTCAATGACCTCACAAAATTCCAACCAACATGACCAAAAAATCATGGATATTTTCACTTTGCATTCACCATGAGAAATATGTTTTCCTCATTCATGGTTTCTCTAAGCTCATTAGACAACCTATAATGTTCCTCTACTTCCATCCATGGATCTTCCTTCATGCGAATATTTGTTTCATTTTTGGCTTTCTATAATACCTAATCTCTAATTATTTGGAAAGACTTTACCAAAGCCTTCCATACTATAGATCCTACCACAATTTTTTTTTGAACATAAAACCATTCAAGCATGGATAGGTTTTGTAAGTATTTTGATTTCATAACCTAGCCCCATGGAGCCTCATCTATGATAATCACCATAATCTTTTTGATGAGTTTCATTCCAAAATGAAAAATATTCTTTAAACCCCACCCTCCCAAGTACTTTGGGGAGGCAATATTGTCCCATTTTCCCAATACGATAAATTGAAGATTAACTCCTTGATCCGCCTCCAAATAGATATTTGAATGGATGTGATAGACATCTAATACCTAAGGATGCTCTCTAGCACTAACTTTACCAGGATGAACCTGCCCATCCTCGACTGAAAATGATTAACTCAGTGAGAAGTGGGTGCTTCCAATTTTTTAATGTGCCAAGACCAATTCATCAAATGTGTAACTCCTCTTAGTGATCTTCCATTCATAATATGAAACGGTATCCTTCCTATAAATCTATCAATTCAATTGTTATATGCAAATTCAATTTGTAATAACATTAAATCCCATTTTCTTGGTTTATCTCCCATATGACATCTTAGTAAATGTCTAAGGCTCTTGTTCACTACTTCTATTATTCCATTAGTATGTAGGTATATCTAGAACTAAAATACAATTTTGTATCTATATTCTTCCATAAATTTCTCTAGAAATGATTGACAAATTTGTTGTCCCTATCTAAGGTTATGCCTATTGGAAAACCATGTAAATGGGTAATTTTCACAGAGAATAAAATAGTTATGCTCATGCCATCATTGGTCCTCTTACAAGGAATGAAATGTGGCATTTTTTATAAGCTATCAATAACAACAAAATTAGAGAAATTAGCTCATTGGATTCTAAGTTATCCCAATTCATAAAAAGTCCATTTAGATGCTCTCCCAAGGTGCTTTTCATAGGGAAATGGGTATACAAACCAATATTATGACTTCTTACTTTATCATGTTGATAAATCTTACAACTTTTAACCATTTTCTTAATGTTTTCTTCACAATCGTGGGCCAATGATATTTCTTTTCAATCAATGGTTGGATTTTATCAATGCCAAATTGTCCACCCAAGCCATCATTATGTATCTCTTTGATGATATTATCCCTCATCAAACCTCTGGGAATACACAAATATTAATTTTGAAATACAAGTACCTCCTAGATAAAATAATCTAAGAAATTAGTTAGATCTCCAATCCATTGTTCTTTACTAGATTTCCAAGATTCAACAAATTGTGGGTCTATTTCATACAAACTCTTCATTGATGTCCATCCTTACTATCTCAATTGGCATAGTGGTCAACAATGATGTCCTTCTATTTAATGCATCATAAAATCTATTCCATCTTCTAGACCTATGTTTCAACATAAGTATATCTCTATGATAAGTTGGGGGAATTTTCCCAAATGTCTTTGGTTTTTATGAGTTATGGAGATTGGTTATGTTACATGTATATATTTTGAAATTGATACCTAATATGTGTAGCATGAGGGAACGTTAAGAGAATTTGTCTCAATGGGTGGAGGCACAACCTCTAAGAGAAGGATTGGATGGGGTGTACTAGATTTAGTTTTAAGATTATAAATCATAAAATGCTTTTATAATTTCTCTTCGAGTTTCCCTTCATTCGCTTTGCAAAGGTCTATACATCGTTATATTCATTCTCTACATTTTTCAAACATGAATATGAATGTAGATTATTTATTCTTATTTTTTGTGGCTTGAAGCGTTCTCAAGTATTTTTATGATTCTTATTGCATAGATCCTAATTCAATTATATAAAATTAGATATTTGAAGGTTCTCATGTTGCTAGAAACAACATGCCCAAATGGAGTCATCAAATGTTGACCTATTTTGTAGTCAACATGACTATGATTGCAGAGTCTTGTGAAAAAACTTGCACAAAATCCATAAGTTTATCACTTACAAATTTTCACCGCTATTCAATGTAACCATTGTTTAAGCGTCTCATTAATAATATCCTATATAGGCTACTAATGGCACCATAATGATGTTGCAATGGAGTAATGAGGATGTTTTGGTGGCACACTCATTTTTATTTCAATCTCTTTAATTTTCACATGGATTATGCTTATGATTATTTCATGATGATATGGGTGTAGCTTGCTTGGTTGTTTTGATAATTATATACAAATGCATTTTCATTTTGACAATATATAAATTTCTCAAATGAATTTGTTTTTGGTTGTATGAATAATGGTTATAAGCTATGGTTGTAGTTGACGATGATTGTGTTGGTTATATTGTGATTGGTTTCCTTTGCCTCTAATTACAACTTGACATGGTACTTGCAAAATAAAAGTATGACATTGTTAGTGAATGAATTGGTGTGTGTGGAAGTGATTGATTCTAGAACAATTGGTGAACAAAAGTAAAACTATGGTTTAAATCTCCTAGACTTGTTATACTGAGCATACATGTAAATACGTCTTGGAATTATGCCAAAGGAAATCCATGTATATGTTGGTACACACATTGGAAAGATAGTGCAAATATTATAAATTTTTTCATAGATAAAACTATAGTCTTGACCCCATACAACACTTAGTATTATTGTAATGCATTCTAGTTGATTTTGGCATATACATTGACTATATGATTACAGGCATGTCATCAAGATTTGATTTGGATGCACGAGGCAAAAAATATGGTATAACCATTGCAACTTATCATGAAGGTATTTTTCATTTAACTTGGAAGTAATAATACCATGTATTACATGGTGCATTAGATAATTTCCATCCTTGATTCGAATCAAATGATTGACATGTGAGATCGTTATTTCAAAGGGTGTCAACATTAATCCTATTACTTCCAAAATTGTATGTAGATGGTAAAATTCCCAATCCACAATGTGCAATATGAGTGAACGTCTAGGAAGGTCATCCACTGTCACCTTAGAAGCTTTTCCTCTCACTTTAGGCCAACTCTCCTTCGACTCAAAGCGGGTACCCCTAATGAGATTACTAAGACAAATCAATGAAAACTAAGGTGCTATCAAATATAGCCTTAGTAAAATGGGTTTTAGGATTTTTTTAGGATTTTTGGATTAGGTGATGGAAGGATATGAAGATTCATGCCAATATTTAACTAGGGAAATGATGTTATCATTATTGCACCTTAGAAATTATAAGAAACCAAAAATTGTAGTTCTATTCAAGGGGGAAACCTCATTTTACTATGAATACAATCTACACAACTCTATAGAGAGAGTGAGAGAGAGAGAGAGAGAGAGAGAGAGATTTTACTACGAATACAATCTACACAACTCTATAGAGAGAGAGAGAGAGAGAGAGAGAGAGAGAGAGAGAGAGAGAGAGAGATATTTTAGAGAGAGAGAGAGAGACATTTTACTATGAATACAATCTACACAACTCTATAGAGAGAGAGAGAGAGAGAGAGAGAGAGAGAGAGAGAGAGAGAGAGAGAGATTTTACTATGAATACAATCTACACAACTCTAGAGAGAGAGAGAGAGAGACATTTTACTATGAATACAATCAACACAACTCTATAGAGAGAGAGAGAGAGAGAGAGAGAGAGAGATATTTTACTATGAATACAATCTACACAACTCTATAGAGAGAGAGAGAGACATTTTACTATGAATACAATCTACACAACTCTATATATATATATATATATATATATATATATATATAGAGAGAGAGAGAGAGAGAGAGAGAGAGAGAGAGAGAGGAAACAAGGGCTAAAATTATAATAAATAGGACTATGTGGGTTCTAGCTTGATAATAATGGAAATGTAATAAATTCATATCTAGAGCTTAATAAGGGGTTTTAGGGTCAACATGGGCCTTATATAGGGCTAGTATGCCCCTCTTCTCTGCTTCAAACAAGTATTGTCCTCAACACTTAACTAACTGCTAGTGATTTTGCAAGAATACATCATCTTCCCATGCCATCTCTTCCACTGGTAGGTTCTTTTGTTTAATGACTTACTTCACAATTGTTGGGTTACTTGGTTTTTTGAATCCTTGTTTCAACAATTATTTATACTTCTAGTATTATTTCCCTTCTTCATTTATCTCTAGTACACTTCCCGACTATAAATTAATAGCATGGTCATGACCTTGATTATGTGGAAGACCCTTAGGAATGAATACAAATATCTTGGGATGATTGTTGGAAGCTTTATGGAGATCCATTGACATAGATGATATTGACATTTGAAAATTTAGTGAACATAATTGTGCCATTACACCCTGGTGCTCCTTTTTTAGTAAGGGTTACCCTTAGATACCTCTAATTTTCCTTTCCTTTTGAGGTAAATATTATGAAGAGATCATGAAAATTAAAGGTCATTTTTCCTAATGATTATAATCATTGGATCCCTAACGCAACATCATCACCACCCATTTGTCTGTAAATCATGGGACTATCACACAAATACTCCCCCATATTGAGATTATTACTATGGCATTCCCTGAACAATTTAGAGTACCTCCATCTGCAATCATTACTTGAAACTTTCGTGCTAGATATCTTAAACAATTGAGAATTTTTGCTAATTGTAATTGATGAAGTTATGGGTACTGCCTAAATCAATCAACATTGTTACCTTTTTGTTTTTGATATATTCTTCTATCTTGAGGGTTGTGGAGTATTGATGCCAATCAATGCATGATATGATATCATTGGAGTAGTCTCTTCTAGCTCTAGATATTCTGATGGTTATAATTCTTGATCTTCTTTCTCTTCAGAATATTTGTAGAATAATTTCTTGCATTATCATTCATTCAAAAAAAAAAGTGAAAAACATTTTCATGTAGGTGCATTTGAATAGAATTCCATTTTACTTTGGTGAGTGCATTGAAAAGGAAAGTGAAAGATTCTTGTAGCTACATGTTAACGAATTGAATATCATTTTGCTTTTGTTGGGTTTATTGAAATAGTGAAAGTGAAAGATAGGAAGAATTTGTTTGTTGCATACTTGATTGTTACATTAGTGTGTGAATCTCTTCCCTATGTTAGATAGCTTTCGTCGAATCGAAAAGAATAATTTCTCATGCTAGATGAATTATAGGTGTTCAGGTGGCACCGATCTCTAAGACTTAAAACTGAAACTTAATTGAAGATCAACTTAAAATTTACTTCAATTAACCTAAGGAGCGTTTTTCATTAACGAAAAACATTTAAATTTCTAGGCTAGAGACGTGTTCCAACGTCATTAAATGTAGGAGTTGTCGTTATTTTCCAGCGTTATATCTCAGGGTGAAATCCCATTCCACGTACGAAAGTGTATAGGACCGTTCTCCAGTAATTTCAGGTATATCGAACGTGCTCCACACATGATAAGTATAAAGGAACACTCTCATCGAACATTTACATATTAGACAACACTACTACAAACTGCATTCCCACTTATTGTCGTGTATATATTGGGAGCCCCCTAGAGGTTGTTATCTAGCCACAGGTAATCGAGTATGTTGCCTTGTATACTATGATACACTGAACATAGCATTCAGGGATATTGGTTGATGTACATTAAGTCCTTGGTTCCTCGAAGGTGTATATAGCAGTTCATGGTTACTTAGTAAACCCTCATGCCTAGTTTTACCCCCTTTTGATTTATTTCTTTTTTGATCATAAAATCAATTGACCATGAAATCACCAATTACTCGTGAAATGAAAACCTCATTTTGTCCTCAACATTAATGGTTAATTGTAAAATTGGTTTTAATCCCAAAGCATTCACCAACACACATTTATGATTTATTTTCTGAAAAGACATCGTGGAAGAACCACCAAGAATCCCAAACGAGACTCCGGATATCTATGGAAATACTAATGCACCCGATTCACCTAGAGTTGTAAGTTATGATAACGTTGAGCCTGAATCCCTTGAAAACCAAGGAGTTGAACTTGGTATTGTCCCAAGCATCCAACCCCTTTTTTCTCAACCATCTCTAGAGTTGGTAGGCTCATCACAGGACTCTCATCCGGCTAGTCTTCAATCTATTTAGGATTACATGTCTTTTCCTCCTAATTCACTCTTTGAATTAGATTCTTCTGTGTATTTATCACCTCCACATTCGTATAGTTTGTTTGATACTCCCAACGTACCTCTGAGTCATCCTAGACTGACTTGGGTTCCCAACCAAGATTTATTCCCAATCATGGAAACAAAAGGTGATAACCCACATGTAGGGTCAACACCCCAAGGTATTCTAGTGGAAACTTCTAGAACTCACATTCCTAGTACAGAGGTTGATCCTTTGTCATTGCTTCCTCCCGAAGGATTTCCTTATGTTTCTGCTCCCTATATGACAACGGGGCCAAGTACACCTCCTCCTTATAGTAGTATACCCTTGGTTCCGTCGGGTTCTAACTCTCTCAGTGACGCTTTTTCAGATGATTTTGGCACAAGTTCATTGTTTCAAAATCCCATTTATTCCTCTAGTGTCGCACCTACTACTAGCTCGTTTGTCCCAAACATGTCGGTAACTACACAGACCCCTTCCCAACCTACAATGTTGATAAGTGAAACTCATGTTCCCCTTAATCTTTCTACTCCTCCTATTGTAGCCACAGTAACTGCGGTTCCTAATGTGAGTGAACAACATACAAATCCATCTGCCCCAATGTCTAGGGGGCAATATTCTCCGCCCTACACATCTGTTTTTTCTGGTGGAAGCTACACACACCCTCTGGGTGCAATTCAACCTATTGGTGTTATTTCTAACCTATGTGGAACATAAATTCCATTTGTATCAAGAAATGTTGGAGGGACACCTTTACAAGGTCATCAAGTTCCTTTGACTTAACTTTCCTACCAACAACCTTATACTCCTACAAGCTCACAACAGCTCCAAAGTCTCTATCAGCAGGCATGTCTTCAAATGCAGTATGGTGCTCAAATGCAATATGATTATGGGACTATTAATCTTCCTCTATGGCCACAAATTCCTATTCAACCGTAGTAGGGACCCTACCCACATCCATAGCCAAAAGTGTCTTACCCGCAGCCATAGTCGCAGGTTTCCTATTCGTAGCCACAGTCGCAGGTGTCTTACCCGCAGCCACAGCTACAGGTTTCTTACCAATCCCAATAGGGATCCTATCAACAACCATGGAAACAAACTCCTATTCAACCCCAACAAGGATCTTACTCATAGTCGCAACAACAAATTCCTTACCAAACCCAACATGGATCTTACCAACAACCGTTGCCACAATCGCAGCAGATGCAATAAGGACCTTACAAACAACAATATGGTCCACTTGCTTTGTAAACTCCATACGTCCAATATGGTCACCAGACTCAGTATGGTCAGCCTCTTTATGGTCAAACTCCATATGGTCAAAATCCTTATGGTCAAACACCTTATGGACAAAATCCACCATAATGGGGGCTGGCCCAGACTCAGCAAGGTTGGAATACTCACTTTGGCACATGTTAGAGACCCTATACTCCATACAACCCACAACTGCCATTTTTGGCAACTTTGGAATTGTTGGATGTGTCGAGGCTTAAAAATGACCCAATACTTCACTCACCATATTGGCCTCCGGTACCAACCAAAATTCCTAGTGATTGCCCCAAATTCGAAGGTAAATCTGGAGAAGACCCCCAAGCACACATTATGACTTACCATTTACGGTGTTCTTCTAACTCTTGAGTCGATGATTCTATCTGATTACATCTTTTCCAATGCACTTTAATGGGTGTTGCTGCCAAATGGTATATAGAGCTTGTTGAGCCCTGAAATTACATCTCTTCTACACACTTTCCTAGACTTTTTTCCCCTCACCAGTGCCTCATAATCTATCAAAGATCATTACATATCGATTCTAAGAGTGCATTTAAGTGGTTTTCTAGCTATATTTTTGTGTTTTCTATTTGACTTAGATTTTGCTCATCAGCTGCGGAATGCAGCCACTTTCCGCAGCTGACTCGAGATTCCGCAGTTGTTTTTATTGATCTCTAGGTTATAGGTGTCGGCAAGCAAAACAAGGCACATGGTCAGTTCAGGAAAGATCTGGACATGGACCAGGTCCTATTGGTTTAGCCAAATTCGTAAAGGAAAGCCTTGGTCAAACAATGGTCAAACGAGGAGTTCTACAGCAAACAGGTCTCTGTTTTCAACACATGAAAGGTCCAAGACCATTCCTAGATCCATGGATTCATTTTGACAGCTATAGACTGCCTCCACGATGAAAATACAACATCCACCTTTTGGTAGATTGAATGATCATGGCAACCAATACGCTAAGCTCACGGGTTCTGTCTTTTTATGTGTCCTCTGTTGAAGGTGTTTCAAAGGGAAAACAGTTATGTAATTTCCTTTATAAATAATGCGTTTGCAAACGCATGTAGCTAGTTTTTTTTATATAGTCTTACTGTTAATTTATGTACTGTTGCAGTGAAATTGGTCCTGCTGTTGTAACGAGAGGATCCTTCCTCTGTTTTGCAATATAAAAAGACTCTGTTTCATATGACTGTGTGAACGTAATTTCAGACTAACAACATGTTAACCAAGGCCGTGCAGAGGGCCCCTGCTGGTTGAGGTTTTGTTTCTTTATTTCTGGAAAGTTTTGCAGCTAATGACACTACTCCTAGGAACACGCGCTAATGCACATTTAGGAACAACGGGCAATGATGGAATTACATATATAGTCACTATAGATATTGGAACATCACTCATAGGTTCTCGCTTTCCTGAACGTAGTGAGGGGAAGGGACAAAGGCATATGCCGGAAAATCATAAGTAGACACACTTGCTTATGTTGGAACTCCAAAATACCAAAAACTTTTCAATGTTATCATGGCAACCATTAGTACCAAAGTCCATGATAACCATCATAATAGACAAGATTTCATGTAGTGTTGTTTTCTTATTTTCATTATAGATATTTCATAGTTTGTTCACCTGTGTATATTTTATAATTCAGTTATGGTGTTAATGTTTCATTCCTGTACATGATTTTCCAAGCATTATATATTTTTGCTAGCACTGATCAGTGTGTTTCAAGATAGGCTATGCTCGAGCGTTTTCATATAATTTTTGCAATAAATAGTGACATGAGATTGGCCTCTCTGCTCACTCTATTTTTTTTTAGCTTTTCAATTTCAGTTATGTTTTGATTTTGGTCTTATTCATTTGTTGTTGTTAGTTAGTTTAGATATCAAATTCTTCATGTCATTTAACGTTATCTCCAGAGCCATGGCTTAACCCCGAAAGCTACTTGGCGAGCTATCAGATTATAAGTGAGGTGATTTGATTTTACTTTCATTTCTGCAATTAGATATCAGGTTCTTCATGACAAAAAGCTACTTGGCGAGCTATCGGATTATGAGTGAAGTGATTTGATTTTACTTTTTTTTTTTTTTTTTTCGCATTTAGATATCGGGTTCTTCATGTTATTGACGTTATCTCCAGAGCCATGGCTTAACCCCGAAAAGCTACTTGGCGAGCTATCGGATTATAAGTGAAGTGACTTGATTTTACTTTCATTTGCAAGTAGGTAATTTAGATAGCAATTCCTCATGTTATTGACGTTATCTCCAGAGCCATGGCTTAACCCCGAAAAGCTACTTGGCGAGCTATCGGACTATAAGTGAAGTGAATTGATTTTACTTTCATTAGTCTGCAATTTTTGGTTTGTTTGAGTGTAATAGCTTAAATTTTATTTCTGTATTTGATTTCATGATCAGTAGTTCATCATTTGTTTGATTTGAATAGCTGCACATTTACATTCTTGTTCAAGTACTAATTTCATCACTAGTATGTTTTGAGATCCTTTGAAGTGTTAAGCTCTGGAAGTTATCATAAGGGACATAATTGCCTTAAATCTATATCCATACTTGCCTTCTAAAGTATTCTTAAAACTTAGGAATAGGATTTCCATTCGCATTAGGAGACAAACAAAGACAAAACCCCCAAAACAAAATAAAATTGAAAACAATAAAAAGTAAGAAAGAGGTTGTCTTGCACATATAGTGCGCTACACTTCATCAGTTTACGACTCCCGGATTGATAATTAATGTAGCAATTTTGGAAATACTAAATTGACTAAACAGAGCTCCCTCATGGTGCTTTTCAAGACTTCAATACTTTAGGCATGGCTTTCCTCACTAACATTCAATTTCCTATCTAGTATGAAACTGGAACTCATCTCCTAACATCTTTGCAACAAACGACTTCTACTCACATCTCTGATCATATCTATGAATGGAGGTCTCGGCGTCATATTATCAAATTCGATATCCTGGATCATCTCTTGACTGAATGGTTCACTAAATCATTCATCCCTCCTATTGCTAACGATATAGCCATGGGTGGTTGTGTGACTGAAAAACAAGCTATCGCCCATGCCCAGTATTTGGATTTGGTTTATTCACAATCTCGCACATTATATGAACTCTTAACTGGTGCCCAGTGACCTTTGACTGGCCCTACCTCTTGTAAACCCACAGATTCTCCACTTATTGAAGGCATCATTGTATTTGTGGCTCAGTGGTCTAGTAGTACTCTGGATACCTCTTCAAAACCTAAATCTACTATGACCACTGCAAATTCAAAAATTGTTGATACTCCTAAGAATCTTGGTAAAGCCTTAGAGTTAAATGTTGTTCAGTCTGCCACAGTAGATAAATCCTCGAAAGACAATAAGAAGGGTAAAGTCAAAACTAAACAAGATACCCCTAAATAGGATTCCCAAAATTAGTAATTTGATGACACGCCCAAACAAAAGCATAAGTATCCTTGCCTTATCTGTGATGAAGTTCATTACATCTTATCTATGATGAAGTTCATTACACTAAAGGGATGCTAGTTGTGCTGAAGGAACCTTTCCTATCTCAGAAGACACAATTGGTGAACCAACCCCATGCTCAAGCCTCTAGAAGCTCTCAAGTGTCTATGAGTAGCTCAGAATAGATTTTTGTAGCCATGAGTTCAAAATATTATCCACCTCCTAAGAAAGCTATCATGGAGAAAGATACCGTTGATGTACCCTCTTCCTCCACTCCATCTAATTCTAGTCCTCTCCACATCAAGAAACCTAGCGTTGGTTCCATCATCCGACCACCCCGTAAAGGTGTTCTTTGAAAATTGTCCTATAATCTGAATGCACAAGCTGCCCAACACTACAACATTGTAGAATATTTAGCTTAAGCACCCTTAGCGATGTCGCCTTTGGAAGTCCTTCAAACATGCCTGTCACAAAGGAAGGCTTTGTTATCCGCTATTGGAGGAATTTATCCCACAGATTCTAGTATGATTACTTTTGATCTCAAAAACCATGTACCTCACCTACCACCGCAACTTGCTTTCCTTATACAAGTTGTTGCTATGGGCAAGACTATCCACCGGACTGTCGTTGATGAAGGAGCATCCACATGCATCATGTCCATCTCATGTTGGAAAGTCATTGGTTCCCCTCCTCTCAACCATTCTCCAAACACTTTAGAAGCTTTCAATGATCAAGGTTTTCGCCCATATGGTATTCTCAACTCCTTACCCATTCAGTTGGAGGGAAAGAGAGTCAATTTCGAAGTCGAGGTTGTTGACTCCAATCTCAATTACAACCTTTTACTTGGTCGGAGTTGGAATCATGCAATATTTTGTGTGGTCTCATCTCTCTTCCGTGTACTTTGTTTTCCCCACCAAGGGAAAATTGTCATTGTTGATCAATTGGCTTTATTTTCCTCTGATTCTGAAACAAGTAATGTGCCTTACATTGGAAAAACCAACATCCCTTACGAAAGTGTTAGTGGAGGCCTTTTCAAGGACCCTATCTTAACGAGAACTTTTTGCCTTCCTCCTCCATCCAATGTTGTCTTAATTAACATGATCTCCTCTCATTATGACCCATGGATCATTCCTTGTCCTGACCAGATCAATGATTTTTGCGACGCCATTTTGCTTAGCCCAGTTGAGAAAGATTATCAAATTATTCTTTTGGATTATGCGACTGCATCTAAAACTCATGATAAATTGATATTTTCCCTAGAATCGTATCTACAAACCCCTTGGCTTGGTTCTTTTGATTCCAAAGATCCTTTGAACGAGACAATCTTGACTGATGAAATCATTGTTGAATTCATGTCTCTAGAAGGATCCTCTTGGAATGATATTCATCATCATTCCTCTTTTCTTCCTAGCCCTGGGTCAATTCCTACTTGTCTAGGTACTTTACTTTCTCCTGCAATGACTACTCTGTTTCAAACACTTATCTTGGTTCATGAAGTGTTGTTTGAAGGTAATTTAGGGAAAATTTTGGCAACCATGCCCATCGACATCTCGGTTAAACCTGGCATTGTCAAAAACTTTCACTTGGGGGCATATTTTTCTCACGATAAGATTAAGATTTTTGCATCCCTCTTCATGAGACGTTTTCAACGGGTTCTTACCGTTCGACAATTTCTGAAATGGGGCATTCATTTTCTGACTTGTAACCCTCACTCACCCAGGGGGCATGAGAGCATTGTCATTGTTGTGTATCATTCCACTAATTGGCCGAGTCGATGCTTACATATCATGCCAATGGTGAAAATATGGTTTTATTCTCTTTTGATCAATTACCCAAGTCCTGAAATGGGCTCTATATGAGAAATATTATGCCTAGATTTTGCATAGATGCCTTGTACATTAGTGTGTATTTCATTAGTGTGGTGTATTTTGGTGTGAATGTTTGCATTTTTGTGAACATGTTTTCCCTTCTTACCACGTGTTCCACTTGGTTTGCAGATGTTGATGAACCTTCTTCCCCATATCGGTTTCACTGATGACGCTTGCCATAGTACATAGAATCTCTCTTCTCGTTGCATGGGCACTTTATGCTCCCAATGGTGAGTTACTGAGTTTACAGGGCATATGTATAGGTCGTATAACTAACAACATTGTCGAATATAGTGCAATTTTCAAACTATTGTCTAAAGTTTTTTCTCTTGGTATTAGGGCGTTAGTTGTTAAACTTAACTCACAACTCATTGTATTACAGTTAAACAGGCATTATTCCATCAGAAACCCTAATATTTTAAGGATGTATTTACGTGTTCGTATCTTGGAAAGAAATTTTGATTACATTACTTATCAACATCTTCCAAGACATCTAAACACATTAATAGATACATTGGAAAATCATGTATTAGATAGACATCTGTGACATACGTAAAAAGAAAACCATCACATAGTAGGAATAGTAGATATAATAGGTAAACCATGCATATATATATATATATATATATATATATATATATATATATATATATATATATATATATATATATATATATATATATATATAGATATATATATATTTATTTATTTATAGAGAGAGAGAGAGTTTGCAAAATGTTTGTTACATCAAAATATCAAAATTTGTGTTCTGAGACACATGGCTTCTCGAGCCCACATAAGTGCGGAAAATGAAAACTAGAGATGGATATTTGTCAACATGGTGCTCATGGTAGCACGAAACAGCGCTGATAACTCGGTTCAACAACCGATGCAGTATGGATGACACTCCTACAGTATGCCTCTGATACCACAGTGGCACCTCATCAATAGACACATCTTCTAGAATGCCTCTTGTTAAGACTTCCAGGTTGCATTCCACCTCCACTATTGGGTCAGCTCCCTCCTCATAGGGTGTATCCTCTATATTTCATGCCACCCTCCTAGCTATCGGATAAACCCCTGGAGGTATATCTGGTGTTATGGACATTTTTGTGCCTTACAGCATTGAGCATGAAATTTCCGTAATCTAAGGGATCCAAAGTCCCTAAACATGTTGTTCCTACCCCTAGAGGAACAAGGCTAACAAACCACAGCAATTCACAGAAGTTCTCCACCAAAAACTGCTCAAAAACAAGTCAATTCAGGATCAATTCAGTGGCTCCACTAGCTGTCTGCGCTGAATGTCAAAGCCAACACTGGCTACCTGCACTGCAACACGGGTAGAAGCACTACCAGGGTGCGTTGAGCGAGAGTTGACAAATGGCAAGTTCATTCCAAGAGGTGTCAAGGCCTAGGAAGCTTCCAGAATCTTCCTCGATGACACTTGCCTCAGTGAATTCGACTATGATGAGTAAGAGGCTCTTAATCTCCAAGTGGAATCAAGAACCTCCAAGTGGAATCAAGAACTGACAGAGGGAGAGGACACTAGTCAGATCTTAAGCTGACTCATCCTCTCTCCAAACATCTATATATGGATCTCTCCTCCATGAGATCTAGAGGTTGGAATTTTGTTATTGCAAAGAATTGCTGTTGGTTTGAGACTGGAACTATTGGGTGCTTAATGCTTTGAAGGGGGTGAAGATAGGAATTCCATTTGCTGGGAAGGAGATGCTAGATTGGAGCCCTCTAGGTTGTATCTCTTCCTGGACCTTGTTATTCATCAATAAAGCTATCTTGGTTTCTCCTATATACTAATGTATCTTTGATGTATGATTGCATTAGTATGTTTAGTTTATTTCTAATCTTGAACTAGTTATGAATAAGAATCCATGTCTTGTGTAGTGTTCTCTTCTTGTGATCTTGCAGAAACCTCTTGAAGCTGGGCGAGCGAGAAGGCAAGTAGCTGGGAACCCCCAAAGAGAAGAGATACCGGATCGAGGGACAAATGGAAGACATCGGTTAGTCCATCTATCTCTCTCTTCATTCTTAATTCATAAAGGAAGAATACTAGAATAGCTGTCTCTGTTTGTTGCTAAGGCACTGTCACACCTTAGGTGGATAGGATCGTCCTGCATAGGCATTTTTCCCCACAACAAATTGGCGACTCCACTGGGGAGATCTGTTTAGTCATTTTATTTGTGTCTCTATCATTGTTTGTTTCATAGACTCAACAGCAACAATCGAACTGCATCTGCTATTCTCAGATGCAAAGTAGAGAGCTGCTGCTTTGATCCAATCACTGGATTTGTCTATGATCTGAACAATGGACTCACAAATGATTTGATGATCCTTTGTGATAGATCTTAGCCCTTCCTCAAAGCATCCCTTTGATTGTACCTTGCTTGTTGCTTTTATTTGGCCTGAAACTGTAGATTAATCAGCAATCTGTGACCCAGAACCCAGTGAGAAACTCTCGTTTCTCCTTCAGTGCAGACCCTGTGAAGAGGTTCTGCATTTCAACGCAGGTCCCGTGAAGGCTACCTGCGCTGAATGTCAAAACCCCTGTGTTGAGGTTGCGTTGATCCAGTTAGGCCTTGTGCAGCTGGGGTTCTCTGCTCTGTTTTGCCTTGTTTTGATCTCTGATTTTTGCAGCCTGTAACCAGCATAGGTACCAGTCTGATAACTCCTTTTCTCTGCTTAAATTCCGCCTCCTTTTGTACAAAAAGGCTGTGAGTGTTTTTATGTGTTTGTGGCGTCATTTATAGTTTTCCTTTGGAAGAGTGAAATAGTCATCCTGTAGCCCTTGATTCAGATCTATTGATTTTGATCTTAGGAGAGAGTTCATTGGCTGTTTACAGTTGATTATACATTTACTTTTGCTTTTGGTTTGAGTTTGTCTCTTTTAAGTGTCGAAACAAGTGTTCATTTCGAAAATCGTAAAGTGTTGTAATCTCTTCTACCCTCTCTGATTTCGAAAAAGTAAACTTGTTTGTATTTTTCATTTAAAAGCAAATTCAAAGTTGTACAAAAAGATTTCTTTTGTAGGCATCAATACTAAGAAAGCGGAAAACAAACACCTGCATTGTGCATTTACATTTTGATAGTTTGCATGTTTGATTTAGGAAAAGTGCATTAGAGTGTGCTGATTGCTCTTTGAGAAAAGATGGTCTCTTTCTTTTCCCTTTGTAGCTAGGATTTTCATAAGTTGAAAAGATATAAAGCTTGCTTATCATCTTTAGACTGCATTTAGGAATTTGTATCATACATCTCGTGGTGAACCTAAAAAGGCAAACTTCTAAAAAGATCAACCTAAAATAAATTGAATGAACTTAACAATGCTTTGCAACATAACGCACAACATAGAGGTCTAGGCTAGAGACGTGTTCCGACGTCGTAAAGCCTGGTGACTGTCGATCTCGTTGATGGTGGGTGATTCCTCCTGAGGGACGATAGCGCCAGTATGGATTGTGCTCCCACGTACCGTCGCGTATATATTGGGAGACCCCTATAGGCATAAAACCTTTATCCTTAGGAAGCCGTGTCGGCTGCCCTACTGATCGCAATGCACTGAACACAACATTCAGGAAGATCGACCGCCCGTACCTTAAAAAGTATTCTGCGGTTTTGCGAAAAGTTTGGCACACCCTCTACCTAGAACTCCAGAGCAGTTCCTTTTGGCCTTTTTCAGACTCTATAATGGAAAAAGTCCATCCGAGCATTTGTCACTTCGGGCTCGTTAAAACATCGAAGGAGACTAGAGTCATCTTTAGCTTTTTCTCGACTCTTTAAAATTGAAAAAGCAAGTTGTGTCTAAAGCGTCGTTAAAAATTTATTTTAAACGGAACAATCACCCCTATTCCTACGTTGATCTTTAGGTTGAGAAAATGGAGCACACCAACCAAGGAATTCCCCTTGGTGGAAATCCTAGTCCCTTCTCCTCTTGGGGAGATGTTGGTGCGCCCCATATGGCCACATTGTCGCTTCGAGGACTGACAATTGGCTTTCCGGTCTGGCTCTTCTCAACCAATGTCGTTCAGAACACCACTATTCCTGAACAGTCAAATCAACAGTCAGACCAGACCAGAGTTACCCACCAGCCTTCTACTTCATCTAATTCTTCCTCTCCTCCTTCCTCTTCACTTGATGGAACTGGTAAAACAAAAAACCAAGTTCCTAAGGAGAAGAAGGAAAAGAAGAAGAAAGAGAAGAAGAAGAAGGAGCCAAAAGCAACTGGGGGCAAACAAGTGGCGTCTGACAAAAATCCACACACAGCACTGACTAGGCCTAAATCGCCATGTGTCATATGCAAGGGAGACCACTTCCACAGAGATTGTCCCTGCATCCCTCAGATACTAAGGGACTGGTCTCCCCGTTTGCACAATTCGGTGGCGTCAACCTCTGAGAGCCATGTTGACAGCTCACCGTCAACTAGTGAAAGTGAAGTCACAGGACAGAGAGGGAAAGCTAGATTTCCCTGCAAACTGTGTGAAGGCGACCATGCCATTCACCGTTGTCCCTTCTTAGACGAGGCGAAAAGAGTTTTGGAAGATCGCCGGTTTTACCAGTACAACTTCCTCCTGGATATCAAAAACTCCTACCAAGTCCTTCACCAGTTGAGAACCCGGCTGGTCCGCTCAGGTGGTCAGCCGAAACACCTATCATTGGAGATGAACCGTCTGAATCCATACCTGATGAAAGTCAAAAGGT
This sequence comes from Pinus tabuliformis, assembly GCA_031772625.1. Taxonomy (NCBI): domain Eukaryota; kingdom Viridiplantae; phylum Streptophyta; class Pinopsida; order Pinales; family Pinaceae; genus Pinus; species Pinus tabuliformis. The sequence goes on from CM062806.1 coordinate 603,863,658, forward strand.
TGAGGCGGCAGTTGACCCGGTTTTGCCTTCAGAGGCTCTATCTTCGAATGATACCATCACAGAGGAGAATAAAGATGACACCGTCCAAATTATCTTCATCAACACAGACTCCGACGAACAAGGGGGCAATTTGCCCATTCCTTTATCGCAGGAAGGAACTTCGTCAGAGTCATACCCGGCTGTCTATTTGGTCCCACCACCAAGCAACCTAGTTGTCTCGTTCCACTGGAACCAACTAGGCAGACCCCGTTTGCCAGCAAGCATACCATTCAGAATTATCGTTCAAATATACAAAATGGTAATGGCTGGCACCATCATTGATGAGGGGGCATTTGTGAGTATCCTTTCCTCTATTGCTTGGAAAGCGCATGGTTCGCCAGCGCTTTTGCCTGAAATGAGAAATATGACAGGCTTTTGATAAAGGAACCAGTCGACCTTTAGGGATCCTCCCCAATGTGCCTATTACATTGAAAGGGAAGACCATTCAAATGAACGTGATGGTTGTTCAAGGACCCTTGGATTATAACCTACTCCTTGGACGAGACTATATATATTGCATGGGAGCCATCGTCTCCTCACTCTTTAGAGTAATGTGTTTTCCGCATGAAGGAAGAATGGTCAAGCTCGTAGACCAACTTTCATTTCCCGGATCACGCATCGCAAATAGTCATATACCGTCCCTAAATGGTCTTTTCACGCAAGAAATGTCTCAACCCACGGTCCGTCCTCCTCATGAGCGCGAGTAATCTGGGAGGATATGACTGGACCCCAGGGGGCATGCGTCCTGGTCTGCTTCGGCAGGAAAACTTTGGGTATAGGGTAGGTTTCCGCAGGAGAATATGACTAGTCCGTACCCCGTCTGTGAGTGGAAGAGGGGTTGTTCTAGAATAAGATTATTTTGTCAAAGTTATGTGAGTTGGCGGGCTTCGTCGCTCACCTTTGTCTATTTCGGTAGTCATCGCCGAAGAAGTGTTTTGTTTGAAAGATTAACGAGACAATCTTTGGGTAACCTGAAAGAGGTAAGCCTCTCTCGGTAAAACAAATGTTTTGGCGAAAAGGAAGTAGAGGTAACCTTGAAATCGTATTTTATACCTGGGGGCATGCAAACCTTTTGGAGTGCAAGAAAAGAGCGATTATTTATCTGTTTTTAGGATTAGTCGTTTCCGAACTTGCATAACGAAAGGATCCGGAGCAAAGCTTAGTGAGATGAAGCTCCATAAAAAATAGAATCTTGATGAGACACTTTTATCATATGATTAGGTTAATCGAGCAGTTTTAGCACACAATTCATGCTCGTTAAAAAATAAATGCAAGATCTGAGCAGTTTTAGCGCATAGTTCATGCTCGTTAAAAAATAAACATAAGATCGAGCAAATGTTTCCACCCGTGTTTAAGCTCGTTAAAAAATGAACTATCCCGGTAAATAACCACTGTGAATGTAACATCATCAGCCATTAAAGCCTTGGTCGTGTTTGCCCATCACCTCCACTTTTCCATTGGCCGATCGTTCACCTCCATATGATTGTTTACCCATTTTGAGGAACAGCTGCGAAGAGTGATTTCACTTAGCCATCCTTGTGACACTGTCGTGATTGGAAAATTCCAACCTTTACCTGGAATCAGCTGCTAACCTGTTTCATCACTCGTTCCTCAAAAGACGAGTCTTCTTTAAGCTCTTTTCATCTGACTCGTAAAATATGAAAAGATTGCCGAGTCCTTGGCCTTCCAGCTCGTTAAAGGGACAGGAAGTGCTATCCCTCCTCTAGATTTTAATCTTTTTGGACCTGAGGGATTATTGCACAAAAAGATCGAGCGCTTGTTTTATTCGGCTCGTTAAAACTATCGAAAACTCATCCCTTCTGTATTGTTTTATACTTTTTCGGACCTAAGGGATTAGATGACGAAAAAGGACTTTTGGAGTTAACTTTATGTACCTTTTCAGACTCTCTAAAAATGAAAAGGACCGAGTTATCTTTGTCGTTAGACTCGTTAAAATCATTAAATAGCGACAAACTTGTCTTTAGACGAGAACGAGTTTCACTATCGCTAGGCTCGTTAAAACATAGCGATGGGCTTGCCCGAAGGGCAGGTTATAGAACAAGCATATGTTATCCTCCTCAAGCTTGACAAAAATAAAGAGGTACTGGTCAGCAATGACTGGGGAAAAATTGGGAGAAACTCAAGAAAACTTTGATGGTAGCAAGTCGCTCTTGAACATGACACTTTTCCTCCGTACCACAATCGGGTTGGGTTGTTTCATTCACCGGTCACATCACCATGGTCTCGCCGTACCATCCATATTTGGGGTAATGCTACCGATCCATCGCATCAGTGTCGCCATATGTTCAAGAGAAGTCATTCAGAAAAGTCAACCGTGTCCCATCCACTGCCGTACATTACCCTTCATCCTTTCATGACCGCCACCCTGAATCATATGTCACAGATCGTTTTCACCTCCATCAAAATCATTAGCTCCGTTCCGTGTCATTGATGTGGGATTCATTAAGGCCCTCCTTTGATGGATCGCTTCTTGTCGACATCAGCTCATTATCCAAGAAGTTGATCTAGGAACAACCCCTTCAGTACTTTGAAGCTTGCATGCCTCAATGGCAAGTTTCTCACTTCCGGCGACAGGTATACATCAATGACCTTCGACCGAAAGATTTTGCGTGGTGTTCGACGCCAAGTCCTTTATTCACACCAAGTGAATTGTACTGCAATACCTTGAGGGTCATTATCATTATCGGTGATTCCTCTCGCGCTTGTTAACGGTTTACCTCATTGACCGGTAATCAAGCGATGTCTTTCCATGTTCGACTTCAGAACATTTCTCACATGGATCGACTTGTACTTAGAGTGAAGATCGAACGAGTTTGAAGACCCCAGATCTAGTTTCATCCATCCGGGCTGCGATATATATTCAGGAAAGATAAAGACATTGACATGTACATCATTGAAGCAGATAATCATCCTACCCAAAGGATGATAATTTCATCAAAATTATTAGTCTACCATGAGACGATTGTCTGTTCTATGTACAGAAAAATGAATTTATAAAGCTGAGCATGGGAATGCCCGCCTCAACTAGATCATGAAAGCAGTATGAAAAATAATGTATTGTATTGTATCTTATTACAGGTCTCCTCCCAGCATTGGATGAACTTCGGATCCCCCTGATAAAGCATTTCACCCGATAAACGGCCTCATACTTTAGGGGGCAACTGTTATAGACATTTTTGTGCCTTACAGCATTGAGCATGAAATGTCCATAATATAAGGGATCCAAAGTCCCTAAACATGTTGTTCCTACCCCTAGAGGAACAAGGCTAACAAACCACAACAATTCACAGAAGTTCTCCACCAAAAACTGCTCAAAAATAAGTCAATTCAGGATCAATTCAGTGGCTCCACTAGCTGTCTGCGCTGAATGTCAAAGCCAACACTGGCTACCTGCACTGCAACGCAGGTAGAAGCACTACCAGGGTGCGTTGAGCGAGAGTTGACAAATGGCAAGTTCATTCCAAGAGGTGTCAAGGCCCAGGAAGCTTCCAGAATCTTCCTCAATGACACTTGCCTCAGTGAATTCGACTATGATGAGTAAGAGGCTCTTAATCTCCAAGTGGAAGCAAGAACCTCCAAGTGGAATCAAGAACTGATAGAGGGAGAGGACACTAGTCAGATCTCAAGCTGACTCATCCTCTCTCCAAACATCTATATATGGATCTCTCCTCCATGAGATCTAGAGGCTGGAATTTTGTTATTGCAAAGAATTGCTGTTGGTTTGAGACTGGAACTATTGGGTGCTTAATGCTTTGAAGGGGGTGAAGATAGGAATTCCATTTGCTGGGAAGGAGATGCTGGATTGGAGCCCTCTGGGTTGTATCTCTTCCTGAACCTTGTTATTCATCAATAAAGCTATCTTGGTTTCTCCTATATACTAATGTATCTTTGATGTATGATTGCATTAGTATGTTTAGTTTATTTCTAATCCTGAACTAGTTATGAATAAGAATCCATGTCTTGTGTAGTGTTCTCTTCTTGTGATCTTGCAGAAACCTCTTGAAGCTGGGCGAGCGAGAAGGCAAGTAGCTGGGAACCCCCAAAGAGAAGAGAGACCGGATCGAGGGACAAACGGAAGACATCGGTTAGTCCATCTATCTCTCTCTTCATTCTTAATTCATAAAGGAAGAATACTAGAATAGCTGTCTCTGTTTGTTGCTAAGGCACTGTCACACCTTAGGTGGATAGGATCGTCTTGCATAGGCATTTTTCCCCACAACATCTGGTCCAACATCTGCAAAAATCATAAATCTGAAATTTTAGTTCATATAAAACAAAAACATCAAAAACTTGAAAAACATAAAAAATAGTTTGTACTTGTATCATTCCACTGTGTGCCAAGTGGAATTGGAAGGTCAGGAGCTCCCCGAAAGTTTGTACCGGCATAAGCCCAAGAATCTACCATGATAAGTTGTTGTCGTAGCCATACAAAGGATGTTGGGGGAAACGACATCTCTTAACCACCTTCATGGCGAGGCATCAACTCACACCACCTCAATAGTCATGGATCCCTGGGCCCTAAAGCCTCCACCTCTATCCACTGATACCTAAATAATGGTACAAATTCTAGGAAGAACATCACCAAGATATATCCATAACTGAATTGTTTCAATTTCCCTGTTTTGTATTTTGTGAGTTGGTCTTTCATGTTGACCAACAACCCTTCACACCAGTTAAATATTGTGGGACTAAGACAAGCTATGGCATACTAGAAGTGAGACTTAGTCACTTCATGTAGGTCCCGAGCTCCAGCTATTTGAGCCACGGCATGAATAATTGTTCTCAACAAGATATTTGTGATAGTTTTTATGTCTATTTTACTACTCTTTTTTTTTCGAGAGCATGGGAAATGTCTCACTATCAGCATATATGTACTCTCTCCCCCAGTACAAGAACTAGACAGCTGAATTTGTTATCCCCTTCTAGAAAAGTCTGTAATGAAATAGATGTCTGCGATATCTATCTCAAGTTCTTGGTCTCCAATAATAAACAATTGGCAGTCTACATCCCTCCACCCACCCAAATGCTACAGTAATTCAATCTAGTTCCTAATCCTATGAATACAGAAGAAATTTTAGTAGTCCACAATCTCGAAGAGCCCTTATGCAATTTCGAACTTGGGATGCCCGATGATATTCTGCTTCATGCCCTCTTTCCTTCCATTCAATCACCATTTTTCTGTGAATAACCTATGGAACATCCATAAACAAATATTTTATTAGCTTCTAGGCAAGAAAATTTCAAAAACAATCATCAATATTGGAGGATTTCTGAAAATTTTTGTCTCGGCACCAACGTGTCTATTTCCCAAATTTTTCCGCACTTCTAGTGCAATACCACAATTGAGCTCAGGGTGAGAAGCGTAGGTCTGATGGGTAAAACCCGTGCTGATCACCCTTGACATAAAAAAGTTTCCAACCCTCCTTACCATCTACTCTATGGATGAAAACAGTTAAAAACACAACCAAAATGCAAAGGAAGGATAGATCTCTTACCTGCACTAAATGGATCATCAAATGTCGTCTTGGATTGGTTGCACTCATCGCTTGAAGATAGGGGAAAATTGGGGTAAAAGTGCTCTCCAAATTACCAAATGTCAAATGGTAAATATGTTTTTACTTTTTAAGTTTTTAAAATTTTTTGAAATATCTTTACTGTTAAGGCTACATTTTCTCTTATATTTTAATATTTTTTCTCGAAACAGGTTATGTGTGTTCACTTGTGCAACAACAGGTCATGGATAAATGGTGACAATGATTAATTTTGACTGAACTAACGAGTTTTATTTTATCACTTTTTTGAACTCGTCAAAAATAAATGAAAAACGAACCCCCTGGAGTCATGTTTCAACTCTTTTCTAACTCTCGACATATGAAAATATTGTCAAGTACTTGTCATTTCAAACTCATTAAAGTAAATGAAATGATGTCTGCTCAGTATAATTTTAAACATTTTTCCGGACTAAGATAGACTATTGTACGAAAAAGGAATAGCTTGGTCACACGTGGCTAAGAAGTTCTCTTGAATATTGTTTTCTACCTTTTTGGATTCGAGATACTATCTACAAAAAGGGACCTTTGGCATTTCCTTTTTGCCTCTTTTTCAAACTCTCTGAACATGAAAAGGATTTCGATTTATCCCTCCGTCGGACTCGTAAAACTTAAACGACACAGGACTTGTCACCATGACGAGACCGAGTTACTCCTTCCTAGGGCTTGTTAAACTTACTATGATGGATTCATCCAAAGGATGAAATTATATGACAAGCATATGCTACCCTCTTCAAGATTGTGTCAAAAATAATGAGGTACTCGCTAGAAATAGTGGGGAAAAATGAAAGTGAACACGTCATGTATTTTGTTTTAAGGCAACATGTCACTCTTGAACATGACACTTATCTATCACTCGTGTCAGTTTTGGGTTATCCTCACTTCCTCACTTGCCTTTGGATTCGCCAATATGTTCAAGAGAAGTCACATTTGCATTTTACCTCTTATACACTGCCTGACCTTTCTAAAACATTCCTGAATCACACTTACTTATGTTGTTCCATATTTTGTTTTGTGTCGATGATGTGGGAAACATTATGACCCTCCTTCGACGGATCACTTCCTGTCGACTTCAGCTCATTATCCAAGAAGATGATCTAGAAACTCCCTTTTAGTACCTTGAGGCTTGCATGCCTCAATGGCAAGTTCTTCACATTCAACGATAGGTTCACAACATTGGCCTTTGATTGAATGATTCTGCAGGTGTTCAACTTCAGCTTCCTTATTCACACTCATGGATTGTGTTGTTTTACTTTGAAATCCATTATCATTATTGGTGGTTTCTCTCGTGTCTGTTAGCGGTTTACATCATTGATCGGTAATCAGGTGGTTTTCTATCATGTTCAACCCTGACACGTCTATTCACTTGGTAAAATTCATACATTTGATTGGATTGTGGCAGAGATGAAGACCCTGGGTTTCGTCTGATAAATCCAGGCTGCGTGGAGTGATTAGTTGTTCATGATTGTACACATGTTTCCTTCTATATGGATGGCTACAACCATACTGTGGGTCCATACATATGATCCTTTCTATTCAGATGGTTGTGTCCATGCCATGGATCCATATACATGATCCCTTCTATTCGGATGGTTACATCCATGCTGTGGATTCATGTATTGTTATATGCCTATTCAAAGATGTATTATTAGGAATATTTAAATCAGAGATGTCAGATATATATTGTATCATGCTTGCTTTGCAAGTCTCCTAACAGTGTTTCTCCAGGTCCTTGCCTTGACTTGTAAAGCATTTCACCCATCACTCCATGTTCTTCCTTCATGCTTTACGGGGAATCTGTTATAAATTATTTTGTCGCACTTCCCATCTTGTATCATAAAGTGTCAAAATGAAAAAAGTTGTCAGTGTACTCACCATGAAACACATACAAAAACATCCCTGAAGAAGAGAAGAAAAGTTTCCCTGAGAAAATTTTGAAGAGGCTGGCTTAAAACCATAGTTTTCAAGATCATTGTGTTTTGCACTATTGTTGGCCCGTGTTGCTGGCTTGTTGTAGCATATTGACCTAGCGATGTCAGTGCGTCTTTTGATAGGAAAACCCATGTTGAACCTCTTCTAGCAATTTTTCCTAAAGTGGAGGAGAAGCTTCTCTTACTAGAAGCCTCGAGAACGATGAGTTGGATATTGTTTAATAAGGATATTGTCAAGTTCTCCCATTTTGATTCCTTGATCCTACCTTTAGAGATCTTCCCCTTAATATGGGACCTTCTTCCCCCTTTTATGGATCCCTAACTCCCTCTCCTTTCCTATAAATGAAATCCATTCTATCCCCAACTGGTTGGTCATTTCTTGGTTGCATTACTATGTTGAAACTATGCCTAAATGTTGGCCATCTTACTAAGGAGAAGGAGTGCATGAAGGTCTTGGATTGGACTTGGAAATCCACCACAAAGGAGGCTTACAACATTAAGGCACATATGGTTGTATTCTTCCCTTATTTCTATTAATAAATACATCAGGCGTTTACTTTCCAAAAGTGTATAAATCATTATTCCTTTAGTATGGCATTCCTTGATCTGTCATGTAGTTTATGTTAGAATGAATTATGCTATGTATGCTCTTGCCTCTTTTGTTTGATCTTCCTTACAGGTACCCATCCACAACGGTGTTAAGAGGAATGAACTTGGAAGTGAGAATATCGAGGACGACATCGAAAAGCGCTTAGCATCAGAGTGAGGTACGTCATATGTCTTACTTTGTATTTTCTGACATGAAATAGGAAAGTCTGCACGTGTTGGTCTAGTTTGTTGCTAGATCCTCTCATAGGACTAGAGAGATCGCTTTTGTTCACATAAGGGTTTGTCTTCACAACAAAGAAATAAAAAAATCAAAGGTCATGAGGACTTTGAAAAGGTCCTGGAGAATTTGAAGTGTCATGGGACATTTAAAATTCATAAGGAAGGTGAAAGGTTACCCCCATTTCTATAAATGTACCTTCATGCCTCATTATAGGGGACTTTTGGGACTTGATCTAGGATAGTAACTAGATAGTTTTTTTTCACTTTGGGAACTAAAATCATTCTGCTCTTGGTAGCTAATAGGCTAAGTGATTATGAGGTTAGGGATTTTTCTTTAAAGATGATATGAATTGCTTTCATTCCACTATTGGATTTTGAGAAGCTTGCAGTGCATGTGCTTGGATTTATTATCATTTAATGAGAAGATTTTCACTTCATGCATTGATTCTTGTGAATATTAATGGAATTTGTAATGGTTATCCAAATATATTGTTGTTTATGCATGTGTGCTTATGTATTTTTTACATGTTAATGAACTAATTTGTTGCATGCAGCTTGTATGTTTACTTAGAATTCTTGCTTTTTAACTCCATGCAAATACTAGTAATTAATTGTGAACTAATTTGCAGTTGGTTTCTATCACTTTCTTTCTTATGTATGTCTTAGTTAGTCTTAATTATCTTATTCTTTCTTAATACATGATCCTTCTCATTGTTTTGTTGTTACTTTCTTATATTGTTGTAAGCTACCAATTGAGGGTTGATAGCGTCCTCATTTTTTATGCATTTCATGTTTGGTCTCACATTTATTTCTTTGCATTTGAAAAACAAGAGTAACACACACACATGGTGGCAGCTAGGCCCACAAACTAGATGGGGCTCCTATCCCAAACTGTGTGAGTTCTAATTGGGACTTTTCACTGGGGAGACCCCCTAACTGTCAGTCATTCATCTTGGCCCATTAACATGACCATATTGTAGGCCATATCAAACCATGTTCGGTAGATTTTGGAGAAAATCAATTCAATTATACAAGTGAAAAGGGGAAGAGAAGTATACAAAGCTTCTTCAATTGGTATTTACTTTTCACTCACCATAGAGATGATGGTGGCACTCACAATTATAGTATAAATTCAAGATGATGTAAGCTGGAGTTGGGGTTTGTGTATCCCCACTAGTTTGATGTTTCTTTCTATCATGAGCTTCCTTCTGGGGGAAATATCTACATTTTTGTTACACCAGAGGGAATTTCATTCATTATCTTTCCACGAGTTATAGTTGTTGCACGAACACATACTATATTTTGATGTCTTCTCAGGAATCATAGTACTATGATCCTCCACAATAGGGAGTTCTCAAATCAAGGGTGGACCTTACATACCAATTCATGTAATATTATTATTGATTTGCTACTATATGTGATCTATTCCTCATTGTTAGTGAAATGCTAATAGATCTTTTTCACAAGTAGTGAACTTCTTGAATCTTCATTGAATTTCTCAAAATATATTAGAACATTAATATCTATTATGTAGGATGTATAGTTTAATTGATGGATGTTTGGTAATTAATTTTCAAGTTTATGAAAAAGGCTTCTTAAAAATCCAAGAAGATTTTAAGGAAGACAAATCCATGGCCAACCCATGGAGACTGTGTAGTATTTAGCAAGTGGAAGAGCTAAGATCGGTGATAAGAATAGTGCCCATATTGTTAAGCACCATCAGCCTTTTTGTGTGTATGGCATAAATAAACACATTCTTTGTTCCGCAGGCCCTCGCTTTTACACAAAGTCGGTGTCAAATTGTCCCTCATTATCTTATCGATGACCTTTGTCACATATATAGAAACAAAGTGACAGACGTGGCATGAAGCTATGATTTCATGAAGAAACTGGAGGACGTGATTTTGATGTTTTCATTATGGCTTGTCCCTTAGTATTATGTGGTCGGTGCAGGAGAGGAATTTAGTGAAATTAGACAAATCAAATTTATGTATAGTCAATTCCTTGACAAGTTTCACGGGTGCATTCTTCTTCTTATCCCTGGGTCTAGGAAATTATCTCAATAACTTCATCTCCATTTATTAGGGAGATAACAACAATAATATTTTTTTTTTCTTTATATTTGGTAAATGTTGTGTAAATTATAATGAAATTGTATCCATTTAATAGGAAGATTTCATTGGAGGAACATACTACCTTTTAGTCAAGGTCACGTGGTTGCTTAAGGAGAAAAATGTTTACAATCAACACTCTATTGAAAAATAATGTAACATGTGCAGATCAAAGCATTGTTATTCTTGACAAGGGATCATCCTTTTTATATTTTTAAACCTCAAGTAGTAAGGAATGATCCTTGATATTATGGAAAATCAAGTAAATGGTGATGATACCTTTAGTGGATTTTACTTGTATGGTTCTTTGCACTAAATTGAAGTGGTAAAATGTAGAGCAGCATTTCAAGTGCATTTTACAAGATTCAAATGATATTAAACACATGTTTTAGGGGAAATATGGCAAGATGGGTATTTTTGTATTCCCTTAGTATCACCAACACTATATTATGCAACACCAAGAATTTCTATTAATGTGGGCGAGGAGGTTATTGGCATTATTGTCTATAAGTATGCTTTGGGGTTATTTAAATTTTGTCTATAGGTTTGCTTTGGGGTCAAGGTCTATTTAGTTGTATTCAATATTCAATATTATATAATGTACATAATTGCAAATAAATGAACATGTTGTCTCCCCCCGATCGGGGTGACCATAAGGTAAGAGGAAGAATTATACCACATTCCCTCCTCTCGATAAATGAGCAGGTTTTACCAAATTCAAGGAGTTGGCCAACTTTGGGCACGAGTGACCAACTCGAATGGTAAGGAACACGGGATGGTGAAATTATGGGTTTTAATTTCCTATGTAAATGGAGCAAGCCACACACAGAGTTCTCTAAGCATCAAACAGAGAAGAAACGACCTCTTTCTCCCTTGGAGATTGCCATTTTTCAATACCCCAGTCGAAGATCTTTAGCACTATTGCAGAGAAGGAAACAATTATCGCTCGCATGGACTCAACATTATACCTTGGGATTTTTTCTCAATTGGGAGAGGACTGGGTCTAACAAAGGTCTCATGCGTATTCATTACTATGCAGCAGACCATTGAATTGGGTATGTTGTTTATCTTTCCTATATTCTCAGGTTCTTTGTTTTAACTAATTTACCCCCAGGGAATTCAATTGTCTTTTCTTTAATCCTTTCAGTCATTTGGATTTGGAACATAGCATGGCCACTGGGTGTGAGAGCTCGGGGAGCAGACATTAGGGAAAATCATTTTGGGCTTTTATCCTTCAGGAAACCTCGAAGTTTAAAGAGTAACATGTTGCATGGGTTTTAGTTCTCATATATAATTGATTTGTCTAGCCCCTCACTAAGACTTGAAATTTAATCTCAAGTTCTTTTAGTAACCATCCATCTACTCTTTCTTTGTTTTAATCTCAGTATTTATTTGTTGGGTAACATTGGTCTTATTGTAGTGAAGTGGGGGCACAATTCTTGTCAACACCATCCACTTTGGAACGTCTGGGGTTGTTGGTTAGGTATGAATTTCCATACTTTTCACTCATCCTTGCATTATTACATCTCTTCACAAGTTTAGCAAGCGAAATTATCTTCTTGGTTTAGGTACGCTGCAGCTCGAAAATGCAACTGTTATCGCTCAAAGGCCCTCATGCAAACCTTACACAAAGGGAATCAACAATCATTTTATGAATCGCTCCCTTAAACATCTTATGAGTCGACAAGCCATCGGCATTGCAAAGTAACCATTAAAGAGGGGCATGTCTATCAACCTACTCAAGACACAATGACAAGAATTAATACATGCAGTCAAAGTCGAGCCACTACCACTCGAGGTGCATGCGGACGCAAGAGGGGAATAGGTAGGGGTCATGGAGGAACTTGAACACACACACGAGGTCTGGAATATGTGTACCTTGAGTCCTCCGTAGCTATTTCTAGAGAGATAATGTGAGTTATGGAGCAAAAATTAGTGGTTAAATAAGGTCAACCCACAAATGAAGGTTTGATTTTAGAATTTGGTCCAATTGCACTTAACTCGGGTCATACACGCAACAGAAGGAGACTATACATGCAAACCTTACAATTCTACTGGTAGATGAAAGTCATTATGCTGAAAATCCTTGATGAAGGGCAAGAAGAGAGAAATTATTCATTGGATCAGTTGGTAGATCTCTGCCATGAGCAGCGTAATGCCCAAATTCAGTTGTTCCACATGGATACTAGACTAGCTAAGATTGAGGTATATATTCATTGCATCTCGCCTACATCTCCACCAGGATCCAACACCAAGGACCCGACACCATTTGACTCCTCAGACTAGAATTTGTGATACATGTTTATGTTGTTCCACCAAGATCCAACACCAAGGACCTAGCACCAGTTGACGCCTCAGACTAGAATTTGTGATACATGTTTATGTCATTAAGTTTCTTATTAGTTTCCTATTTTGTTGAAGTATTAGATATTGTAGTATTGTTGATATTGCTTAAATATTTCAAACTTTGGACTACTTATTCTAAGTTTTTATGGCCAATAGACATGTTTTCCCAATCAAGTAGCTTGAGGCCACCTTAACTAGATTTTCGGAAACTATGTATTATTTTTTAGGAAAGTAATGAGAAAAGTTTCATCGACTTACAAAAAAAATGAACATGTTATCTCATGCATGATGTATTATGATAAGGGGGTTTACATGTTTATTTTCCAATGTTACAGCTACCACTGAATGTTGAATGAAATTCTTTTATATTACATATTAGGTATGTTAGAGTGTATTGTCGTTGCAAATACTATGTTTGTTGTAAAAATCCTTATTCCTTATTTCAGGAGTTAGCGATTAAAATATCTTCTACTTATTATTAATAAATCAAGTTTACATGCTAAAATATAAGACAAGTGTACTCCATTTATGGAAATATGGAAGATAATTTTAGAAACCAATATGCATGTACTTTTTTAGTTGTTTCCCCTCTTTGTTGTTATATTTAATGGTAGAGAGGGAATAATTTGAATACATAAATCATTGTAGTATGTTGTTCTTAAAAATATGATGCATTTTAATAAACTTTTTTATAGATTATATGTGAACTATAAAGAAATATATGCAAACTTTCATTCACATTAAAATAAATAATATTGATGCATTAGATATTCTCTCAACTATATTTATTGTAAATATCCAGGCCTTAGCCAACGTATGGACATCTCATTGTGTTACAAGATTTATCATTTTATTAAGTAAAAAATTCAACTATATCTATTACAAAGATCAAGACCTTAGCCAAAGTATGAAGAGATCTCATTGTGATACAAAGGTTTCTCTTTTTATTAAGTAAAAAAAGAATTTCACATATCAATTTTATTTTTTGAAAAGGAGACATTCAATCAATTTAGGTAATGAAGGTGAAGTAAAGCACAGATGAGGGATATTTTATTTTTGGTTTTGATTTAATGATTAATAATAAGTAAATAATATAAAATGTCAATTAATTTATGCATTTTTACTCTTAAATATCACAGTTCTAGAGATCTTACTCTTTAGATTGATAGAGAGTTCCATCTTTTCGATATTGAGATCATAGAATTCAACTATATTTATCGTAAAGATCAAGAACTTAGCCAAAGCATGAATATATCTCAATTTCTTACAAAGATTTCTCCTTTTATTAAGTAAAAAAGGAATTTCACATATTAAAGTTTTTTGAAATGGAGACATTCATTGGGTTTAGGTAATCAAGGTGATGTAAAGAATTGATGAGGGATATTTCATTTTCGGTTTTGATTTTAGCGATTAATAAAAAGTAAAAGATAGAAAATATCTATTAATTTTCTGCATTTTTACTCTTAAATATCACACTTCTTCACATCTTGTTCTTTATATTGGTAGAGAGTTCCATATTTTGGATATTGAGATCGTAGATGTTGGAAAAGTTTAATTTAAGTGTTTTTGCAGTGTGACCCTTCAACTTTACAATATGATTTAACAACTTCCATTTTTTATAAGAATGAGACTAAGGTAAATTAAAACATCAAAAATATATTCACTTGGTAGAAGTTCTAGATCAATTTGGGAAATGATTTCCAATGCTTGGCATTCCATATAAACTAATTACCTCAACAAGCATAACTTTCTTAAGTTGCTTTCACAAATCGTTGAGAGCATATTTAATATCCAATGCTACAAACTATTAATTATATTAATTTATGTTAGTAAAAAACTTAAATATTCCATTCAAAAACTCCATAAAACTATTAAGTTTATCAATATACCAATTTATAAAATGTTATTAGTTAAAATCCAAATCAATGTAGTCAAAGGATTTTAACTCGAGTGGTTTGGTGAACAATTCTCCAAAGACATGTTGTAACTAGCTTTCTTGTGGTATTTATGAAATAGTTCTATCAAGTGTAATAGTGGAAACCGATAAGAATTCTGGTGAAATTCACATTCCGATTAAAAGAAATCCAAATCACTATAATAAAATGACATTGACATAAAAGTGACATAAAATTGAGATATTTAGAGATGAATTATCAAATGTTGGCACTTTAATTTTAATTTATATCTTGAGAATCTAAAACACACTTTGTTACATCTATGGGCGTTTGTCACAAATAATTGTGTGCCAGCCGACTTTTCAATGATAAAGGAGACATTTTTAGATAGGTTCTCTGCCCCACCTCTTTTTGCAAGGACAGGGGCAATATAGTAAGTTGAGACCCAATTGGAGAAATCAATGGTGCCATGTCTACTAGGATGTGAGTGGTGTCTCTGTTGTGTTGAAACAAAATGGTTTGAAAGAAAAATCAAGGTTCTAACTAGGGCATTGTCATAGATGATTGAAAAAAAATGGCAATTAAAATTATTTTAGTTTCACTCAAATATGTAAAATTTACTATTTTAATTATTTTAAAGGTATTTATGTTTATATTGTAAAAATGTTTTTTTTATCAAAATAGTATTTCTATAATATTTCTATATGTGTTAATGTGCAAAAATGGACTCTCTCTCTCTCTCACTTTGTCTCTCTCCTTGGATTTTTATATTGTGTGCATCCATTTTTTTTTTGTATGAAGATATTTTTATTTTTTATTGTGTTTATGGTCACATGTTCAAATCCAAAAGGGTGGAGAATATGCACCTCCAACTTTGAGCATGAGCGACTAACTCGAATGGTAAGGAACGCAGGATGGTGCAATTATGGTTTTTAATCGCCTATGTTAATACTGCAAGCCATGCACCGAGTGCTCTAAGCATCAAACAAAGAAGAAACAACCTCTTTCTCCCTTGGAGATTGCAATTTTTCAATACCCTAGTCGGAGATCTTTAACACTCTTGCAGAGAAGGAAACAATTATCGCTCGCATGGACTCAACATTATACCTTGGGAATTTTTCTCAATTGGGAGAAGACTGGGTCTAACATAGGTCTCACTCATCTTCATTACTATGTGGCAGACCATTGAATTGGGTATGTTGTTTCTCTTTCCTATCTTCTCAGGTTCTTGGTTTTAACTAATTTACCCCACAAAAGTCGATTGTATTTTCTTTAATCCCTTCGGTCATTTGGATTTGGCACATAGCATGGCCACTTGGTGTGAAATCCCAGGGAGTGTGCATCAAGGAAAAGAATTTTTGGTTTGTATCCTTCAGGAAACCTCAAAGTTTAAAGAGTGGCATGTTGCTTGGTCTTTGGTTCTCATATATAATTGATCTATCTAGCTCCTCATAGAGACCTTGGAATTTCATCTCAGGCTCTTTTGGTAACATCCATTTGCTCTTTTTTTTGTTTTAATCTCAGTATTGATTTGTTGGGTAACATTTGTCTTATTGTAGTGATGTGAGGGCACAATTCCTATCAACACCATCCACTTTGGAATGTATGGGATTGTTGGTTAGGTATGAATTTCCATGCTTATCACTCATCCTCACATTGTTACATCTCTCCACAAGTTTGGAAGACATAATTCTCTTCTTGGTTTATGTACCCTTCAGCTCGACAGTGCAACTGTTATCGCTCAAAGGCCTTCCTAGGAACCTTACACAAAGGGAATCAACAATCATTTTATGAATTGCTCCCTCAAACAACTTACGAGCCAACAAGCCATAGGCATTGCAAAGCAACCATTAAAGAGGGCTAGGTCTATCAACCTGCTCAAGACACAATGGCAAGAATTAATACATGCAATCAAAGTCGACCCACTACCACTTGCAATGCACGCAGGTGCGGGAGGGGAAGAGGTAAGGGTCATGGAGGAACTTCAACACACACATGAGGTCTGGAATTTGTGTACCTTGAGTCCTCCACAACCATTTTTAGAGAGAGAATGTGAGTCTTGGAGCAAACAGTAATGGTCAGAGAAGGTCAACCCACTAATGAAGATTTGATTGTAGAATTTGGTCCAATTTCCCTTAACTTGGGTCATACACGCAGCAGAAGGAGACTATACATGCAGACCTTACACTTGTACTGGTAGATGAAAGTCATTATGCTAAAAATTCTTGGTGAAGGGCAGGAAGAGAGAAATTATTCATTGGATTGGTTGGTAGATCTTTTCCATGAGTAGCATAATTCCCACATTCAATTGTTCTACATGGATACTAGACTAGCTAAGATTGAGTTACATATTCCTTGCATCTCTCCTATAACTCCACCAGGATCCAACACCAAGGACACTGCCCTAGTTGACTCCTCAGCCTGGAATTTGTGATATATGTTTATGTTGTTAAGTTTCTGGTTAGTTTCCTATTTTGTTGAAGTATTATATATTGTAGTACCGTTGATATTTCTTAAATATTTCAAATTTTGGACTACTTATTCTAAGTTTCGGTGGCCAACAGACATGTTTTCCCAATCAAGTAGGTTGAGGCCACCTTAACTAGCTTTTCGGAAACTATGTATTATTTTTTAGGAAAGTAATGAGAAAATTTTCATCTGCTTACAAAAAAAATGAACATGTTATCTCATGCGCAATGTATTGTGATAAGGGGATTTACATATTTATTTTCCAATGTTACAGCTACCATGAATGTTGAATGAAATTATTTTATATTGCATGTTAGGTATGTTATAGTGTATTGTGGTTGCAAATACTATGTTTGTTGTAAAACTCCTCATTCCTTATTTAAGGAGTTAGCAATTAAAATATCTTTTACTTGTTATTAATAAAGCAAGTTTACATGCTAAAATATAAGACAAGTGTGCTCCATTTATGGAAATATGGAAGATAATTTTAGAAACCAATATGCATGTACTTTTTTAGTTGTTTACCTTATTTGTTGTCATCTTTAATGGTAGAGAGGGAATCTTTTGAATACATAAATCATTGTAGTATGTTGTTCTTAAAAATATGATGCATTTTAATAAAAAAATTATAGATTATACATGAACTATAAATAAATATATGTGAACTTTCATTTACATTTTCATTTGCATTAGATATTCTCTCAACTATATTTGTTACAAAGATCAAGACCCTAGCCAAAGTATGAAGAGATCTTATTGTGTTACAAAGATTTCTCTTTTCATTAAGTAAAACAAGAATTTCACATATCAATTTTTTTTTGAAAATGAGACATTCAATCGGTTTAGGTAATGAAGGTGAAGTAAATAATAGAAAATAGTAGAAAATAACTATTAATTGTCTGCATTTTTACTCTTAAATATCACACTTCTAGCGAGCTTACTCTTTATATTGATAGAGAGTTCCATCTTTTGGATATTGAGATCATAGAATTCAACTATATTTATCGCAAAGATCAAGAACTTAGCCAAAGTATGAAGATATCTCATTTTCTTACAAAGATTTCTCCTTTTATTAAGTAAACAAAGAATTTCACATATTAATGTTTTTTGGAATGGAGATACTCATTGGGTTTACGTAATGAAGGTGATGTAAAGCATTGATGAGGAATATTTCATTTTGGGTTTTGAATTTAGCGATTAATAATAAGTAAAAGATAGAAAATAGATATTAAAATTCTGCATTTTTACTCTTAAATATTAAACTTCTTCACATCTTGTTCTTTAGATTGGTAGAGAGTTCCATCTTTTGGATATTGAGATCATAGATGTTGGAAAAGTTTAATTTGAGTGTTTTTGCAATGTGACTCTGCAACTTTACAATATGATTTAACAACTTCCATTTTTTATAAGAATGGGACTAAGGTAAGTTAAAACATTAAAAATATATTAACTGGGTAGAAGTTCTAGATCAATTTGGGAATTATTTCCAATGCTTGGCATTCCATTTAAACTAATTACCTCAATGAGTATAACTTTCTTAAGTTGCTTACGCAAATCCATGAGAGCATATTTAATATCCAATGCTACAAACTCTTCACTATCTTTATTTATGTTCATAAAAAACTTAAATATTCCATTCAAAAAATCCATAAAAACTATTAAATTTATCAATACAACAATTTATAAAATGTTATTAGTTAAAATCCAAATCATTGTAGTCAAAGGATCTTAGCTCGAGTGGTTTGGTGAACAATTCTCCAGAGACATGTTATAACTAGCTTATTTGTGGTATTTATGAAATAGTTGTATCATGTTTAATAGTGGAAACCGACATGAATTTTGGTGAAATTCTCATTCCAATTAAAAAAAATCTAAATCACTATAATAAAATGACATTGACATAAAAGTGACATAAAATTGAGATATTTAGAGATGAATTATGAAATGTTGACACTTTAATTTTAATTTATATCTTGAGAATCTAAAACACGGTTTGTTAGATCTATGGGCGTTCGTCACAAATAATTATGTGCCAACCGACTTTTCAATGATAAAGGAGACATTTTTAGAGAGGTTTTTTGCCCCCAACCTCTTTTTGCAAGGATGGAAGCAATATCATAAGTTGAGACCCAATTGGAGAAATCAATGGTGCCATGTCCACCAGGTGTCTCTATTGTGTTGAAACAAAATGGTTTGAAAGGAAGATGAAGGTTCTAACTAAGGCATTGTCATAGATGCAAGGCAAGTGATTGAAAAAAAAATGGCAATTAAAATTATTTTAGTTTCACTCAAATATGTAAAAGTTACTATTTTAATTATTTTAAAGGTATTTATTTTTATATTGTTAAAATATTTTTTTTTATCAAAATAGTATTTCTATAATATTTCTATATGTGTTTATGTACAAAATTGGGCTCTCTCTCTGGGGATTTTTATATTGTATGTATCCACTTTTTTATAGTTTGCATGAAGATATTTTTAGTTTTTATTGTGTTTATGGTCACATGTTCAAATCCAAAGGGGTAGAATATAAGCACCTCCATAATGTATGTCAAAACATTGGGAGAAATGAGGTCCTCTCACAATTAAATGGGTCCCATAAACCAATTTGATGTCTAATTTTACCCTTAGATAATTATTAATATTTAATATATGTATTTATATTGACACTCATATGCAATGATGATAATATTGTCTATATGACATGTTTTCATGTGACCCCACATTTTTGTTATATATAATAATTAATTATATCACCTATATTAGTCAATCAGTTGTAGAGATACATAAATAGCATTTATCACATATGCAAATTTCTCTCATCAACACAAATATGAAGGACTTTTAACAAATAAAAATAAATAAATATACAAATGCTTCTTTAATTAAGTTGTTAGGAAAACACCATAACATATGATTAAATTGCATACACTTCAATGTCTTTTTTTTATATTATTTAGAAATAATTTTGTTTGAATCAATATAATTTTTTTAAGCATAGTAATTTAAGATTTTTGAATTAAAATAAAATATTAAAAAAATAATAATTTCAAATATTATATAAATTAATTACTATTTTTAATTAAAAGAATTAAATAAAAACTTAAAATAACTTCAAATATAACCTAAAGTAATTATTAAATAAAATGTAATGTAATTTTCCTAAATTCTTCTATAGTTACCAATTTTATTTTCATGAAAAGAAAAATCCATTTTTATTTCAAATTTTACTACATCTTTATTTATAATTTAATTTAAATAAAATTATTACTATTTTTATATTAATATAATTTAAATAAAATTATTATTTCTATATTTATTTTTAGGTATTCTATTATTAGTCTAATCTTGTTATAATTTTTAACTATTTCTAACTAACTTTACTTTATTTTATATTATAAAATCTTTTGTGTAACTAATTTTCCTATAATTATTATTTAACTTATAATCTTTGATTTATTCATATATGATTTGACCCTTTATTTAACTAAAATTCCTTTTAAATTATATTTTTGATAATATTTTTTGAACTTAATACCCCTTAAAATTATTTGTATATATATTCTAAGGGATTGGTCCTAAATATTATTATGAACTAATTATTTAATTACTTTCTCAACCTATGATTAATTATATAGGTATGTATATATATAATAATTATTAAATAATTTAAATAAATTATCTTTTTAATCTAACCATTAACCCTAACTTTCACCTTAATAACCGAATATTTTAACTTTAATCATAGAATATATATACTTATATATTTGTTAATAAATAAGTTAGATAAATAAATAAGTACATCTTTAACCTTAAAATTATTTTAACTAACTTCCATAAAAATAAACTAACCATTGAATTATTATTGAATAAAAATACTAGTAATCTTATGATTTTAATCAAAATATATATATGTAGAATACCTATAATAATTATTTAATAAATTGAATAAAATAAATAAATTATCAAACCAACCATTAAAATTATTAATCCTACCTTTATAACCTATTATATATATATATATATATATATATATATATATATATATATATATATATATTTTAAATTAAATAAATAGATTCCCTTTTTATAACCAACCTTTTTACCTAATTCAACTTATTTCCTTAAGAAAGATAATAATAATTATAATTATAATAATATCATTAAAATAGTAAATAAGAATTTGACCTGGGTCCTAAGGTCAAAATTAGCCGTTAATTTAGCCGTTGGAGTCTCTGCTCAAACTATTTATCATGCTAAGCTGGATCTGTTTCTTCAACTTGTCCTGACGATGAACCACACTAGTTGGTTCTAAACGCGTCGACAAATGATATTCCATGTGATTTTCGCCGAAGAATCTTTCTTAACTAGATACGTTTTTCGTTATTTTTAGTTATATTTATTTATAATAATAATTTAATTTTAAATAACATAATCTTGAAAGTCTAAAATTACTCAAAATCCAAATGAGAAAGTCAGAAATCTAAAGTTACTGTGACAAAATTGGAAATTTAAAGTTATTGAAGAGAATATAAATAAAAGATTGAATACCCACTAGTATGAAATAACTATAATAATAAAATGTAGCCATCATTAGGGCAAAGATAATTTAAAAGATTGAATACCTACTCGTATGAAACAACAGTATGACCAATGCTTTGGACAAAAATATGGGTTAGGATAGATTTCTATATGATTTTAATGTTGGTCGTTATATTAAATAATAATATTATTATTATTTAATTTTAAAATCAACCTTAAGTCATATTTAACTTTAAGTCATATTTGATTACTAAATTTATGAAGGCATAAATAACTATAATAATATAGCTATTATTAGGGCAAAGAAAATTTAAAAGATTGAATACCTAGTCGTATGAAACACTAGTATGACCAAATAATAATAATATTATTATTATTATTATTTTAAGATCAACCTTAAGTCATATTCTAACATTAAATTATATTTGATTGCTAAATTTATGAAGGAATATATATTTTTATTTTTTAGTTTCGAATCTTTAACTTTTTAGAAGGATACACATACTCTTAATCATTAGGCCTACTCAAGCTGTATTGACCATTATTATTATTATTATTTAATTTTGATTGCTAAATCTATTAAGGCATATATACTTTAATTTTCTAGTTTTGAACCTATGACCTCTTAGAAGGAAACACATACTCTTATCATTAGACATACTCAAGTTGTATTGACCATTATTATTATTGTTATTATTATTTAGTTTTGATCGCTAAATCTATTAAGACATATATACTTTACTTTTCTAGTTTTGAACCTGTGACCTCTTAGAAGGAAACACATACTCTTAATCATTAGACATACTCAAGTTGTATTGACCATTATTATTATTATTATTATTATTTAATTTTAAGGTCAACGTTAAGTCATATTTCTTTTCGAGTTTTGAACATGTGACCTCTTAGAAAGAAACACATACTATTAATTGAAGTGTTTAATCCCACTCATAGTCATCAACCAAAAGCATACATAGAGGTCAATATCTTTTGGAGAGCCAAAATTCTTATTGCTCAGTTAAGGATTAATTATCATCAACTCCGTTGTGAAACGGGGCGGTGGAAAAGGCCAAAAGAAGCGTGGGAGGAAAGAGTATGCATTTTTTGTTCTTCCCAAAAAGTGGAAACAGAAAAACATTTCATTTTAGAATGTGAGGCCTTCAAAGACAACAGGGAAAGTTATGTAGATATGTTAGCTCTTGGGATAATCTACTTGGGATAATCTATTTAGCCAGGGGTTTGTCAAGAAGTTGGGAGCATTTATTTTGAAGCTTCACAGAAAAAGGGCTGAATATATCAAGTAGATGAAGAAGCAATCTATCCCATAAGCTATCTTTAGCTTCATGGACTAATAATTTATTTCTTTCTTTCTTCTTTCTTAGGCCTAGAAGGCTGAATATATCAAGTAGATGAAGAAGCAATCTATCCCATAAGCTATCTTTAGCTTCGTGGACTAATAATTTCTTTCTTTCTTTCTTCTTTCTTAGGCCTAGAAGGAAACACACTCTTAACCATTAAACCTACTCAAACTCTATTGACCATTAATATTGAAATATGTTAACTAAACCCCATCCATACTATAATCAAAACTTAACCTAACATCTAAAAATATACTTTATAAATTTATTTTATAAATGAAAAGTAATTATAATTTTTAAATTATATTAATAATATAATTATATATAATAAAGGTGTTTAAATAATCATTTTTATTTTTAATAATTTCTTGTTCATAGCACTATTATTTTTTATTAATAACTTTTTTATTTATTTGTGTTTTTTTTTTTCATTTTTCATTTATGTTTTTAATGTTTTCATTGTGGGCCGTATTTGCTCCCAGGCCTTCCCGTCTGTAAATGAATCCAGTGCATCTTAGAAAACGCCACGCCATGAATTTGAGATCGGCTCCACAACCACGTCGAGGACGGCTCCCTGCTGCCAGCACATTGCGCAGACTCATTCCCACAACCCTCGAAAGTTGTGGCCATGGTGGAGAGCCCCTGGATGCGAGGAAAATCCATTTCCTTCGGTGGAGCTGCAACACCAGCCGGGTCTACTGATCAGCCTCGTGGGCCGTCTCTCTTAGTCCCACAACTACTCGATTAATGGCGCCCATGAGCGTCAAGTCCAGAAACTCCCGGTTGCTGACAGTTGTGGCCGTTGCGTCAGTCAGATTTGTCGAATTCAGGGAAGCTCGAACTGTTAATTATAAGTGAGTTTGTTTTTGGTAATAAGCTTTGTCAGGATAAGTTAAGTTATCTGGCAGATATCGGCAGATATGAGCAGATAAGAATTTTTCAAGAACTCATCCACTCATAAGTTCTTGGGATAATTTATTGGTTGATAATTTATACTATGATATCTTGTTAGTTTATAATTTCTCTGATAAATTATATTGAGATAAGTTCTATATAACTTATTAGTGGATAAGTTATAAGAAATAAGTTATCAACTGAAAAGTTCGTTTATATAATTTATTAGAGATAGCTTATTTAAA
Organism: Pinus tabuliformis; assembly: GCA_031772625.1. Taxonomy (NCBI): domain Eukaryota; kingdom Viridiplantae; phylum Streptophyta; class Pinopsida; order Pinales; family Pinaceae; genus Pinus; species Pinus tabuliformis. Next base: position 603,887,883 of record CM062806.1, read on the forward strand.
GAGTATTTATCAATTTTTAGCTTATTAGAAGATAACTTATAAGAAGAAACTTATTAACAGATAACTTCTTGGTAAACAACCTATCGACAGATAACTTATGACATAATACTTATAAACTGATAACCTATCAGACTAACTTATTGATGATAATTTCCGATAAAACTTATGAGACTAACTTATCGATGGTAATTTATTCATATAACTTATCCAATGATAATTTATCAGTATCACTTATCAATTGATAAGTCTTATGGATAATTTACCAGAAGGACTTATTAGATAATAATTTATCAGATATAATTTATTAACTGATAAGTTCATATGATAACTTAGCAAATAACTTATCAACCAAGGTTATCGTACGATAACCTATCTATCTATAAGTTATCATTAGATAAGTCGTCTGCAAGTAAATTAGCATTAGATAAGTTCTCTCCTGATAACTTCTCTGCCGATAGCTTATTTGCATTCATTGATCGATGGTGAAGATTGTGGTGTTGGCGAATTCGTTTCAGTAGAGGCAATGGGAGCGGATCGCACTCAGCGGGAATTTTGAACAATTTTCTTCATGGGGACTGTGTTAATACTCTGAGGCCATGGGAGTGGATCACACTCAGCGGGAACTCTGAACAATTTTCTTCACGGGAATTGTTTTAATATTATTCTTATTCGTCAATGTCACTGAGATTTTAACATTGTAATGGGCCAGGCACCATTAAAACACATAACGAGCACCATTACTACCCAGGGATTCAACTATGTGCAGTCCGCGTTCATAGGCACTAACCCCACTAATCGAAACCCCTGAATTTGTTGAATATGAGATTATGGCCGATATATATATATATATATATATATATATATATATATATATATATATATATATATATTCGCATGCACTTATCAATGGTGAATATTCTGGTGTTGGCGAATTCGTTTCAGCACAAGTAATGGGAGGCGGAACGCACTCAGCAGAAATTCTGGACAATTTCCGCATAATCATCTTTCGTTATCGCTTCGTCATATTCATCGTGGAGGAATTTCAGTGTAGGCTTCGCTCTGGGTCGAAGGCTTTCTCTGTTCCAAAGGGCTAGCTGTCATTTCACCAAGGGCTTTCAGAAATTGGGAGGGGAATTTCAGTGTAGGCTTCGCTCTAGGTCGAAGGATTTCTCTGTTCCAAAGGGACTAGCTGCCATTTCACCAAGATCTTTCAAAAATTGAGCGATACCACCACCATGACTCATGCAATGATTGGAGCGCAAACCCAATACGTAACCTCCACATCTTAGACGCGTTACCTGGAAATTTAAGATTAAACTTTCACTTAAAGAATTCCTTCATTGATTTCACCTACAATCCCTAGAGATCTTTTTGATCCAATTTAAGATTAAACCTTCACTTAAACACTTTTAATTGATCCCATCTACAATCCCTATTTGATCCAATTTAAAATTAAACCTCCACTTTTTAATGGAGATTTTTGGTCCCACTAAAACATTTTTTTCTAAAAAGGATGAGAATTTTTTTCCTGTGCCTCCTTTGATAAATAGGATTTCTTCTTTGTTAGAACTTCATCATCTAATAATTCAACAAATCTTGTTATTGCCTAAGATTTTCATCTAGCTTCCTTTGCAATATAATTTCATGATCAAACTCAATCTACACAGTGATAAGCCCATATTCTAGCCACCATTGGTGTTGCCCCACTCAAGTATCCCTTAACTATGTATTCTAGCCACCATTGGCGTTGCCCCAATCAAGTATCCCTTAACTATGTATTCTAGCCATCATTGGTGTTGCCCCATTCAAGTATCCCTTAACTATGTATTCTAGCCACCATTGGTGTTGCCCCACTCAAGTATCCCTTTTGGGATTACCCCACTCAAATATCCCTTAACTCCATATTCTAGCCACCATTGACGTTGCCCCACTCAAGTGTCCCTTTTGGGATAGGAGGTTGTGAATCCTTATAAGCTAAGAAGGGGAAGCTCTCCAATTTAGCTTGATGAGGACATAGACAATTGGACATCGCTTACCATCAACATAAAATAGAAGTTCAAGTTTGCAAATAATAGATCAAAATTGTAATTAAGGACAAGCATAAATGACATTAACTCTAGATAGAAAAGGTCGTGACATTAACTCTAGGTAGAAAAGCTCATTATATGTTTATTCTCGGAAAATGAAAGCTTAAATGACATTAACTTCAAATAGGTGAGCTTATTATATGTTTATTCTCAGAAAATGAAAAATATATTACTCAATAAACCATGAACTATAAATTATGTTCAAATGTCCCATGAAACTTAACCATTAATTCAACATACATAATTGGATGTTAATGGAACATGTGTCTGGTGGCAAAACAACTCTTTGAGAATAGATATTCAATTATGTTTACAATGACAATCATAGATTATTCATTTACCATCTTCAAAAACTACCAAATCACATTCATTTACCATCTCCAAAAACTACCCAGTCATGAGAGGTCACGTATACCAATAGAGCTAGTGTACCTCTATTAATGTAGAGCAATTGTAACATTAAATATTGAACTGGGCATTTTATTTGAACCACATGAAACATTGATTGAACATGCATTTTTAGAATTTTAGAATGTGAAATTACATCAAGAAACAAGAGAAAATGTTCATTATGATGATCAAAATTGTTTTCTAAAATATATAAAGCAAGGAAAACATTGATTCAACATGCATTTAATTTTTAGAATGTGAAATTACATCCTAGAGACAATGTTCATTATCATGATCAAATTGTTTTCTAAAATGTATACACCATTGTATCTCTAATATCATATATAAATACAATAGTGATCAACAAAAGGTTTAATATTTCTAAGCACTCCAAAATTCATGTGCATGTCCATGTCATGTAAATAACGATCAAAAAAGGCTTAATAGACATTAATATCAAAACACTCATTATCAAAGGCTTAATAGACACCAATATCAAAACACGCATTATCAAAACAAGAATTGTAACTACAAAGGAAACACTTATTATTTGTGCTTCATCACAGATTGTAACAACGAAATAGTAAATATTAAAACATTTTTTAAACAATGATGTAACAAGGGTCAATAGTAACCACAAAGTAGTGATGTAATAACAATAAATAGTGATCAATATTTCGACAATACCCCAATTTGTTATTATTATTATTATCATTGACCAAGGGTAAATAGTAACAATAACAGCCAAATAGTGAATATCAACACACTTTTTAAATAGTAAATATCAACACACTTTTTAAGTAGGAGCAATGATGTAACAAGGGTCAATAGTAACCACAAAGTAGTAATGTAATAACAATTAATAGTGATCAATATTTCAACAATATCACAAGTTTTTTATTATTATTATCATTGACCAAGGGTAAATAATAACAACCATAAATATTTCAACAATATCGCAAGTTTATTATTATTATTATCATTGACCACTACACTATATCTATTAGTTCAATGGACTCTCCCTCTTCCCTCCTGATTAGTTCATTCATTACACAAAGGAATCTCAAGGACAAAAACAAAATATCACGTAAATCCTAGCAACGGTCTTTATACTATTCTCTCTTAGATTAGAGGGGAGTGCATAAAAGGGTAAATAGTAATATCACGTAAATCCTAGCAACGGTCTTTATACTATTCTCTCTTAGATTAGAGGGGAGTGCATAAAAGGGTAAATAGTAACAACGGTAATGAGGTAACATTGGGAAAATAATGATCAATATTTCAACAATATCACAAGTTTATTATTATTATTGACGAATTGTAAGGAAATAGTACTAATTTATGTCTGCTCGACCAACTATCCATAGTACTAATAATAATGCCATCCAATATGTCAAAGTATTTTCTAAATCATGAAATCCAGTGATGTGAAATTCAACTCTACAATGCTCATAAACACAATTAAAAAAGACCAGCATGTCTACAATGCTCATAAACACAATGAAAAAACCAACATTCAAAATGCATCATATATTCAAAAGAAACATTATAACCAACAGTCTACAATGCTCAAAGATACCATGAAGAAGCCAACTTTCATAGTGAATTTGCTGTCATATATTCAAAGTGAATTACCACCAACTGCATCTGCAATCATATATTCAAGGTAAACATTATAACTAACAGTCTACAATGCTCAAAAATACCATGAAGAAGCCAACTTTCACGGTGAATTTTCCGTCATATATTCAAAGTGAATTACAAACAACAAGGGCAGTAAATTATAACAAACAATCTACAATACTCAAAAATACCATGAAAAAGTCTACGATGCTCAAAAATACCACGAAGAAGCCAACCTTCAAGATGCATTTGCCATTCAAAGTGAATTACAACCAACAAGGGCATTAAATTATAGCCAACAATCTACAATACTCAAAAATACCATGAAGAAGTCTACAATGCTCAAAAATACCATGAAGAAGCCAACCTTCAAGATGCATTTTCCTGTCACATATTCAAAGTGAAGTATTATAGTACTGAATTATGTCATGTTACGATGCTCGACCAACTGTCCATAGTGCTAATAATAATGCCATCCAATATGTCAAAGTATTTACTAAATCATGAAATCCAGTGATGTGAAATTCAACTCTCTACAATACTCATAAACACCATAAAATAATATAAAAAAATAAATAAATGAATAAATAAATCATGTCTACAATGCTCATAAACACGATGAAAAAACCAACATTCAAAATGCATCTGCAATCATATATTCAAATAAACATTATAACCAACAGTCTACAATGCTCAAAAATACCATGAAGAAGCCAACCTTCACGGTGAATTTTCCATCATATATTCAAAGTGAATTACAACCAACAAGGGCAGTAAATTATAACTAGCAGTCTACAATACTAAAAAATACCATGAAGAAGCCAACCTTCAAGATGCATTTGCCGTCATATATTCAAAGTGAAGTATTATAATACTAAATTATGTCATGTTAGGTTGCTCGACCAACTGTCCATAGTGTAATAATAATGTCATCCAATATGTCAAAGTATTTTCAATGATGTGAAATTCAACTCTCTACAATGCTCATAAACATCATAAAAAAAACAGCATCTCTATAACTCTTTACAATGCTCATAAACATCATAAAAAAACCAGCATGTCTACCATGCTCATAAACACTGAAAAAACCAACATTCAAAATGCATCTGCAATCATATATTCAAAGTAAACATTATAACCAACAGTCTACCATGCTCAAAAAAACCATGAAGAAGCCAACCTTCACGGTGAATTTGCAATCATAAATTCAAAGTAAACATTATAACCAACAGTCTACAACACTCAAAAATACCATGAAGAAACCAACCTTCACGGTGAATTTGCGTCATATATCAAAGTGAATTACAACCCACAATGAAAAACCAACATTCAAAATGCATCTGCAATCATATATTCAAAGTAAACATTATGACCAACAGTCTACAATGCTCAAAAATACCATGAAGAAGCCAACCTTCATGGTGAATTTGCCCAAAAATACCATGAAGAAGCCAACCTTCACGGTGAATACTCAAAAACTCATGTTATAAATTAAGGGCAGTAAATTATAACCAACAGCTTACAATACTCATGTTATAAATTATAACCAACAGCCTACAATTCTCAAAAACTCATGTTATAAATTATAACCAACAGTCTACAATACTCAAAAATACCATGAAGAAGTCTACAATGCTCAAAAATACCATGAAGAAGCCAACCTTCAAGATGCGTGCCTGTCATATATTCAAAGTGAAGTATTATAGTACTGAATTATGTCATGTCATATATTCAAAGTGAAGTATTATAATACTCAATTATGTCATGTCATATATTCAAAGTGAAAGTCAAGTATCAAAGTGAAGTATTATAGTACTGAATTATGTCATGTTAGGTTGCTCGACCCACTGTTCATAGTGCTATCCTATTGCCATCCAATCCAGTGATGTGAAATTCAACTCTCTACAATGCTCATAAACACCATTAAAAAACCCAGCATTCAAAATACATCTACAATCATATATTCAAAGTAACATCTGCAATCATATGTTCAAAGTAACATCTGCAATCATATATTCAAAGTAAACATTATAACCTTCACGGTGAATTTGCCGTCATATATTCAAAGTGAATTACAACCAACAATGGCAGTAAATTATAACTAACAGTCTACAATACTCAAAAATACCATGAAAAAGTCTACAATACTCAAAAATACCCTGAAGAAGCCAACTTTCAAGATGCATTTGCCGTCATATATTCAAAGTGAAGTATTATAACCAACCAGAGCAGTGATCGTATAACTATATTCATAGCATGATACCAGTGTTCTCAAAGTAGATCCATATGAACTATGCTAATAAACAGTTGTTTGATCCACAAGGAAGTATAACAGTACTCAAAGCACATATACCACGTATTTAGAGTAGATTATCACTATCCACAAATCAGAGATGAGCGCAGCAACGAATGAAAGTGAGACAGCAAACTGTTGCAGAAGTGTGACTGCAAGTGAAGCATACAAATAGTTGAATGTTTAACTGGCCATGTATTAAGAGTACTGCCAAAGAGATCATAACTAAGCAGTAACCAAGAGCTGAAGAACCTCAGAACAGTCATGAATCTGGACACAGCCAACAGGCAGTTCAGAATATTGGCTGAGAATGAACAATACTTTACGACCCATAAAGGCAACTCCAAGTTGTCATATCCAACGACCTTCTCACCGAAGCAGTTGTTCTGCAATATCGCCCAAGAGCCAACTCCAGAGAACAGGAAGCCACGATACAAATGCTAAAAATACTCGAATATCTTCATCCTGCTTGGCAGAATAAGAAAGCTGGCTATAAAACAACTGTTAACGACTACTCCAATATCTTCATCCTCCTTGGCAGAAGAAGGCTGGCCATAAAAGACTTGAGATCAAGTCTTGGAAAATAGTACTGAGACTACTCCAATATCTTCATCCTCCTTGGCAGAATAACGTTGGCCATGAAAGACATTTGAGATCAAGTCTTGGAAAATAGTACTGAGATAAACACTAACATGACATGCTCTGGATATGCAGTGGAATCTTCAACTGACCTTCGTCTATTTTGAAATCGATAATCACCATGCCTCTTCTGTCATAGTTCAAATCCCATCTTAACTATTGGATGAAAGGCTGAAAGGCTCATGGAATTGATGACATTTGGTGTTTGAAATGCCATTCCCATATGGTAGAAGATAATGACTACTTGTGTGACTTGATGCACTCCCTTTTATCATTCTCTATTGCATCAGATAATGCTGTCTGAGTTTCTAAAAGATTCATTTTGAAAATCTTTGCAACTCTTTCAAAGATATAATGAGAAGTGGAATCATCAGATATCCAGAGGGCTCTAAGTCGGGTGTGAGGCACCCACGTCCTATTTTCATTATCCAAAATATTCCTGGAATAAGCCCCAGAGGAGCCAATGGATATGAGCATCGATCTGCACCTCTTACAGGGGATAGATGTGGTGGTGTCGCAGTCTATTGAGCCGCCGAAGGGATTCGGGTAGACAATGATATATGATAAAGGGGAAAATCCTATAAACCAGGGTAGACAATGATACATGATATATAAAGGGAGAAAATCCTATAAACCCTTAGCATTATGCAAATACCAGTAAAAAGAAAAATACGCTTCTTCAGCTTTCAACTATCTTGGAGAAGCTCTGGCACTCATTTTAGAGTGTCTGCCTTTTTTAGGCTTGATCTCAATACCGCCCTTCAAACAGAGAAAAAGGTGGAGGATTTCTGATTGTTGTAATAAGCAAGGGTTTGTCACACATCAAGTCTTCAAGATGCTTTCCCGCGAAGATCAGACACTGCTGGTCGGAGCGAATCCATTATTTGGCCTGGATCTTATCTTTTGACATCTGAGTTATAGTCTTAATAAGAGTTTTGACAAAGATGAAACTGGAATATAACTATCAGATATACCTGTAAATCATCACAAGCAAGCAATTTTCTTTTGGTCAAAATTGTTTATTTATCAACATTTTATGAAAAAACAGTACCAAATTCCATAAGAAAATGAGCGAATCCATTATTGGGCCTGGACCTTATCTTTTGACATCTGAGATATGGTCTTAATAAGAGTTTTGACAGAGATGAAATTGGAATATAACTATCAGATATACCTGTAAATCATCAAAAGCAAGCAATTTTCTTTTGGTCAAAATTGTTTATTTATCAACATATTATGAAAAACAGTACCAAATTCCATAAGAAAATGAGCGAATCCATTATTTGGCCTGGATCTTATCTTTTGACATCTGAGTTATGGTCTTAATAAGAGTTTTGACAAAGATGAAACTGGAATATAACGGTCAGATATACCTGTAAATCATCAGAAGCAAGCAATTTTCTTTTGGTCAAAATTGTTTATTTATCAATATATTATGAAAAAACAGTACCAAATTCCATAAGAAAATGAGAAACCGTTGCCTCCCAAGGATGAAAAAAGTAATTCATAAACTAAAGGAAAATCTCTCCCAAGCCAAAACTTTAAGCAGTTGCCATAAAATAACTCTTCGCATAAACAATTTTGGAGATCTTCCAGATGCATTTTTGCATCTTCCATCATATATTCAAAGTGAATTATAACCAACAAGGGCAGTGATCATATAACAATATTGATAGCATGATGCCAGTGTTCTCAAAGTAAGTAGATCCATATGAACTACGCTAATAAGCAGTTGTTTGATCCACAAGTATAACAGTCCTCAAAGCACATATCCATGTATTTAGGGTAGATGATCACCATCTAGAAATCAGAGATGAGCGCAGCAAAGAATGAAATTGAATCCTCTAACTGTTCTCAACAATAAACGGAAGTGTAACTGTGCAAGTGGTATGCAATTGAAACCTCAAACTGTTCTCAACAATAAACGGAAGTGTGACTGTGCAAGTGAAGCATACCGGTAATTAAATGTTTAACCATTCAAGTATTTAGGCCATGCATTAAGAGTACTGCCAAAGAGATCATAACTAAGCAGTAACCGAGCGCTGAAGAACCTCATAACAGTCATGAATCTGGACATCGCCAACAGGCAGTTCAGAATTTTGGCAGAGAAGGATCAATACTCGTAAAGGCAGCCCATAAAGGCATCTCCAAGTTGTCATCTCCGACAACCTTATCACCGAAGCAGCTGTTCTGCAATGTCGCCCAAGAACCAACTCCAGAGATACCACTGCTAAAAATGCTCCAATACTCGTAAAGGCAGCCCATAAAGGCATCTCCAAGTTGTCATCTCCGACGACCTTATCACCGAAGCAGCTGTTCTGGAATGTCGCCGAAGAGCCAACTCCAGAGATACCACTGCTAAAAATGCTCCAATATCCTCATCTTGCTTGGAAGAATAAGAAAGCTAGCTATAAAATAAACTGCTAATGACTACTCTAATATCTTCAACATCCTTGGCAGAATAATGTTGGCCATAAAAGACATTTGAGATCAAGTCTTGGCAGAATAAGAAAGCTAGCTATAAAACAACTGCTAACGGCTACTCCAATATCTTCAACATCCTTGGCAGAATAATGTTGGCCATAAAAGACATTTGAGATAAAGTCATGGAAAATATTACTGAGATAAGCAGCTTCAGAGGCAGCAGATTGTAATTGCCTTCTAGAATAAATAAAAATAGCTTCAAGTTTTCCATCACCTAACGTGCCCTAAACTCCATGAACAAATGAATAGATACAGAAGTCCTGAACTCAATGGACAAATGAATAGAAACAGATAATACAGAAGTCCTGAACTCAATGGAAACGAATGGATAGAAACAGATAACGGACCAAAATGAATATGAATATAAATGCACTTCCTGCGACAAGTACTAGCATGACAATTGAGACCTTCCAGAATAAATAAAAATGGCTTCAATTTTATTATCACCTAATCTGTCCTAAACTCAGGAACAAATGAATAGATACAGATGTCCTGAACTCAATGGACAAATGAATAGATGCAGATGTCCTGAACTTAATGGACAAATGAACAGAAACAGATAACAAACCAAAATGAATAGGAATATAAATTCACTTCCTGCGACAATTGAGAACCGATTAATTAATTTGTTATTGCATTGTTGTAGATATGGATGATCAAATTTTACATATTTTGTCCAGTAAGGCCTATATTTGATCAAATTTTATAGACCTATATTTGTTCATTTCTATCTCTAACCAAGGCTTCATGTTCCCATTATTGTTATATAGACCAATATTTGTTCATTGCTATCTCTAACCAAGGCTTCATGTTCCCATTATTGTTACAGACCGTTGAATTTTCAGTCCTCCCTGTCTTTGTTCCGAAGGATGCAATATATCCTCAAGCAGGACTGCAATTAGGAAAGCTCATAAACGAAATAATTTTTTTTTTATTTTTATAAAAAGGCATTCTATATAATGACAATGAGATACAAGATGATACAGAAACTGACCGTGCTTTGCCACTTGTCATTGACATTTTCCCATTGTTGTGCCCTGCAAAAATATTTACTAAATTGTGTGTGTTTCATTACCTTTGGATGTATTGTGAATAATCCCCATGCATACAATGGTGTCAGAGATGGTTCATAAGACATTACTTGCACCAAAGGCTCTGGCTCTGCTAATATGGACATAGCTTTTGGGTGCAGCTATTGGATTACCTCAGTTATGGTTAAATATGGGTGAGACTCCTCCCATGGCTTGAATTTCATTGTAAATACTCCACCAGCAAACAATCTCCCAAGTTGTCAAGAGGCATCCATGTCGCATGGATAGATGAGGGGAATAGAGATAGGGCATTACTAACAGACAGAGAGGTCGATGCATTAATGAATAGAGTGTTCATTGCTACACACCTCGGACCGACAACCAAATTAATCAACATCTTTCAAATTAAACCAACAACCAAATTAATCAACATCTTTCAAATTAAAGACCAATTAGTTTGATCATAAGCTTTGCCAAGATCTATTTTCAGGAAAAGTGATTGCTGGCTAGTCTCTTGGCCCTCTTGAAAGCTTTCAATGTGGAAAATGCAGTGTTATGAATATATCTCTGCTAAACAAACCCTATTTTCTATTGCCACACTACATACCAGGTAAAAATCGACCAATTAGAAATCCAGAGAGATCCACTTGAAACTTTCTGTTTATAGTGAGCAGCTTTTAATAATTCGATTTCCAGAGAGATCCAATTGAAACTTTCTGTATATAGTGAGCAGCAGCTAATAATTCAAAATTGGTTGTGTTTAGATTTAATGTCTTTGAAGTAGAACATAAACAAATATATTAACTCTGCACATTTTCAGGTCCTAAAAATTATTTATTCACCATCTGCTGGTCATCCAAATTTACATTGGTCCTATTCAGTTTGGATGTTTGATTGGTCTAAGATATTGGAGCGTATTCTTTGATCTCTGCCTCCTCTGACTCCTGCCAACTGCCTCTAGGTTCATATTTAAGCTCAAGGGCATCGATGGTGTATTTAAGCTCAAGATAGTACTCTCTCTATTTCTTATGGAGAGAGTTCTTTGATCTCTGTCTCCTCTGACTCCTGACAACTGCCTCTAGGTTATATTTAAGCTCAAGGGCATCGAGATGGTGTGTTTAAGCTCAAGGTAGCCATTTCTATTTCTTATGATTTTCATATTAGTATATCTCTTTTTGAGTTCCGTAAAATAAATTTACAACTGATCCTCATATTTAAGTTCAAGGGCATCGAGATGGTGTATTTAAGCTCAAGGCAGTACTCTCTCTATTTCTTATGATTTCCATATTGGTATATCTCTTTTTGCGGCCTGTAAAATAGCTTTACAACTGACCAAGTATAGTGGCATCGCTGAGGTGGTATAATGGTCAAGGTGTTTTTTCAGAGTTTAATGAACTGGACCATCTTTTCAAACACAAGTGAATGCTAGCATCAAACATGCAATTGATTATGTCAAGCAGTTTCCTCCTCTCCATTGCTTTTGTGGTGGGTGGCTTTTACGTATAGCTAATTTGCTCAAATACCCAAATAAATTTTATGTAACTAATTTGCCTAAATACCCAAATATCGAACTGTTGATGCTAGGGGTAAAAGCTGTCACAAGTGCAAGGGACATATAAATGTAGTCACTCTAAATTAAACCAGCACAATTAAGCAAGGACAAAGACCATTCACCCTCATGATATAATGGTTATGCATCTTACAATTAAGCAAGGAGAAGGACCATTCACCCTCATGATATAATTATTATGCATATTAACCACAAGAAAAGGATCACAAATAGGTTCTTTCCCCTATCCCAGTATCAATGGCTAAAATTCACATTAATTGTGAGGCGGCAAAATGGAAGAATCATAGCAAGTAAAAATGGAGATAGAGATATAGCAGTGGATTCAATCTTCGTATGCATTTGTCACTTTTGTTTCTTGCTTTTTATCTCCTTGTTGTCTAGCTAAAAAACAAAATCTGTTTTAGTTGTTGTTCTAAGGGTATTGCTCAGATATATCAATGTTAATGCCAGGGGTAATGAGCAAACTATAAAGCAGGGAGGCTTGGACAAGTGACCACCAAAAGTTCTCACACGTACCATGGGTAGGGGATGGAAAACATGCGTGGGACCTCCACTAGTGGCCACACCTACCATGGGTACAGGTTGGCAAACATGTGTGCGACCTCCACCTCAAACCAACATGATTGTTGGTGATTATAGCTCGGACAGGTGCCTCTACATAGGCTACGAGTCGAGCATGCAAAAGACGGTTAAGAGTCAAGCATGCAGAAGACGGCTCATGAGGAGTAAGTGATTAATATGATTTCTTTCCCAAGTCTAACTTAGGAAAAGTACATTAATTAATTTACTTGATTAATGTTTGCAATTTATGGAATTAGATCGAATCTCTACCATTGATCTCAAGTGAGGCTTATGATCTAATCCTAGCCACTCATCAGCACCTAGGAGATTAGGGTTAGGGATTTGGTTTAATGAAATTATTAAATAAGTCTAAGGGAGAGGTGAAAGACACATTACGACCCATGAGGAGTAAGTGATTAATATGATTTCTTTCCCAAGTCTAACTTAGGAAAAGTACATTAATTAATTTACTTGATTAATGTTTGCAATCTATGGAATTAGATCGAATCTCTATCGTTTATCTCAAGTGAGGCTTATGATCTAATCCTAGCCACTCATCAGCACCTAGGAGATTAGGGTTAGGGATTTGGTTTAATGAAATTATTAAATAAGTCTAAGGGAGAGGTGAAAGACACATTATTCTTGGAAGATCAAGTTTCTAGAAAGTGAAAGACTCAAAATTGAATTTTGTGAGGAGGCCATGTTCCAATGGAGGATTGAGCACGACCTAAAAGAGAGAGGTCGATTTCTCTATTGTGTAGAGGACCGTATAGATGGAAAAGAAAAGGTTGAATTGCAAGAGGAAGAGTTGAGTTTTTAAGGGCCGAAAATCAAATTTTCTAGCAGACCGAAATTTCCAGGAGTTGCTATTTCCAATTTTTAAAATGATGTATTTTCTATGTATTCTCCGAGGGTTATTTTCCTTGGGAAAGGAGCCCTAATTTTCATGAGAATTTGTTGGACAAATTGTTGTTATTGTGACTGATTTTCTATTTTAATTCCACTGCAAATTGTGAAGTTAAATACCAATTTTCAACAATTTTAGGTGAAATACTTTTTGGGTATAAAATAAATTGTTAGGAAAATTTAATTAGTTATGGTATAAAAATTAACATGGTATCAAAGTTTTAGACTTTGAGGAAAATGAATATCAATTTGTCAAAAGGGTTACACCAACAAAATAATTTATTTTCCAGCAATTATATTTTATGGGGTTTGAGTATTTGATTTGGAAGTTGTGAGGATGGTTGCAAATGGGTTGAGGATTGAAGACTTGTTGGAGGGTGCTCACCCCTCCTACTGATGTTGCATAGCACAACTGTATGCCCATAACCAAAAGGACGTGCAACTGTATGCCTATAACCAAAAGGACGTGAAGGACAAGAGAATCATCCTAGATAGGGTGAAAGATCATGTGATCCTTCATCTTTATAGGAAGAAATCTGCCAGGGAAATGTGGGAGGCTCTGACTAAGTTCTAATGTGGGAGGCTTTTAGTTACATTAGAGTGATAATTCAAAAAAGAAAATGATGTTGAAGAAGAATGTGGGAGGCTTTTAGTTACATTAGAGTGATAATTCAAAAATGAAAATGGTGTTGAAGAAGTTGTGGAACACCAAGATGTCCAAGTTAAATATAGTTTCTACATATCTCACCAAGATCACACAGGTCCAAGATGAGTTGGCTAGAAAAATGTGGGAGGCTCTAACTAAGTTCTAATGTGGGAGGCTTTTAGTTACATTAGAGTGATAATTCAAAAAAGAAAATAATGTCTAGGTTAAATCATAGTTTTAAAAACCGGCCACAAAAACCGGTAACCAGTCTAACCGGCCGGTTGGAGGCCTGGTCGGTCCGAACCGGCCTAAAAAACCCGGTTTCATACCTCATGTGCCCAAAATCTGGCCCTAACCAGTCAAAACCGGCCGGTTTAGGGCGGAACCGGCCGGTTTGTAGCAAACCGGCCGGTTCCGTCCTAAACCGGCCGGTTTATGGACAGCCCGCCGATTAATGAAAAAAGCGCAGCGGTTTTGTGGTTTAGGGGTTTTGGGGGGGAGGGAAAGGTATTTTCCCTCCAAAAACACCCTCACACTTGCTATAAGAGACCCCTCTCACTCTCATTTGTCTCACACAACTGATTTGGAGTGTTTGTGAGCTTGGAGAGTGTGGAGTTTTTGCTGAAGTAGTCATCTTGGAGTTGGAGTTGGAGCTATTTTGGAGATAGTGTGTAGCTGTCAGTGGAGTTGCCATCTTCAAGAGGAGGCTAAGGGAGCTAGTTTGCATTTCCAGGTAAGGATTTGCACTTGATAATTCCTCATTTGAGTCTGCTGTCCATGAATTTTTTTTTAATGTGTTATACTTATAAACTTCTCACTTCTATGATCTATCATGTATGCTATAAACTCTCTAGCTCTATGCTATCAAATTTTGTAGCTTGAGCCTTGCATGTGCATTTGTTTTTCTACATTTATCTTTGGTTTTCCATTTTGCTTAGCTGCAATTTTTTTTTAAATGGCAGATTTCTTTGCAAATTGTTATTATTTCAAGCAAACATGGCTCCAAAAGGAAAGGACAGTGCATGGTTTCATTGTGATGTAATTGATGGAAAAATGATATGCAAATTATGCCATAAATCTATTGGAGGTGGGGGTATTCTTAGGTTGAAACAACACTTGGCTGGGGTAAGAGGCCAAGTAAAGCCATGTGATGCACCAAAAGAACTGTTAGGTCCTATTAGGGCAGAATACATTGCCAAGCTTGAAAAATTTTATGAGGATAAGGCTAGGGAGAAGGCCATCCAAGATGAAATTGCAAGGAAGAGGGAATTAATAGAAGCCATGAATCTTATGAAAGAGAGTGGGTATGATGATTATGAGATTCAAGACTCCACTTCTATCCCTTCCACCAATGACCCCTTTCACTATGTTCATCCTTCTGTTGGAGTTGGCCAACCATCAAAAGGAACAAAGAGAGCAAACATCCAAAGTTATTTCTCATCTTCTGCCAACATTGCCTCTTCTAAATCTAATCCCACTTCCTCCCAACCAAGTTATCAACCCATTTTGGATCAACATTGGAAAAAACAATGCAAAGAAACTTCTCACCAATACATTGCTAGATGGTGGTATGATTCAGATATCCCATTTAATGTTGCTCGCTCACCTTATTACCAAGCTATGTGGGACTCTGTTATAGCTGCAGGAAAGGGCTTCAAAGGCCCTAGTATGCATGACTTGAGGGGAGCTCTTTTGCAAAAAGAGATATCTTCCATTGATGAGTATTTGGTTGAGTTTAAAGAGTCATGGCTCAAAACAGGTTGTTCCATTATGTCAGATGGATGGACCGATGGAAAGAACCGCACTATCATTAATTTCCTTGTTTCTTGCCCTCAAGGAACCATGTTTTTGAAATCAGTTGATGCATCTGATAGGGTAAAGGATGCAAGCCTTCTATTTGAGATTTTGGATAACATTATTCAGGAAGTTGGGGAGCAGCACGTTGTGCAGGTCATCACTGATAATGCCTCAAACTATGTTCTTGTTGGAAAGATGCTTGAGGCCAAATATAAGACCATATTTTGGACTCCATGTGCTGCAAATTGCATAGACCTCATGCTTGAGGATATAGGCAAGGTGGAGTGGGTAAAAAACACTGTAGAGCATGCCAAGTGCATTACAAAATACATTTACAACCACTCATGGGTATTGAGCCTAATGAGGAAACACACTGGAGGCAAAGAGCTTGTTAGGCCTGCAATTACGAGATTTGCAACTCACTTCCTCACGTTGCAATGTCTCAATGGTCAACATAAAAACTTGCAGAAAATGTTTTCCTCTGAAGAATGGTCTGAATCTCGGTGGGCTCGTAGACCAGATGGAAAAGACACCAAAAAGAAAGTGTTAGACACTTATTTTTGGAAAAGGTCTGTAGAGCTTGTGAAAATTACCGAGCCCCTTGTTAAGGTGCTAAGGTTGGTGGATGGGGAAAGATTGGCCATGGGCTACATTTATGAAGCTATGGATCAGGCAAAGGAGCGGATACAGGCAGCTTACAAGGACAGGTTAGCTAAATATGGCCGTATATGGGAGATCATTGATAACAGATGGAACAATCAACTCCATCATCCTATACATGCAACCGGGTATTTTTTGAACCCAAGGTATCATTATAAAAATCGGCTAGGAGATCAGCATGATGGGGAGGTCAGAGCTGGATTGATTGATTGCTTGGAGCGCATGGTCCCTAACCATGTAGACCAGTTGGAAATACATAGACAGCTTACTATTTTCAATATGGCAAGTGGTACTTTTGGCAAAAACTTGGCAAAGATGGCAAGAGATGTGGACCAACCAGGTAAGCAATTCCAATTTCCATTTTGTTTTTCATTTCAAGTTAAAATTGTTTACGTTCTTTACAATTCAAATTATAAACTAAGTTACTAATTATTGTCCTCAATTCCAAAGGTTTGCAATTAGAGTCCTCAGTCAAACTTGCAGTGCTTCAGGTTGTGAGCGCAATTGGTCTGTTTTTGAGCGCATACACACGAAGAAGAGAAACCGTTTGGAACAAAAACGGTTAAATGATCTTGTTTTTGTGCAAAACAACCTTCGACTGAGGAGGAACCAAATGATGAGCAAATCACCTGATCTAGATCCCATTGTGTTGGACGATATTGATCCAACATCAGAATGGGTGGAGGAGACTGAAGATCCTGTGTTTGAGGCTGATTTTGATATCGACATGGCTTTAGCGGGGGATGAGGCAGATTATGTGGCGGCATCAGAACCAGGATCAGTAGCGGCATCAAGGAAAGGCAAGGAACCAATGGAAGGCACTAGTCGTGTAGGTCGACAAACTCGTGCTTCCATTAGGTCCACTTCTATTGTCATTGGTGGCATTGATACTGATGTTGCAGATCAGGCTGAGGCATCCTTAGACTCTGAACCAGATGATGTCTATGTAGCTCCTGATGATGATCCTGTGTCTAGTAGTGGTGATGGACTTGATGATTGATCATGTGTACACTGTAGACTTGTAGTAGGCCAATGGCCTCATAGCTTGCAGCATTGTTTTTGGACTTTATAGGCCATTTAGAGCCTCATTTCTTATGTATTTTGCTATTTTGTCGATGATATGTATTGCACTCGGTGCCATTTTGATATATTCACCTTTGCATGGTATATAAATGAGAAAACTTTGCATATTTTGTCTCTATTGGCTTGGAATCATGGTTTTACATCTTAAAAATAGTTTTGTTTCATTAAAAATTAATTATTTAATGTATTTTTTAAAAACAGGTTCGTTTAGACCAAACTAGTCCCGGTTAGACCGGTTCCGGTCGGTAAACCGGTTCATTAGGTGGACCGGTCCGATCACCGGTTCCGGCTTTAAAAACACTGGGTTAAATATAGTTTCTACATATCTCACCAAGATCACACAGGTCCAATATGAGTTGGCTAGAGATGGGGAGACAATATCAAATCAAGAGTTCATGAGTTATGAGTTGGCTATAGATGGGGAGACAATATCAAATCAAGAGTTCATGAGTTGGTCAAGACAACCTTAAATGGATTTTCAAAGCCATGGGTATTCTTTAACAAAGGGATCATAGCAAGAGAGAACCTATCTAACTAGGAGAGGTTATGGGATTATTTCATTTAGGAGGAGATTCAAGGAGTCTTTTCATGGGAGCTAGTCCAAAGATGATCATGAAGGTTATGGGATTATTTCATTTAGGAGGAGATTCAAGGAGTCTTTTCATGGGAGTTAGTCCAAAGATGATCATGAAAACCTTGCTCTTGCTAATCAGGCAAGGGAGGGAAAGGGGAAGAACAACACAAGAGGAAAGAATTCCTTAAAAGCGGGAGAAAAGGAGGACATGAACAAAGTGAAATGCTTTGAATGTCACAAATTTGGCCTCTATGCAAGTTGTTATCCAAACATAAAGAATGGCAAAGGGAAGTAACAAGTTGCAACATTAGTAGACTCAAAAGTGAGCAAGTTTTCCAACAAGTTCGAGAAGGAGTTCAAGGTAGTGAAATGTCTTTCTAGCACCACTGATAAATATGCATGGTTCATGGACAGTTGAGCATCTCATCATATGACGATATTGTAGGAGTAATTTTTGGCCTCTATGCAAGTTATTATCCAAACAAAAAGAATGGCAAAGGGAAGTCACAAGTTGCAACATCAATAGACTCAAAAGAAGTTCGAGAAGGAGTTCAAGGCAGTGACGTGTTTTTCTGGCACTACTAATAAATATGCATGGTTCGTGGACAGTGGAGCATCTCATCATATGACAGGATTGTAGGACTAATTTGGCAGCATGAGAGAGGATGATCTTAAATCTACAAGATTGATTATTTGAGCAATTGCACCAATTAACTAAAGTTACACATGTGTGAGTGAATACGGATAATTAAGTGATGTTTATGCCTTAATCATCAAACTTAAGGAACTGAAAATGAATAATTAACAACAGCAATCAAAGATGCAAACAATAGCAAACATTGGTGACAGAGTTTGTCCCTCCTGGACTACGTCTCTAGGTCCGCTTCGAATGGGTGACCGTTTTTATTAGGAATGCTTCAAAGAGTTTCTTTACAAAATATTTCACCAATTGAACTGTGCTCGCAGGCACTGTTGGTTACTATAGAAAGAAAGCCTTTTGTCGCAGCTTTCCAACACATATCTCCATTCTTGAAAAGGCCCAAGGATGGCCAAGAAACCCTGAAAAGAGCATTTGCATGCAGATATTGAAACTCTGACTCTAAAGCTGAGCTGTCGCTCAAACTGAAGAGCAACTTCCGCCCTGGATATGCTTGCCTCCTTCCTGAAAGGTTTCGCCTCTGAAATAGAAAAGATATTGATGGGTTCTGGAATGCCTCTCTTCTTCTCCTCGCCAAGGCTGGAACTTTCTTCTCCCCCTATGCTTATTCACTCGAAGCATTTATAAGGTGGACTAATGCTAAGTTTAGCATGATTTGTTTTACCAAATTAAGTGGTGGCCAAATGAAATGGCTCAGTGATTGATACATAATGTATATAGTTTCAAAACTATATCACTAATTCTTTTATTAGCACATGATGAATTGACTTTAAAACTAACTCCTATAGTTTCATTGGTCGTTAGCATTAACATCAAATGAGGTCTCGACTCTCGACTCTTCAACAACCATAAACATTATGTTATACATAGCACTTGAATTATTCGTGCAACAATGGTTGGTATATAGTTTTTAACCTCCGCATATTCATTTTACCAAAGTTTCGAAGCATCACCTCGATGGTTACGCCTAAACCTTTGGCACTTGAACCTGTTTCCATGTGATAGAGACTTCCGACGATTAGGCTAGCTACGGTCCAGTCTGGTGGTCATCTGTTGCTCGGTTGGCATTCCCTTGTGGCTTAGCACATCAGTTGTGCGTGGTGCGTTGTCATCTCTCCGTGGCATGGTGGCATACAACCCCTGCGGCATACCTCCTCTGACGGCTCGTTGCCATCCACCTCATGCCATCCGCAACTGCACTCCTCCTCCGACGACTCGTTAGCAAGCTGACTAGACCATAGGTGGCCCTTGCCATCCGTAACTGCCCGTTGACTGAGCGGTAATCCAACTGTGTTGTGCAACCACATTAACTTCGACGTCTTGACCTGTGGCATGTTTATCTGCTCGTTACCTACTCCCGACGGTTCGATGGCAAGTGTCATGGTGCATACATGTGGCATCAACAAACTCCGTTATTCGTTGAACCTGCATTAAATCCACATACCATAGTCTTTTTTATATAGGTTTGTGACATATATTTATATCTGCCATCGGACTTGGTAATATGTAGCTCTGTATCAAAATTGTGCAAAATTGTGTAGCAACACCCTGTTACTAATGTGTTTGAGAAGGGACATGATAGTCCTCCCCTCCCAGATGTTGCTTGCCCTCAAGCAATCTTAAAATTGGGTGCTCCAAAATATGCTCACCCTCCTAGGTGGCATCCTCATCTAGTAAGTTCTTCCAATGCACCAAACATTGATTGTCCTCAAGCAATGCCTGAAAAAACACCCTCTCTGACTATGGACCCCCACTATCACTGCAACTTCACCAGGGTCCCAAATGTGCCATTGGATCGTCCCTGATCGTTGTACTATCCTATAGTGAAGGAGTCCCTTGATACTAGGATCCCAAGCCAACCTGATCAACGTGAAGCCCCCCTTGCTCCACTCACTATCCTGCCAGATATGGGCATTAGAACCACTGTGTCTATCACCAATAAGTAGAGTGTCCTGACGATGTAAAACTCTACCCAAATCCTCATGAAGCTGCTCTACCGAACATTCCACCCCATGCACTCTGGTTGTGGGCCTTTGAAGATACAACTCAATCCCTATGTGAATGAAGCCTCCTACATGAGCTCCTCTTGAAATCCTCTTGCTGGTCATTCTGCAATGTTGATGAAGTCTCCCATTCCCTTAGTGAATCACTGAAACCTGATTCGATGACCCTCCCCTATAGAAACCAACTCAACCCTATGGGTATCTGAACTGCTAAGTACTATGACGCTAGGGTCCCATGGCCAACGTAGCAAGAAACTGTCTTGTTGACCCCGCAACACTCCGGTCATCACTAATTGTCTAACATACTCATACCAGAGCCTCCTCTCGCATAGGTCTCGGCCACAATCTATGCGATGATCGAGGTTAGGCCCAACCTGCCAAAGCGACCCAATAATGTCAATGCCTATCCCTCCATGGTTGGCCCCAATCTTGAACAACAATCTACCTCGCCCTATGGTGAGGGCTTTGGTGATTCCCCATGTGTCTGCCTGTGAATGAATCAATTCGCCTGTTATCCTACCCATGCTCACTGAGGAGTGGAGTATCCCACCAATCCACTAGATCCTTGGATCCCATAACCATACTAGAGGTCCACAACCCCCAATCCTCTCTGCCTGTCACTGTGATATGCTGCTAGTTGTTGGGACTCCTTTGTTCCCCATCTTTGACTCTTGTAGGTATCCATTAGGTAGGCATCGAGCATCAAGAACATGTGTTGCGAATAGCCAATTGCTCCACGCTTACCAAATCACACAGCAAGATCTACTATCCCAACTCCTAATGATGTGCCCTGGTCTTGTTGGAAGCCTAGGCATCATCCTGCCAACAAGGGCTACCATCCCTCGCACCTCATGCTCACCTAATGTCTCAAGTTGTCGAGATGGAAAAGCACCATACAACTCCCTCTCAGTCACCTCCCCAAGTGTGAGCCTAGGGGTGGAACATATGATACCTTGACAATCAACCATGTTATCCCTAAGCATGTATCTGTCAACTCGTGCACCTACCAAGTGTCTCAACTAGAGAGTCTCCTCCCAGCCCATGACATGCAGTGTCTCATCCAACTGCCTAGGGTGAGCCTCCCATGCCTTGCTGCCTAAATGGAGAGTGTCAAGGGGCAACAAACAAACACTATGTGATTGTAAGCAACACCGGAGGAGGATGGGTGGGTATGTCCCGAAGGGTATTATCAAGAGTCTCAAGAGTAATCCTATGGATGTCCCTGTCTTTGCCTTGGATCTGCTTACACTCCCCTCTAGGCCCTATCTCCGCTAAACATGGTGTCACTAGATGCTCAACCATGTCCTCATCGATCCTAGCTGAGATGCATCCAATGGTACACCTACTGCCCCAGTCCATAATTCTGCTTGGAGGTAACGCTCCAAGTGCCCACTGCACTGCATCATCTACCACTACATACCACCCAGTATCACCGCACTCGTCGACATGCCACTGTATATCGCAACCTGTCTCTATACACCATTGAATACCCCCAGCTACAGCCATACCATCCTGTATTGTCATGTGCCCTACCTGTGTCACTGCACCTATCACTCCCGTCACGTCCTCAATGCGATGCGAGTCACTCCTCCTACCCCACAGTGTCACCTGGCATGCTGTGGTATAGCACCATGTATCTCCATAATTTCGACATACTGAATCTCCCTTGAGCCATGGATAGTGTACGGTGTATCTCGTCACTATGCATAGATGCCCAAATCTCCCATGATCTTATTGGTTACCCACAACTGGGCCAAGATCATGCTCTGATACCATTGTAATGATCCTAAATAGGGAATAGGAGTAATAACAACAAATATTCTAGGCAGCAAAATACAAAACGAAATGTTAAGCAAACACCCATTTAAAAACTGTAAATGGAGAACTTTTGAGCCATTTTATTAATTTTCTGCAAGCCAAATACAATATATGATGGAATGGTGCACCTGAGCTTGTCTCAATGGACAAGCAGGACTAAGACCAGGTAGGAAAAGGGTTGAACTGGAGGATGCCCAACTACTGCACCACTCTACACTACACTGCCCAGAAAATTGCTACTCTACTGAAGTTCGAATGGCTAGAATGGGTACTAAAACCACCCAGAAAATTATATCTTTTTAACCTCGGACTCCTTGGCCAAAACCCAGAAGGGATTTTAGCTGGTTTTGACTTTGGTTTTTCAACTCCCTTGGAGCCTCACCCCAGCTATGGCTACCAAATTTGACCTGCTAGAAACTAGCTGCAAATCCACCAGCAAACTCCTCCAAAATGTTGGGTTTACCCTTGCTATCCAACTCCTAACTCCTCGAATGAACTCTTGGCCCGACCCAGCTACTCTCCAAGCACCATGAAATTCTGATGTGTGGCCTTTGTGAGACAGCCTTTGCATTGTCTCTCAGCCCATAAATGTGAATTGCTGGAATGTTGGCTCAGCTAGCTGAAAGCTCCAGCGAAAATGCATGTCCAATGTTGCTACCTCATCTCCCTCACCTCTCAGCAAGTTGTGTGATCCCTGCTAGTCTCAAACTCCCTCTACGTGAATCCTAACTACCCAGAAATACGCACTCGCTTCCTCTGCGTTGTTGTTGATGTGTGTCACAACCTCGGAACTCCTGAAAACTCCTGTAGAACAGCCTCCCTAGGGCGGGCACAGATGGTCCCCCGAAGTAGAGGTTGAATCTCCTGCGTGAGAGACTCGTGGCTAAACATCCGGTAGACTCGCTAAACAACAAAGTGAACAAATATGTGTTTGTTACCAAATGTCAAAGATGAAAAAAAAAATGAGATTTAATCTCTCTTTATAGCTCCTTAGTCCCCCTTAGCCTCATGTGGGCCCCTCCATCCACCCATTCGATTTTCCCTCCACGCATATTGAATGGCTAATTCGAACTCCTATGTGGGTGGCCCCCACATTCCAGGAGCAGCTAGATAAAGTTGATTTGGCCCCTAAGTCCCTAAGTCAAAAGTGTGGGGCCCTCTTCCTTAGTCAAAATTGTGCAAAATTGTGTAGCAGCACCCTATTACTAATGTGTTTGAGAAGGGACATGATAGGTTTCGAGTGTTCAAAGCTCTCATAGAAAACCGGACTAGGAGGAAGATCAGAGTCCTTAGGTTGGACAATGAGGGTGAGTATACCTCAAATGAGTTCAATGAATTTTGCAAAGAGGCAAGCATCAAGAAAGAGTTGGCAGTTCAGTACAACCTGCAACAAAATGGGGTTTGTTAAGAGGAAGAATAGGGCCATCATCGAGGTTGTTAAAGCCATGATCCATAATCAATATCTTCCTGTGTTCCTATGGGAAAAAGGATGCAATATAGCAATCTATATTCAAAACAAGAGTCCTCACAAGATCTTAGGGGATAAAACTTTTGAGGAGGTGCTAACAGGAGTGAAACCAAAGGTTGGTCATTTTGGTATCTTCGAGTGTCTAGTGTATATCCATGTACCATTAGAGAAGAGGACAAAGTTGAAGCCCTCAAGGCAAAAGGATATTTTCTATTTGGTACAATGAGACTTCGAAGGCATATAAGGTGTACATTCCATCACAAGGGAAGACAATGTTGAACAATAATGTGAGATTTAAGGAGCACAAATCCTTAAGGAAGTCACATGTTACCATACCATCAGTGGTATATGATTGGGAGCAAGAGGCTTTGAAGGTTAAGGATGTTGATTTTTGTAACTATGGTCGATCTTCATTGTTGGAAAAAGTAACTAGTTTCGGTCTTCATAATTGTCATTATACTCATGTCATGATGTATATCTTATATAAGAAGCAAAATAAGAAAGAAAAATATTATTTTCACGCATGGGTTTCATGCTTTATTTGATTTGCTCAACTAGGTCAAGCATGCATTTCATGCTCCTAGGGTTTGTCAAAGTCATGAAAATATTTGTCTTGAGTCAAAAGAGTCATTATCATCTATACAAAACCAATTTGGGCAATTTGTAACATGTAAAAGATTATTTTTGTGTCTAGAAAGATAAAATTGACCTCCAAGGCCAAGTCAGCCCTGCCAATGAAAAGTCAGACGAGGAGAGGCCCATTTGACCTAATGTGAAGGGTATATAATGGAAGAGAGTTCGAATCATTTGAGAACACTTCGAGTTCGAATAATTTGAGAACACTTCGATTTCAATCTCAAGCAAGAAAAGGGAGACAAGAAGAGTGAAGGACAAAGAAGACAAAATAAAGTCAAAGAGAAAGAAGAAAAATCTGATTTTTGGCTTGTATTCTCTCACACGTGCGAAAATTAGGATTTTTGTAGCTACTAGGAGGCCAAGAATTGCAGGCCTAAACTGGGGGTCTGAAGTAGAGGGTCAAAATTGAGATCTGGAGCAAATTCAAAGAAGCTTGAATTTTGTTGACTTTGAAGACTTTGAATTGCTTAAGGAAGGATTTCTTGGAGGGTTGACTTGGTGCTTGCAGGAGCTTTTAACTTTGGTCTTTGGGTCTTGGATTTCTCATTTGAATTGATTCTATACGAAGAGAAGAAGTTCCTTCTAGGTTTTCCCCTTGGGGTTTTGCCCTCAGTTGGAGCCTATATTTTGTGTCCATTGTCTTTTATGATCTTTATGGTTCATGCTCTTGATAATGGTTGATGAAGAAAATCTAATAAAGAACAATAAGAAAATAACTAAAGTTCACAAGCAATTATTAAGGATAAGGAGAAAAGTTCACAAGCAATTATTAAGGATAAGGAAAATTGTTTAAATAGTTGACCTACTAGATTCTCCAACATTCATATAAAGAAAATTGTTTAAATAATTGACCTGCTAGATTCTCTAACATTCATAATGTATGCTTGAGTCATTATGAATTTGTAAAGCATATTTTTAAATGCTAAAGAAAATTATTTTGTGGCAAGTCCCATTTGAACATTCAAAAGAAAGAAATTCAAAATTAAAAGTTTTTGGATCCAAATGGTTATGTCAACCTCCTCCTAGTCAAGTCCGCCTTCTCAAATAGTTACGTCGGCTCCAACAAGGGATGCACCCATTCGGCCTAAAGAAAAACTATATAAACGGCCAATTCGTTCTTCCATCAAGCTAAGAAGGAGCTCACATCTTCTATGGAAATTTCGGATGGTTTGAGACAAGCTTTTTCATATGTTTTGAGGCAACTCTGAGGTAGTTCGTATGGTAGTTCTGAGGTATCTCGTTCATCTTCTCTAAGACAAAAAATCTCACATTTTTTAGGCATAAAATCTCGCAACTTTGAGGCAGAGAAGCTCACAATTCTTAAGCAAATAAACTCGCATCTTTGAGGCATCATATAGTACAAGTCTGAGGCAGCTAAGAGGAGCAAAGACTAATATTTGAAGCAGTCTAGTAGAGGATGGACCTTGGACCAGGTTTGACCTAGTTATTGACCTAGATGTGTCTCTATTGAATTGAAGAATTCTCTATTGAAAAGGGTTGTTGGGTTTTTCCCCATTGTGGGTTTTCTAAGGGTAAATATCTTGTGTTCTTGTATGGATGTCTCTTTATGATCCTTCTATCTTATTTGTTATATGGTTGATGTCTTATGTGTAATTATTGAATGATGGAATTAATGAAAAATAATGAGAACATAAAAAATCATCAAAATAATTATCATTAATGAAGACCATGTAAAAATCAACAGAGTAGAGGCCAACAACACTAGAAACAGCTACTCAGTCTTCATGTCAATAGGAGGAGAAAGAAGCACCTTATAGCTCTATCAAGAGGAGGCTGAAATGGCTAGAGTAGACACTACGAGATGCTCAAGAGCATGTGGAGGCTCTTAATAATACTTTTAAGGGGAGCACGCCACTGAGACAGTTTCCTCATTAAATGGCACTCATGAGTGACATCATTGACTATGAGCCTAGCAATTATGAGGAGGCAGTAGGCCAACAAGTTTGGAGAGATTCCATGGTAAAAGAGTATGCTTTTATCATGAAGGATGATGTCTAGGAAATTCTATCATGACAAAAGAGGAAATCAATGGTCAATTCAAGATGGATCTTCAAGATCAAACATGCTACAAATGGTAGCGTCTAAAAGTACATGGCTAGGTTCGTGGCTAGAGGCTTTTCCCAAAAGGATAGAATGGATTACGAGGAGACGTTCACTCCAAACGTTGGATACACTTATGTCAGGCTCTTATGTCTATTGCTTCAAATATGGGATGGAGGATACATTAGTGGTTTTCTTAATTTTGGCACATATAACATGTCCTTTACTTCCAACAAACCTCCTAACTCGAATTGGAACTTAACGATTCCAACACCCTTCACTGCATACTTGGCATCAATACCTCACAAACAAGTCAAACCCACTATCCATCAAACTGTTAAATAGCTCCTATGCCTCTTGTCACATGGTATGATGCACCAATATCCAGGTACAAGTTAATTCTTTTGATGCTGTTGGTTGATAAACAAGAGACAAATGACAAGCCCTTCTTAAACTTCAATGCAAACTCATGAACCATTGTTGACACTAATGTTTTTTACAACTTCCCCTTCTTCTTCTTCCTCTTTGAACATTGTGATGCATAGTTCCCATTCCTGTGGCATGCAAATAATTTCACTTTGCTCAAAGCCTTCTTCTTTCTAGTTTGTGAAGTAGCCTCTCCACCTATATTTTTCTTCCTCTTTCCTTGCCTTGCTTAACAAGTATGGGAATGGTTCTCATCATCACCCTTTTGTTGGCCTCCTAGAGATTCCTTGTGAATCCCCTCTTGGAAAAAATCATCCCATAATCTTTCCCAATTAGGATTATGCTCTCATGCAAAGATGCCCTTCATGAAAGAAGCCCATAGCTTAGTGAATCCATTCAAGATCGTCATTACCAATTCATCCCCTGTCATGGTCGCCCCAACTGTTGCCAATTCATCACATACCTATGTGATCTTTGTTGAATAATTAGTCATGGTATTTGCTCTGGTCATCTTGGTGTTCTTGAGTTTCTCTCTCAGCACCATTTTTTTGTTTGTGTTATCCCTCTAATAAAGCGTCATCAAAGCCTCCCACATCTCCCTTGTTGTCTTCTTCTCGGATAGGTGAGAAATCACATGATCCTTCACAACATCCAAGATAATTCTCCTAACTTTCACATCATTTTAGTTATAGATGGCCAATTTTGTAGCATCTATAGGCATCGTGAGTTTTGAGTTCAACTCCCATATGCCATTCTCCATGAGAATCAATGAAACCCTCACCTTCGGGGGAGTGAAGTTAGATGCACCCTCAACCCTTTGCACACTATGGTTGATATGTGGCTCCCATATGAACTATAGAACTATGACTGCTCTGTCGACTTCCTTCACTGTTGTCACCATTGCTCCAACTCGTCAACTGGTATGGTCTCCCTCTTAGAGGTGACCACCCATCACTGCTCATTGTACTACAATCTGGCACCACACTTATGCAACTCTCCAACCTTGTATGCCCCTTGTATAATATTTGCTTTGTTCTCGGCAACACCTCTAGGACATCAGTCAATCTATGGTTGACTACTATATTCCTCTACAACACGACTCTCCGGCACCATATGGGCTTTACGATCACAACTCTCTTTCTAGCTAACAGTTCTATTGTTGACCTTGCTAGATCTGATGTTAGTGGAATTTTTCCTCTTAGCCCGCCAATTGTTGTCTTCGACGGTTGGTTTTCCTTGCCCCATACATCCCTGACACTAACTCAACGATGGCTACATGCTTCTTCGACAACCCTCCGCTTCCTCACATACATATCATGTTAGAGTTGGCCTACCTTACAACTTCCAACTACTATTTTTGTTGTGGACTTGTCACTTGACTAGTATGCTACACGTGCATCTCGTTTGACCTCTACCTCTTTGACTGCCAATTCAACCTCTATGATTACCACATCCCCTATGGTCTCAAATCACACCATTCTCTGCGGTGCTTGATATCTCTGTTAGCAGCTAGGTCAGGTTCACCTTATCAACCACCTTCTTAAAAAAAATCTTCACGTAATTGTCAAGCCATTGGCCCCGCACATTGCAGAAATTATTTTTTCTTATGCATTGAATTCTCAACATGAAAACTAAAAACTATCCCTTCAATAGTCGTTGGCCAAATGTAGACCCTTCCAATCACTAAATGCACCTAGCGCCTAGTGATTCTCAGATCGATTTCTCGAAGTTTTAGCTATCATACCTTGCTAATTTCAGAACCCTGAAAATTAATTCTTAGAAAATTTATCATATATCTATTGAATAAAAGCACAAATCCATTCTTAGCGTAAACAAAAAAAAAATATTCAACAGAAGTACAACCAATATCAATCACACATTACGCAAGTTTTTTTTCCTGATCAAATCAACCTCTCTTACTAGGATAACGATGCACTAAGGAAACTACAAATACAACAATAACCTAAATATGATTCACTTGATTAAGCCCTAGATCTATCCTCAATCTGTCTTGGTTGATTTGGATCTCCCTTACTACACCTTTGTACCTTCCTCAGACCTGGCACACTTTCTCCACTCAATTACTGAAATCTCCTATCAAGCCTTGTGTTCACTATTGTTGTGTCTCTTCTCCTCTCCTTAGCTCTTCTTTTATAAGCTCGGTTGTTGATTGAATTCATAACCCTAATCTCCAAAGTGATTGACAATTGAAATTTGATCTCGCCTCACTTGAGATTGATCATTAAGATATATCTATTTCCACTATTGCAAAGAACCTTTGCATTTCATTATATTAAAAACACTTTTATCTTATGAAAAAAATTAATTTAATTACCAAAGTAATTTCTAAGGTTCGAGGGTGTATTAATTGGATTTTGCACGCCCAAACTTAGGCCTATGAAGAAGTACTTGCCTAAACTACAAACATCAAGCTGTAGTTCACTCTATGTTAGACGTCATGGTGCATTCATGAAGGAGATGCTCCACCTTTGTTCCCTCATACTGACTCTATCCAGAGAATTGTTCCTGAACGACTAGAAATCACATAATTTTGGGATAGTCACATGTCAAACATTGTAAGAGAAGCTTTCTTACCACGAAAGATGTGAATCAACTCTGGCCTTTTTTCTTAAAAGGCATTGAGGCAAATCCTTTTCCATAAAAACATTTCCAACCAGAATTTGATACCACCAACGACAATTATGAATGGGACAATAATCATGGTAGCTTATTAGAAGGTTAATTATGAATGGGACAATAGTCATGGTAGCTTATTTGAAAGGTTAATTCAAAACTGAACTTGATTAAAGACAAGACTGAAGGGAGACAAAAAACAAAACAAGGTTAAGAAAGCCAACCTACGTGTCTAACCAAATCGACCCTATTTATATAGCCATAATTTTAGGGGTTAGACCTAAATTAATGTTAACAAAAATAGTATAAAGAGGAGGAACAATTCATTTATAAATCCATTCATGTAGGTTCGATTGAATCAAAGTTGGAAAGGGGCACTGGATGGGCAAATCATTTATATAGGAAAATCTGATGGCATTATTATTCCTCTTGATAGAGACATTTTTTGTGGTTCCTAGTTCAAATTTTAGTGTTGCTTTGGGTGTCATACTTATTGTTCACAAACTTGCAAGTTGTCTCACCTTCAAAAAACAAATGGAAATGATGAAAGCATGTCCCTAATTACAAACAAAACTCGAGAGAGTTGGTTAAAGTAGTCAGGGTAACACTAATCTACAACCATTTTAGGGTTGTAGACCTATCATTGTGGGTTTGGAATATTTCTCTAGGTTTGAAATTCAACCTTGTTTGTTTTCTAGCAAAATAAAAATATAAAAACAAAAGAAATATTTTGTTCATGCATCACCTCAATGCAAGCTATGAGCCGTTATGGAATTGGAATCTACAAAAATAACATAAAAAAGAAACCATAAGAGGGTTGCAATACCACAAACATCAAGATCTTGAGATATGTCACAATTGATAATCAAGGAGCAATGTTGTAAAGAACTTTCAAAAATTCTAAAGGTGTTACCCCCAAATCCTACA
The DNA here is from genome assembly GCA_031772625.1 of Pinus tabuliformis. Classification (NCBI taxonomy): domain Eukaryota; kingdom Viridiplantae; phylum Streptophyta; class Pinopsida; order Pinales; family Pinaceae; genus Pinus; species Pinus tabuliformis. Next base: position 603,918,858 of record CM062806.1, read on the forward strand.
CCATCTCAAATGCAAAAAATTCAAGGCAAGAACAAAGACCTATTGCAAAACAAAAGAAAAATTCAATAACACATTCCCAAAAAGCAAGTCATTTGCAGTAAAAAGACGCCCACAAGTTTATATTGGCACTACTTGTATTCATAACTTTAAAAGGTCAACCCTAATCTATTTTGAGGTCTAAGAATAAATGAAAGGTTAAGGGGCATATTTGTGGTAAGCTTATGTTGAGGGCTTTTGGATAGTGGCAGCACCCACAAGCCTATTATAGTCTTAGTGCAAGAGATTATTTCAAAATGGCCTTCCTCTTGATATCAAACATCTAAGGCTGCTAGAGGATGCAACACTAATCCACAATTGTCATCCTGCAATAGTATTATTTATGCTATGGTTAGCCCTACATGCATTAGCACTTGAAAGGAAGGTTAGAAATCTTGTACGAAGAATGTAAAAATGTTTCTTATCATGCTACAATAATAAATATAATCTACATTAGGCTAGATTAGGTGCCTGTAGCATTAATTTAATCTTCTAGTAGTAACCTTGATCCGGATCTTAGGAGGCCCCCAAGATCTAAAAGATTGAAATGGATCTTGGGAGGAGAGACCCCCAAGATCTGAAAACTTGCAATGCCAAAAGAAAAAAAGAGGAGAATGCCCAATAAACAAAACCACAAAGAAACTTTTTATTAAAACCGATAATAACTGTAAAGGCTACATTGTGGCGGACAATCTGTCCTTTTACAAAATGTGACTTGTTACTTATAGTATTTTTCAGTTACAATACCACGGGTCAATTCCATGGGTGAATGAATACCATGGGTGGATTTTACAATACCACGGACGGATGCCATTTGCAATACCATGGGTAAATTCCATGGGTCGATGAATAATATGGGTGGATGAGTACCATGGGTTGATGCCATTTTCCATTCAGATCATTCCTCCCTCCTTAAGAAGCAATGGTCCCCATTGCGTAAAGTTCCCTCCTGCAAAGCCTTTGTTGAATATGAAGAGCCACTGAAGATAAGGGTTTTATGTGGTTAACCCAAAACCCTGATAAATGAAGATCCGTGGATAGAGATACCCTGTAATGCTTGTGATCAACTATGATTCTGACAGTGTGCGGCCTAGCAAATGGACTTCGATGACAAGGATTTTATGCAGTTGACCCATAACCATGATGTTGGTTGCTGATGAAGTAGCAGGTGCCTGCATAGCCTGGGGTGGGAGGGCACATCTCCAAATAACCCAAGCCGAATGCTGCTATGTTGAACTGATGAATGTGAAGCAGGTGCCTACTAAAGTGGGGTGGGCAATGGGGTATAGAGGCCGAGCTTCTTAATGGTCGGTTTGGCTATGGCACAGGCAGTACATGATCTGATGTACTTCCCAACATCCTGTCGAAGATTCGGCCAAATTATAGAAATAATTTTGCAGTACTGCCACTGTTTTCTCATCCCCGAAATGCCCAGCAACCCGACTGTAGTGTGCTTCCCATATCATCTTGGCACGCTCGCTTGAAGGAACACAAAGGTGACCGAGGTGGCATAATAGGGCATCCTGGAGGTGAAAATATGGAACATGCCGACCCTCCAAGAGTGTCTGGTATGTGTGGCCGAATTCTGGGTCGCTTTTGTAGAGAAGTGGCCAATCAGAATTCTCGTGCCCACAAGAGTTGAGCACGGTGGTTAACGCCATGATCGGTGGTCGACTGAGGCAATCTGCAACATTATTGGTGCTGCCCTTCTTATACTTGATATTCAAGTGGAACTGTTGCAGGTATGTAGACCACTTCTGATGGCGATCATTCTGCAATTTCCCTTGGGTCTGTATGAACTGCAGGGGTCGGTGGTCTGTGTGGATGACCGTTTCCTTCCCCAAAATGTAATGCTTCCATTGCCGGCAGGCCTGTACAATGGAATACATCTCTTTATCATAAGTGGGGTACTTCTGGACTGTGTCTGAAAGTGTTTCACTGTGATATGCCACTGGATGTACATGTTGAGTAAGGACTGCCCCAATAGCATAGTCAGAGGCATCTGTCTCGACCTCAAATGGTTGTTGTAAATATGGTAACGCGAGAACTGGTGTCGTGCAGAGGCGATCCTTCAACTCCATGAATGCCTTCTGTTGAGATTCAGACCAAAAGAATTTTGCTTTCGCCCCTCCCTTGGTGACTTGACTCAAGGGCCAAGAAATATGAGAAAACCCCAACACAAACCTGCGGTAGAAGTTGGCAAGGCCTAGAAAGCTGCGGAGCTCTGTTAGAGTGGTTGGAGAGGGCCAATCCCGAATGAATTGGATCTTGGCTGGATCGACATGCACCCCCTGTTCATCAATGATGTATCCCAGATACTGAACCTGGGTCATGCCAAAAGTGCATTTCTCCAAATTGGCACATAGCTTGTGTTGCCGCAGTGTTTGGAGAACCTGTCGGATGTGGTGGAGGTGCTCTTCCCAACTCTGGCTGAAGATCAGAATGTCATCCAAGTATACTACTACAAAGGAGTTGGTGAATGGCCGCAAGATGTCATCCATTAGCCTCATGAAGGTTGCAGGAGCATTCGTCAATCCGAAAGGCATAACCAACCATTCGAAGAGGCCCTCCTTGGATTTGAAGGCAGTCTTCCACACATCAGAGGGTTCGATTGGTACCTGGTGATATCCTGACTTCAGATCGATCTTGCTGAAATATTTTGCCCCCTTTAGTTGGTCTAGGAGGTCATCAATCCGCGGGATCAGGTACCTATTACGGACAGTGATCTTGTTTAGCGCCCGATAGTCAATACAAAGTCTCCACGTCCCATCCTTCTTCTGTACCAACACGATCGGGCTTCCACAAGGCGATGAACTCAGACGGATGCCATTTGCAATACCATGGGTAAATTCCATGGGTCGATGAATAATATGGGTGGATGAGTACCATGGGTGATGCCATTTTCCATTCAGATCAAACCTGCATAATAAGTTTTAGCCTAGGCAATACTTCTTCATAGAAAGAAGAAGATCAACCTATTTGAGGAGATTAAAGGTGTTAAAAAGAAAAAAATCTAGCATACCTTACCACATATTTGAAAACCAACAGCTAATTTGAGGCAGATCGGTTCATGCTACAAAGTATATGCACATTGTTTATGATGATTAAGGGTGTCTATTTTTGCATTTGCAGATGGCACATGGCACATTGTATTTAGTACATAATATTGTTCACTAGAAAAGGATTATTTGCAAATGATCCAAAGAATTCACCTCAAGATTGTCCATTTGGGGAGTTGAGTGACTTACATATCCAAGTATGTGAAGGAGGCTTGACTTGCACATCTTTTCATGGGGTTGAGTTGTCCACATATCTCTTCTCTAATTTTATTAAAAAATATTATAAAGGGGCACATTAGAAAGGGATTACTTGCAAATGATCCCAAGCATTCACCTAAAGATTATCAATTTGGGGGGTTGAGTGACTTACATATCCATGCATGTGAAGGACGGTTGACTTGCAGATCTTCTCATGGGGTTAAGTTGTCCACATATCTCTTGTCTAATTTGATTAAAAAACTTTTCTAAAGGTGCACATTTGAGGATGCAAAAATAACAAAAAAAATAGAGACTAGAAAATATTATGAGAAATACTAAATACACATTTAATATTGTGAGAAATATGAAACAGAGATCAAAATATCTTATGAGAAATATTAATGGAGACTGAAAATATTACGAGTAATCTTATTCACTAGAAATACTTCTTATGGAAACACCAAAAATCATAAACATTAAATAAGTAAGGAGATAGCAGACCTAGAGTATTTGCCATAAGAAAGATCACGTGGCAGATCATACATGGATTTTGCATCAAAAGAATGTTGACCTCAACCTTTCCCTTCGCCCTCTAGTACAATGTCCCTCTGGTGAGCTGTTCTATAATCTTGGATGTGTCCAGTAATGGTGGGAAGCATGGTTGAGGACGGTACACATTGAACACTTGGTGCAGGCGAAGGAATGGAGGAATATTGTGCTACAAAGCATTGTTTTCCACAACCTTGGTAATGTTGTAAGGACCATGTCAGAGTGCTCTAAGCTTCTGATGGGTTCTGGTAAGGCTTTCTTTCTGCCGATGGAACCAGACTTTGTTGCCCGCCTGAAACTTTTGTGGTACCCCTGTGGGCGAGGAGAATTTGTTCTTGTGTTTTTTCATGACTATATCCCTCTGTTGTTGCTACTGCATGGAGGAACCCTTCGCGGGGTCATGGATGTGGCAACGATCTTCCCCTTTGGGAGCGAACCAGACAGAAAATGAATTTCCTAGTTTGGGAGACGATCTTTCTGCATTTCTTAGCAGAGATCAAAGAGGTGGCAGTAGGTGGGGCTACCTCCGGTATCCTGTATAATGAATTATTAAAAGAAATAATGACATCGTGAGGCCTTGACTCATACACAACATTTCACCTCCACAAGTATGGCTGGCCTAATAATATATCACAAACATCGAGAGGTGTAACATCACACAATACTTCATCTATGAAGGGCTTGATGCTATAGGGAAGGCGGCACTGCTGGCGAACTCAGAGATCTCATCCTTGGTGAAGCCACTCGATACTGTATGGTTGCGGGTGTGGTGTAGTCGGTAGTCCTAACCACTTCATGACCTCTACTGAAATGAGGTTCTTTTGGCTGCCACTGTTGACAATGAATTGCAGCGATGAACCCTTCACCCACATCTGTGAGTGGAAAAGACGTTCCCCCTCCTCTTGATCTTTAGGCTCCTTATTTTGGATCTTGGCGGTGGCAACAGTGATGCTGGGCTCCGCATCAATGATATACTTCCCTTTTCCATTCCCCTTGTCGTTCTGACTCAGGGTTGGAACATGCATCTGATTTTGAAGCCTTCAACTCAGCCACTAGCGATTGCTTGGTCCAACACTCACTTGTGTTATGAGTGGGACTCTTGTGGAACTCACACCACTTTCTTGTGTCCTTCTTCGACTTTGTGGTGTTGTTCTTTTCTTGTGGCTTCGACGGGTTGTCTTAGGTCACTCTACTTTGGCTTTGTCCTTTGGTCTTCGGGTTTACAGATCCAAAGTCTTGCTTCTTCTGTTTGAATTTTTTCTCGATTTTGATAGCGTATCGGTACGCCGTGCTAAGTGAGGAGATGTTCAGGAACTCCATCTCTTCCTGCATGTATCTGTGTAGGTAGCCGTGATATTTGAGTACCAAATGCAGCTCAAAGTCCTTGATACCCAACTATGTGCAAAGGGTAAGAAAAATGTTTGTGAACTCCGACACATCTTGGTCCTGTCCCTGCTACAGCGTGGTCCACTTTATGTATTTGTCCTCATAGCTTTTGACAAGATAGTACTGCTCCTTGATGGCATTGTGGAATGAAGCCCAAGTGGGTGCGACTGAAAATAGTGAGCCCGTAATTTCATTCTTCTGCTCGCAATAGGTTTCCCACCAGTCCTTGACGTGGGGAGTTGCTTTGGGAAGAGCAAAAACAATATTTTCTCGACTTGAAAATTCATGAACAGAAAAATAATCCTCTAGCAGATTTAACCATTTATCTATGGCATCTATGTTTATCTGACCCTCGAATATGGGGATTTCAAAATCAACTTGTACCTTAAAGGGCGTGGCATTTCTAGAGTAGTTGCTGAAAGCCGATGCATCGCCTCTGGGTAGCTGCTGAAGGATCTGGGCAAAGTTGTCCATCATCGCATTCCTTTGTCACTCGAGGCCTTCTTCGAGCAAGATTTTGATAAGATCTCCTACCCCATCGTCTTTCTTTTCATCCGCCATGGGAGGCCGTTGGGATTTTTGACGCTGGTCTTGCAAAGGTTCAACCAATTCAAGCCCTAACTCCTTATATCCCGACCTTGTTGGGGACATGCAACGAAAAACAGAGAAAAAGTAGACCGCTCTGATACCACTGATCTAGATTTAAACAGGAACACAAAAAATTATAGATATAACCATAAACAAATAGATGCAGTGGAAATAATACTTCATTTCATTAATGTAAAATACTGAAATATGCTTACAAACAGAAATGGGAATAAACCAACTAGGGCGATAGTAGCTTATCTTTGAGAAGAGATGTGGCGGCTACATGCCTCTGAACTATGTTACAATGAGGCTCAAAGGCCTATTTATTGTTGAGAAACAATGGAAAACCCTTAACATCCCAAAACCTAATCCTAGAAGATGAAACACCAAATTGTGGGCCCCGTTTGGGTAAATTGGTAAATCAATTTCCGGGGGTCGTAACTTTGGCACCCGATCTCCATTTGACACGTACAATAGCTCGTTAGAAAGATCTATCCGAGAACTATAACTTCGAGAAGAACAAAATCAATAGAAAAACCCATGTTGCTCCCAGATTTCCCAAAAAACGTCGTTTAGGGCCTCAAAATGGCTCCAGAAGTTGAGGACCCGAAAAACTGATAAAAATAGTAAATTGTGCTACAATTATGGAAACTGAAAAACTGAAAGAGATAGTTGTGGGGGTCCAAATGGGATAGGTGGGTGGCCACCAACATCCACTTGGATCATTCCTCCCCCTTGGAAGCAATGGTCCCCATTGCATTGATTTCCTCCATCTGCTGAACTTGGTCCCTGGTGAGCTGTTCTGCAATCTTGGATGTGTCTAGTAATGGTGGGAAGCATGGTCAAGGACAGTACACATTGAACACTTGTTGCAGGTGAAGGAATGGAGGAATATTGTGCTCCATAGCATTGTTTCCCACAACCTTGGTAATGTTGTAAGGACCATGTCGGAGTGCTCTGAGCTTCTGATGGGTTCTAGTAAGGTGTTCTTTCTACCAATGCAACTAGACTTTGTTGCCCACCTGAAACTTGTGTGGTACCCCTGTGGGTGAGGAGAAGTTTTTCTTGTGTTATTCATGACTGTATCCCTCTGTTGTTGCTGCTATGTATAGGAATCCTTCGTGGGGGTCATGGATGTGGCAATAATCTTCCCCTTACTTTGGGAGTGAGCCAAATAGAAAATGAATTTCCTAGTCTAGGAGACGATCTTGCTCCATTTTTAGCAGAGATCAAAGAGGTGGTAGTAGGTAGGGCTACCTCCGGTATCCTATGAATTATTCAAAGAAATAATGACGACACGAGGCCTTGACTCATACACAGCATGTCGCCTCCACAAGTATGGTTGGCCTAATAATATATCACAAACATCCAGAGGTGTAACATCACACAATACCTCATTTGTGAAGGGCTTGATGTTGTAGGGAAGGCAGCATTGCTGGCGAACTCGGAGATCTCATCCTTGGTGAAGCCACCCAATACTCTACGGCTGCGGGTGTGGTGTAGTCGGTAGTCCCAACCGCTTCACGACCTCTACTGAAATGAGGTTCTTTTGACTGCCACTGTTGACAATGAATTGTAGCGACTAACCCTTCACCCACATATGTGAGTGGAAAAGATGTTCCCCCTCCTCTGGATCTTCGAGCTCCTTCTTTTGGATCTTAGCGGTGGCAACAGTGATGTTGAGCTCCGCAGTGATGATCTGCATCCCTTTGCCATTCCCCTTGTCGTGTTCTGACTCAAGGTCGGAACATGTATCTGATTCTGAAGCCTTCAACTCGGCCACCAGTGACTGCTTGGTCTGACACTCACTTGTGTTATGAGTGGGACTCTTGTGGAACTCACACCACTTTCCTGTGTCCTTCTTCGACTTCGTGGTGCTTTTCTTTTATTGCGGCTTCGACGGGTTGTCTTGGGTCACTCCACGTTGGCTTTGTCCTTTGGTCTTTGGATTTGCAGATCCAAAGTCTTGCTTCTTCTGTTTGAACTTTTGCTCGATTTTACAGTGTATTGGTACGTCGTGTCGAGTGAGGAGATGTTCAGGAACTCCATCTCTTCTTGGATGTATCTGTGTAGGCAACTGTTGGTATCATCCCAAGACCCCCTTTTTCCTCCTAAAACATATCATTTACCCATTCCTTTTCATCATATATCCCTTAGAATCCTTGAAAATTGGTTAGTTAATAGTCTTATAGTTATTAAAATGCATTGAAATTGATTTAGGAATTTTATGTTGAAGAATTAGAAGTTTTTGGTGAAATGGTTACAGGAAGTTCCAACATCTTGTAATTAGCTCATTGTTTGACATGTGGCACAACAGCTGGGCTAGAGCAAAAGGCATGGATGAAAAGTAGAATGTCCAAGCATGGACAAACACCTATCATACATCCGAATCGACCCTCCTACATGCGCGGTCAACTCAGGTCAAAGCATGGCACACTGACGACAAAGGTAGAAACAACAGCTCATTCTAATTTGATTTAGTTTTTGTTCTTTTTGAAATCAATTAGGATAGAAACATTTTGAAAAGCTCGATGTATTAAAAGTGGCAACAGCCAAATTCCGAATGTACATTCATTATTGAAATGACATGGTTGTGCTAGACATATGTAAATACAATCCGAGTAATAGATGAATGGTTAATCGTTGTATCATTCTGAAACAGAGTTTTTGAACTTAATACTAAGGATCCAGTTACAGTTACGACTTGTGTCTTGTGCATTGATTTGATAGCCAGTCGAATATAGTCCAGTGTACCTCTGGAACACGGACGGGCCCTGCGTTCAACCGGTATACTGTCCTTTTCATTTTATTCGCACTTAGGGTATTATATGGTTTGCACAGTAGTTACGATTGATTGGATTTCGATTTCAATAGGTATTATATGGTTTGCACAGCAGTTACAATTGATTGAGTTTCGATTTCAATAGCTCTTGATTTCCACCGAATGTATATGGTTTGCGTTTGTGGTAATGCCTGAACAGCCATCACTGAGATCTTGAAGTGCGTCCTGTAAGGGATTCGATCCCTGTGTTGTCTTTTAAAAGCACATGAACTTTATTTTCATTTCAAAATCCATTTATGATCTCTGTATATTTTGATATTGTATGAATATTAGTGAATGTTGGGTGTTTAGTGAACAAGGGTTTTATGTGTAATGTCTTTGTAAGGAGATTGAGATCATTGTTACAGTGATACACAGTGTTTAGGTTTAGTGTTTAATTTGGTAAATGCATTTAATGATAGTATTGTAATCAAGTATATTAGCAGAGTGACCTGAGTGTTTGGATGATAGGTGACATAGCCCAGTCTTCCGTAGAGAAGCCCTGTGACCTACATCATAACCACTTAGCCAACAATCCTTTATGTCTATATACTTTAGACGCATGCCTCTAAGCTTACGCATCCTGGTCGATAATAAATATAGTCTAGTCTAGTACCCTAGCTAGGACACTACATTTTGGCGCCGTTGCCGGGGAGGCGTACTTAAAGGATTCAAACAAAAAGAAAAAAAATTCAATACACAAAAATAAACCAAAACACAGTTAGAAATCATGTTCATTTATGCCTAGATTTAGAGACAATCAAGGTAGATTTGTAAAAACCCCCCACCATCTAAAAACTAACCCATCATCATCTGGAGCAGACTCTCTAGGGATCCAAACATTGGAAGAAAAATTTTATTCAGGACAGCAACTTACTCTTATTGAGAGGGAAACTTTATTCACACATAAATCGCAGAAGAAGCACTTTCCTAGACCTTCTACACAAGGAGAAAGTAGTACAGTTACAGAACAATCTTCCTTCCTCCTTTTTCCACCAAGTGACACTGACATAGAGAGACCAATTAGAATGGTTGAGGAAGGATCTGGATCAGTACCACGCCAAGGAGATGAAGAGGAGTAAACTTTTAAGTTCCCTATACATGAACCACAGGAGGATGAGGAGATCAAAATGAAAAACATACCCCCATTCGTGCTACCAAATTTCTATGGTATGGCTTCGGAGGATCCGGACTCATTCTTATTCGAGTTTGACATTGTATGTCGAACTTATGGCTATACAGATGATGCCCATAGACTCAGATTGTTCCCAGCCACATTAAAGGCATCAGCCTTAAAATGGTTCATGGGGCTAGGTGAGCATGCTATAGTTGATTGGGATGGCATGGGGAGAATATTTCTAAGGAAATATCAGCCTTATTGCAGATCCAAAGACTCTAAAGATGATATCTTTAGAATGAGCCAACAAGAGGATGAAACCTTAGAGGAATATCTAGAACGGTTTGTCTATAACTTACAAAAATCTAAACACCGAACTATGCCTCTTGATCTGGTCCGCACAATATTCTTGAAAGGCATCCGAGAGGAATACATGGATGATCTCAACTTGATGGGAAAAGGTGACATTTCTGCCTTACCCTTTGAAGAAATCGCTGAGTTGTGCGAAAAGTATTCAAGGAGTAAAGCTAAAATGGGAAAGAGAAACCTGTCATCAAGGGTCACAAAAACTGCCTCTACAAGTGTCACTAGGGCCGAAATAGGGAATCTTTTAGAAGAGTTTAAAACAGATTTGTTAAGCACTCTAGGGAACCAAATTGACACTTTAAAAGCCAATAAGAAACAAGAAGATGAAGATCATATCATGGCTATTTTCTGCCCAAAATGCCGGAAGAAACATGCATTAAAAGATTGCCCTCTAGAGAACATCCAAGTTTGTGCTTTCTGTACTGAACATCATGATATGTTTAACTGTCCTAAAGTTAAAGTTTTGCAGAACTGTAATATGGCAGCCAATACAGAGATGGAAAACGTGTATTACATGGGCACAAAGCGACCATGGCAGCCAAGGCCAGCACCCCAAGGTATGTTTCCAAATCAAAATCTACAATTTCCTATGAATGATCAAATGTATGCACAAAACTCATGGAATGTACCCATGCCATGGCAACACCAAAACCAACCACAAAACCAATGGAGACCGTCTCAACAGTACTCCCAATCTTATAATACATATCCTCAATCATACCCACCTTACTCACAACCATATCAACAATACCAACAGCCGTATCCATCACATTCTCAACCATATCAGCAGTATCCTCAGCAAGTTGCCTATCAGCCCCAACCTCCTCAACAAGCACTGCCTGCTCCTCCACCAATAAATGCACCACAACTGCAATTTTCAGCTAATTCACAACCTCCCAGACCCACTCAAATTCCTGCTCAAACTGTCCCAAATCCGAATAATAGAGCAGAGAGGCCAGCCTATAATATAGAAGAAGGAACCTCATATTCCACACTGCCTTTGCAAAACATTAATTTGAGGTCTGGTAGGGTGCTCCAAAAGGATTCTCCAATAACAGATAAGCAAGAAGAAAACTCAGAAAAGGAAAATGAAATGACAAATCAAACAAAACCAAACAATGATACCAAAGATAAACAGATGCAATCACTGCATCCACCTTTCCCAGACCGATTGGTCCAAATAAAACCACCACTGTCTATACCACAATTTGATGTCTTAGATGAACTTAAAAATGTCTACATAAAAATTCCATTGCTGCAAGCTATAAAAGACATTCCCATCTATACTAAGGCCATCAAAGACATATGTCTCAAGAAGCCTGCTAGAAAAAGGATTGATCCTCAAACCATTCATGTCATAGGACATTTAGCAGGCCTTATGACCAATACCATCTCCATGGAAAAGTATGTTGATCCTGGCATTCCCAAAGTGACCACCATCATTAACAACATACAAATTCCAAACACTTTGATAGATCTTGGAGCCGCAATCAATGTCATGACTCTTGAAACCATGAGAACACTCCAACTCATAAATTTGCAACATACAACGATTGTTCTAGAACTAGTTGATAGGTCCAAAGTCATTCCTGAAGGGATTTTGGAAGACATCATTGTCTCACTGGACTCTTGGGAGTATCCAGTGGATTTCCTAGTCCTTCAACCCAAATCCAATTTAGGAGGACACCCTATCATCCTAGGTAGACCATGGTTAGCGACTGCTAATGCATTCATAGGATGTCGATCAGGCAACATGATCATTTCAAGAGGGACCGAAAGAAAACAACTCACCCTTTATCCATCGGCACAATCACCAGCAGTAACACATAATTTGTGGCTTGATGATAAATTTAATGATAAATAAGAAGTACAATCTGTTTTTAGCATTGACCAAATCTATGATTTCCAGGAAGACAATAATGATTTGGTAGAATTATTCCTTTCTCAACCTAATATGTCTGAAAATTTGAGAAATGAACAATATCATGCTGCAGATGTACTTTTGGCTCAAAACTTTCAAGAAGCATGCACCATCCAATCCTTGCAAACTACATTTCACGACATTTTTCTAGTTCAATCCATCACCAATACACAGAGTCAGATCATAGAGATTAGTCCAGGGAAAACTCTGAACATAGGCAAGCACCTAGACTCATCTCAGCAAGAGAAATTGATTCGACTCTTGAGAAAATACCAAAAAGCCTTTGCTGGGGACTACACCGATATGCATGGGATTCACCCCGACACATGCACTCACCATATCTATACAAATAGCACCATTAAACCAGTGAGGCAACCACAGAGAAGAATGAACCCCATGCTCCAAGATATTGTCAGAGAGGAATTGCAAAAACTTTTGAGAGTTAATTTTATATATCCTATTTCTGACAGTCAGTGGGTATCCCCATTGGTTATAGTGCCCAAGAAAAATGGTAAGTGGCGCATTTGTGTTCATTACAGACAGCTGAACAAAGCAACGCTCAAAGATTACTTCCCACTGCCATTTATTGACCAAGTGTTAGACACCCTAGCTGACAAATCATCATTTTCTTTTCTTGATGGTTTCAATGGCTACAACCAGATCAGGATCGCCTCTGAAGACCAGGACAAAACCACATTCACCTGTCCTTGGGGCACCTATGCTTACAATGTTTTTCCATTTGGACTTTGTAACGCTCCAGCTACATTTCATAGAGCTGTGCTAGCTATTTTTGTTGATTTAATTCATGATTGTGTTGAAGTATACATGGATGATTTTTCAGTATATGGCAATACATTTGAACATGCATTAGAAAATCTTGAGAGAGTTTTGGAAAGATGTATTGAAGCTAACCTGTCCCTCAGCAATGAAAAGTGCTTTAGGATGTTAAACGAAGAGATAGTGTTAGGCCACTATATTTCTTTTCAAGGCATCCAGGTTGACCCAGCCAAGATCCAGATCATTGCTGAATTGCCAATTCTACAGAATCAAAGAGAAGTAAGAAGTTTCCTTGGGTATGCAAGCTATTACCGCAGATTTATTGAACATTTTAGTAAGATAGCTTTACCTTTGTTTAAACTTCTAACCAAAGATGTACTTTTCAACTGGAATGAGAACTGCCAACAAGCATTTGAACAACTCAAAAAGAAACTATCTACCGCACCAGTCTTGAGAGGGCCTAATTGGAGTCTACCATTTCATATTTTTACCGATGCATCTGACACTGCAGTAGGTGCATCATTAGGCCAAAAAGAGGAATCTTGTACTTATGCCATTTATTTCATTAGTAAAAATCTAACACCTGCAGAGTTAAACTACACAGTTACAGAAAAGGAAACACTTGCCATCATTTATGCTGTGAATAAATTCCAACATTACATAACTGGTTATGAAGTCTTTGTACATACTGATCATTCGGCCATTAGACATTTAATGAATAAACCAATAACTAGTGGCAGAGTTACCAGATGGTTACTATTGTTACAGGAATTTAACATCACAGTGTTAGATAGACCAGGCAAAGAGAACCAGGTGGCAGATTTTCTCTCTAGACTGCAAAATCCAGGTGAGGTTGTTCCAGTTGAAGATTCTTTTCCGGATAAAAAATTATTTGCAATTTCCATAGTAACTCCTTGGTATGCTGATTTGGCCAATTATTTGTCTACAGGAAGGACACCTCCACACTTTACTGCAAAGGAAAGGAAGAGACTAGTCAAACAAAGTGCTAGATATTCATGGCTTAATGGCGATTTATTTTACACCGGTTATGATATGATTATTAGGAGATGTGTAAGAAATGATGAGGTAATTGATATTTTAAAATATTGCCATGATGAATCGTGTGGTGGGCATTTTGCAGCGAAGCGGACAGCATTCAAAGTTCTTACTCTTGGATACTACTGGCCATCCATTTTCAAGGATGCCAAGAAGTATGTAAAGAGTTGTGATAGCTGCCAAAGAATGGGTAGACCAACAACTACCGATGAGATGCCCTTCAGCCCCAAGTTCACTTAGAGCCATTTGATAAGTGGGCTCTAGACTTTATAGGACCCATTAACCCAACCTCCAATGGTAAGAAGTACATCTTAGTATGTACTGATTACGTCACAAAGTGGGCTGAAGCAAAAGCATTGGTTAGAGCAACCGAACACACAGTAGTCAATTTCCTTTTTGTAGAGATTTTTGTGAGGTATGGAGTACCAAGGGAAATTGTAACTGATCAAGGTACTCAATTCACCTCAAAGCTAGTGAAGGACATCACAAACAAATACCAAATCAAGCATAGGAAAATTACCCCTTACCATCCACAGGCCAATGGGCAGGTGGAATCAACAAATAAAACCTTGGAAGGCATCATTACTAAAACTGTTGCAATGAACAGGAAAAATTGGGAAGAGAAGCTCAAAGATGCACTCTAGGCTTATAAGATTACTTGGAAAGATACTACAGGATTTACACCATATCAATTGGTGTACGGAAAAGAGGTAATGCTTCCTATTGAGTTCCAAATACACACTTTTAAACTGGCTACAGATTTAAAAATTGATTTGGACCAAGCACAAAAAGAAAGAATTCCGCAGTTGAACTAGCTGGATGAGATGAGGCAGCAAGCAGAAGAAACCACAATCCTCATGCAAAAACAAAGGAAGCAGTGGCATGATTCAAATATTAAGAAGAAGCAGTTCAAGGAAGGTGACTGGGCTTTACTTTTTGACTCTAAATTTAGAGATCATAAAGCCAAGTTCACCACCCATTGGATGGGCCCATACCAAATTGTTCAGGCTTATGACAATGGTTCAGTCAAGCTCAAAACTATTGATGTAGAAGGTCACTCCTTTACAGTCAATGGTCATCGCCTGAAACTATACACCAAGCCCATCAGCAAGCAAGATTTTCTCCATACACTGTCTCAACAAAGAGAGGTTGAGGTACTGCAGCCCTCAGCTGTAGTATCACTGCCTTAGTTTCATTTCCTTTCAATTTCAGAGTCAAAAAGAAAAAAAAATAAAAAAAAAAATTAATAAAAAACAAAAACTATCTATATATATATATATATATATATATATAGATATATATATATATATATATATATATATATATATATATATATAATAAAAAAATATAAAATAATGGGATAGATGTGAAAACCAGTCTCTGGCACATTCTAACCCCAAATTCCTACTTGAAAACCAATTCGTTGGCGGGTAAGAATTCTCTTTCTTTTGTTCACTGTTTGATTTATCAGCTGAATCATGACTTGAGGACAAGTCAAAATTTTAGTCGGGGAGAGAGGCATCAGCACTTTGTTCTTTTATCTCTCCATTGTAAATTCTTAAAGATTTCTTATCCTATATCTTCACTGTAAATTTCCAAAGCAGCTTGTTCCAGCATTCCAGACTTCAATAAATAAGTTGTTTTGTCATTGTTTTATCTCAGAGGGACCTGGTTATAAACATTATGCAGGGGGACCTGTTCTGTCCAGACAACTATGCTACCAACACCAGCAGTAATGGGACCTGTTAAGACATTCAGAAGGGACCTGTTAAAGAAATTGACACCAAGGGCTACTTCAACAGAATTTCATCAAGTTTCTACAAGGATTTGGGCACCAAGACTCCATCAAATGCCCAAGCTCAGTGAACCTGTATCAATATAAGGAGATGCATGAACATTTTCAAATTTTTCTCAAGGGACCTGTTACATCTTTAAATTCTTCTCAAAGGACCTGTGCATTCAATCTTTCTTAGAGGACCTGTTACAACAAGCAAAAGAACAGTCAAAAAGGTACTAGTCCTACTCAGCATGTCAATACAACAACGACCAACAAAAGAGTAATATGTTTCTTGTTCTTAAACATTTAATTTCTTAGATTGAATTTTAATGTAAATTTGATGACTGTGAACTGTTACGATCGATTTCGAGGACACCTACATTTCCTATCATCCCTTATTCCACCGATTCTTATCATTTCTTCAACCTATTCATACTTCTAAACCCACTACCAGCACATCAACCTTGTCATGCTAAATACATCCTACAGCCATACCAACATCCTCCATCTGACCGAATGCCAACTGAAATAGGACACGTGGCGGATTGTGTTTTTAAATACAAGGGAAAGAGACAAATGTAAAGCGGCCTATTCATTTTATTCCAGACAGCCAAATCATGACTCCACCACCCGACGTACCCAATGATTCAAGGGACTCCCCAAAATCATACCCAACATTATATATATACGCTCCCAGCGCTCTTGTGGTGACATCTATGTAAGCGTACAACACTCCTCTGTTCTAAAATGAATGAATACGCTGTGAAGTGAGTACAGCCGGTTATTCCACCATCATTTTCGCATTTTGATTCCCATAAATTTCAAAGTATAATAACAAGCAGTGAGCGCCGAAAGAGGAAAGTATAACCACTCTGTTTCGACTTCCACCACAGTCATAATACAGTCGACCGACCGAGCATCATATTGAAGATTAAGGGAAGCGATATATCAGGTAACAAATTTGAAATTTCTTTGTTGAAATTGTAGAAACATAAATAGAGAAGGGTTAGAGCACGACCCTCTGCCACCATGACTAATAGGGTCAAGACGAGTGTGTTCGACAGTTCACAATATCATGAGGATTGCATTGAAATTCTCAGAGAAATACAATGGTTACCATTTCTAGAGAATTTCATGGAAGCAATGAGGAGGTTACCAAGCAATTTGCTTTCACCTTCAATGGAGAGAAAGCCCTGATAGGTAACTTCTCATTCAGGGTTTCAGAGGATACTATAGCTCAGGCAATAGGGATTAGTCCAAAAGGGGAGAAGTATTTTAAAACAAAACAATTTAAAGAGAAATCGTGGACGCAGTTTATGTCTAGATCCAGAGTCTCATCAGTGAACTGGAAGAAGGGTGTTCCAAGAAGTTGGTTGATGCATCCCTGGGATGAGATGGTTTACATCCTTCAAAAATTCATAACCTGTGAAGGCCGTTACAGTATTGTCTATCTATACCATATTAAACTACTGCTCCACTTGAAGAAAAAATGTGTTATCAGTGTACCATATTTTCTATTACAAAGCTTAACCAAGATGTCCAAGACTATCCAGAAGCAGAAGGGGAATGAAGACAAGAGCCTATATCACTTTGGCTTAATTAAAATTCTTATTGAGCATGAATTGCAGAGAAGAGGGAAACCATGGAAAGAATTCCTAGCTGCTAATCAAATTAGAGATGAGGAAGATAAAGAAGAAGTGCAAGAGGACTCAGGGTTCATGAAGGATATTGATGAAGAAATCCCAGTATCCAAAGCCAGCAAGGCACCTCTACCTGTGGGCAGCATAAAGACTAGGAACATGAGAAAGGAAGATGCTAAGAGGGCCGAAAAAGATAAAATTTTCACCACTTACTCACGAAGAACAAGGAGGATACCAAAAGCCCAGTTACAAGAAGACCAGCTTGAATCCAATGCACCTGCACAAATGGATGTTGAGAGTGGTGACCATTCACTACCAGGACCAGAAGTTGATATAGAGGTAGAAAGCAATAACAAGCAGAAAAAATGTTCACCACCTCCCATTAAGAGACAAAAGAAATTGGAAAAACAAATTGAAGAATTAAAGGAAGAGCTCATGGAGGCTAATATGTTAGAAAAAGTTATCAAGAGAGAAAATGAAATGCTCCGGGCGCAGAGTAAAGAAACTCAGAAGAAGAATGAAAAGTTAAAGGAGAGAATCAGTGAACTGGAGGCTGAGCAAACAAAGATTTATAACTGGGCCACTAAGTGGTACAATCAGAAGAAGACCCTCAAAGAAAAATACAAAAGGTTAAAGCAGGAGCTCAAGGGTCAGAAAGATAACCAGGTGAAAAAGAATGTGGACACATTGCTCAAGGCAGCAGAGATCCAGGCAGGGACAGAGTTCAAGGGAAGCACTTCAGGGATAGCATGAGGACATGCTAATTCCTTAAGTCGGGGAGAGATGTTGGTATCATCCCAAGACCCCCTTTTTCCTCCTAAAACATATCATTTACCCATTCCTTTTCATCATATATCCCTTAGAATCCTTGAAAATTGGTTAGTTAATAGTCTTATAGTTATTAAAATGCATTGAAATTGATTTAGGAATTTTATGTTGAAGAATTAGAAGTTTTTGGTGAAATGGTTACAGGAAGTTCCAACATCCTGTAATTAGCTCATTGTTTGACATTGGCACAACAACTGGGCTAGAGCGAAAGGCATGGATGAAAAGTAGAATGTCCAAGCATGGACAAACACCTATCATACAGCCGAATCGACCCTCCTACATGCGCGGTCAACTCAGGTCAAAGCATGGCACACTGACGACAAAGGCAGAAACAACAGCTCATTCTAATTTGATTTAGTTTTTGTTCTTTTTGAAATCAGTTAGGATAGAAACATTTTGAAAAGATCGATGTATTAAAAGTGGCAACAGCCAAATTCCGAATGTACATTCATTATCGAAATGACATGGTTGTTCTAGACATATGTAAATACAGTCCGAGTAATAGATGAATGGTTAATCGTTGTATCATTCTGAAACAGAGTTTTTGAACTTAATACTAAGGATCCAGTTACAGTTACAACTTGTGTCTTGTGCATTGATTTGATAGCCGGTCGAATATAGTCCAGTGTACCTCTGGAACGTGGACGGGCCCTGCGTTCAACCGGTATACTGTCCTTTTCATTTTATTCGCACTTAGGGTATTATATGGTTTGCACAGTAGTTACGATTGATTGGATTTCGATTTCAATAGGTATTATATGGTTTGCACAACAGTTACAATTGATTGAGTTTCGATTTCAATAGCTCTTGATTTCCACCGAATGCATATGGTTTGCGTTTGTGGTAATGCCTGAACAGCCATCACTGAGATCTTGAAGTGCGTCCTGTAAGGGATTCGATCCCTGTGTTGTCTTTCAAAAGCACTGTCATGAACTTTATTTTCATTTCAAAATCCATTTATGATCTCTGTATATTTTGATATTGTATAAATATTAGTGAATGCTGGGTGTTTAATGAACAAGGGTTTTATGTGTAATGTCTTTGTAAGGAGATTGAGATCATTGTTGCAGTGATACACAGTGTTTAGGTTCAGTGTTTAATTTGGTAAATGCATTTAATGATAGTATTGTAATCAAGTATATTAGCAGAGTGACCTGAGTGTTTGGATGATAGGTGACATAGCCCAGTCTTCCGTAAAGAAGCCCTGTGACCTACATCATAACCACTTAGCCAACAATCCTTTATGTCTATATACTTTAGACGCATGCCTCTAAGCTTACGCATCCTGGTCGATAATAAATATAGTCTAGTCTAGTACCCTAGCTAGAACACTATAGCAGCCGCGATATTTGAGTACCAAATGCAGCTCATAGTCCTTGATACCCAACTGTGTGTGAAGGGTATCAAAAATGTTTGTGAACTTCGGCACATCTTGGTCCCGTCCCTGCCGCAGCATGGTCCACTTTATGTATTTGTCCTGATAGATTTTGATAGGGTAGTATTGCTCCTTGATTGCATCTCGAAATGAATCCCAAGTGGGTGCGGCTGAAAATAGTGAGCCCGTACTTTCATTCTTCTACTTGCAGTAGGTTTCCCACCAGTCCTTGAAGTGGGGGGCTGCTTTGAGAAGAGAAAAAACAAACTTTTCCTGAATTGAAAATTCATGAACAGAAAAATAACCCTCTAGCAGATTTAACCATTTATCTACAGCATCTGCCTCTATCAGACCCTTGAATATGGGGATTTCAAAATTAACTTGTACCTTAAAGGGTGTGGCATTTCTAGAGTAGCTGTTGGAAGCTGATGCGTCGCCTTTGGGTAGCTACTAAAGGATCTGGGTAAAGTTGTCCATCATCACATTCCTTTTTCACTCGAGGGCTTCTTCGAGCAAGATTTTGATAAGATCTCCCGCCCCCTCATCTTTGAGGCTGGTCTTGCAAAGGTTCGACCAATTGAAGCCCTAACTCCTTATATCCCGACCTTGTTGGGGACATGCAAAGAAAAACAGAGAAAAAGTAGACTACTATAATACCATTAATCTAGATTTAAACAGGAATGCAAAAAATTATAGAGATAACCATAAACACACAGATGCAGCGGAAACAATACTTCATTTCATTAATGTAAATTATTGAAATATGCTTACAAATAGAAATGGAAATAAACTAGCTAGGGCAATGGTAGCTTATCTCTGAGAAGAGATGTGGCGGCTACATGCCTAAGGACTATGTTACAATGAGGCTCGAAGGCCTATTTATTGTTGAGAAACAATGAAAAGCCCTTAACATCCCAAAACCTAACCCTAGAAGATGAAACGCCAAATTGTGGGCTCGTTTGGGTAAATTGGTACATCAATTTCCCAGGGTCATAACTTTGGCACCTGATCTTCATTTAACGCATACAATACCTTTTCTAGAAACATCTATCTGAGAATTATAACTTTGGGAAGAGCAAAATTGGTTCATAGACCCAGGTTTCTCCCAGATTTCCAAAAAAAACGTCGTTTAGGGCCTCAAAATGGCTCCAGAAGTTCAAGACCCAAAAAATTGCTAAAAATAGTAAACTGTGCTACAATTACGAAAACTGAAAAACCGAAAGAGACAGTTGTGGGGGTACAAATGGGATAGGTGGGTGGCCACCAACATCCACCTGGATCAGTAGAGATGTTGCAGATAATAAAATCCATTTAGGAAACTTTTATCAAATAGTCCATCAACATGGACTTGCCCTCTCAAATTCATCTGACAAATTCATTATTGCCAAAACTCGTATTGAGTATTTTGGGTTATTTATATCACAAGGGAAAGTAGAATTTCAACCTCATGTTTTGCATTCTTTAGCTAACTTCCCTGATATTCTACTAAACATTAAAACTGTGCAAAGATTCTTGGGATGTTTAAATTACATAAGGCAATTTTATCCTGAACAAGCAAGAGATACCAAACTTCTACAACAAAGGCTAAAGAAAGAAAGTATTTGGTCAGATCAAATGAATCAAGCAGTGAAGAATTTCAAGAAAAAGATTGAGCAACTGCCACCTCTCACTCTTCCTCAAGAAGAACTTCCTTTCATACTCGAAATAGATGCATCTGATTGCTGTTGGGGGGAAATCCTTTTACAGAAACATGGATAAAGAGAAGAGGTTTGTGCTTACACTTCAGGAACATTTTCTGATCCTAAATTAAATTACCCTTCCGCACACAAGGAAACCCTTGCTGTAAAAAAGGAAATTAAGAGGTTTAGATTATTCCTTAAGAGTACTCACTTTACAGTCAAGACTGACCTCAGGCATATGAAGGGTATGCTTCAAAATAAAAGACTTCTAGAACAAGGAAATTCTAGAATTATGAGATGGAACTTTGGTTTGATGGATATGATTTTGATATAATCTATAAAGTAGGCAAAGAAAATTACCTTGCTGAACTAATGACAAGGGAAGGAGCAGGTAAACCAGAAAAAAGGGAAATCAACAAGTTTGAAATTGGAGAAAGCTCTTCCTCCTTAGAAAAGAAAAATTGTGTTGTTTTATGTCCCCAATGTCATTATTCATTTTGCAGAGATTGCCTTCTTGAGAAGATTAAGAGATTACCCACTGCAATTCTAAAGATAATTATAGAGAACTGGTTTTTCTCTATTGATGCTAAGATGGGTTACAATCTTCCTCTTGCCAGTGTAAATTTTATTTTGGATCAGTCATGCATCCCTATAGAAGGATTGTATATATTTTTGATTTACCCTTGAATTGGTCATATTATTACTGCATTCTTCAAACTGCCCGAATTTATGAAGGAGTATCCATAATCATGTATTGTGAAGATGTCGCATATCCATTCTGCTTTTGGAGCAACTGGATGAATTTATTAATGGCTTCATTTGTCCTAAGAAAAGAAGATCAGGGAAGATTAACTCAGTTTACAACTTTGTCAATACTCTATCAAGATATCAAAGATGGAGCTGAGAAATATGACATTTTTGAGTTTGATTTGTTGTATAAAGGAGTAGATCTAATAGAGTTCGAAGATGGCTCTTTTAGAATGAAATTAAATTATTTTGGTGAAATTGGTATTCCTCTAGGTTCCCTAGACCCACACATGGGATTCTCTGCATTCTCTACTTGCTTTGGCAACAAACCTCCTTGGTTACAAAATCTTCCAGGATTGGATTTGGATAGGTTTGTTGAAGAATATGATTCCAGTGCCAGCAATAATGATTAGGACTTAGACCAAAGTCCAAAAGGAGAATGGTAATTCTTGTTTGCAATCTTTGGTACAAAGCTTTAATAATTTCAGGCTTTCGTGGGCTCCCATTATCAGGAATCTCCTCTTCGTATCTCATCACTTTAATTTCCGTGATGGTCCTATATTATACAAGCTTTCGTGGGTTCCCCTTGTAAGGAATCTCCACTTTGTATCCCATCACTTTCCTTTCCGTGATGGTCCTATATTATACAGGCTTTCATGAGTTCCCCTTGTCAGGAATCTCTTCTTTATGTCATAGGATTCCACTATTGAAATCTTTATGACAGATTTGGAACATGAAAAAGATGATTGGGAGACTTCATGATATTTCCTATATATGGAGACAAAATCCTTTGTCCAAGACATCTTTTGGCTTCCGGAAAAATTTACGAGTAATAGAAATTGAAGCTGCAATTTTGGGTGATCTTCTATCTTTGTGTTGCAATCTATCTGTTTATGATCTAGCTATTTACGATCTTTGTGTTTACGATCTATCTGTAGTGGAATCCTCTAACATAAAGTGGAGATTCTTGACAAGGGGAAACCACGAAAGCTTGTACAATAATATAGGACCATCATTGAATGTAAAGTGATGGGATACAAAGTGGAGATTCCTGACAAGGGGAACCCACGAAAGCCTGTATAATAAAATAGGACTATCATAGAAAGTAAAGTGATGGGATACAAAGTGGAGATTCCTAACAAGGGGAACCCACGAAAGCCTGTATCATATAGGACCATCACGGAAAGTAAAGTGATGGGATACAAAGTGGAGATTCCTGACAAGGGAAACACAAGAAAGCTTGTATAAAATAGGACCATCACAGAAATTAAAGTGTTGTGATACAAAGTGGAGATTCCTGATAAGGGGAACCCACGAAAGCCTAAAATTATTAAAGCTTTGTACTGAAGATTGCAAACAAGAATTACCATTCTCCTTTTGGACTTTGGTCTGAGTCATAATCACTATTGCTGGGACTAGAATCATATTCTTCAACAAACCTATCCAAATCCAATCCTAGAAGATTTTTGTAACCAAGGCAGTTCGCTGCCAAAGTAGGTAGAGAATGCAGAGAATCCCATGTGTGGGTCTAGGGAACCTAGAGGAATACCAATTTCACCAAAATAATTTAATTGCATTCTAAAAGAGCCATCTTTGAACTCTATTAGATCTACTCCTTTATACAACAAATCAAACACAAAAATGTCATATTGCTCAGCTCCATCTTTCATATCTTGATAAAGTATTGACAAAGTTGTAATCTGAATTAATCTTCCCTGATCTTCTTTTCTTGGGACAAATGAAGCCATTAATAAATTCATCTAGTTGCTCCAAATGCATAATGGAGAGGCGACATCTTCACAATACATGATTATGGATACTCTTTCATAAATTCGGGCAGTTTGAAGAATTTTATAATAATCTGACCAATTCAAGGCTAGATGAAAGATATATACAATCCTTTTGTAGGGATGCATGACTGATCCAAAATAAATATGAACATTATTTACACTGGTAAGAGGAAGATTGTAACCCATCTTAGCATCAATAGAGCAAAACCATTTCTCTATAATTATCTTTTGAATTGCATTGGGTAATCTCTTAATCTTCTCGAGAAGGCAATCTGTGCAAAATGAATAATGACATTGGGGACATAAAACAACACAATTTTTCTTTTCTGAGGAGGAAGAGCTTTCTCCAATTTCAAACTTGTTGATTTCCCTTTTCTTTGGTTTACCTGCTCCTTCCCTTGTCATTAGATAAGCAAGATAATTTTCTTTGCCTGCCTTATAGATTATATCAAAATCATAGCCATCAAGCCAAAGTGCCCATCTCATAATTTTAGAATTTCCTTGTTCTAGAAGTCTTTTATTTTGAAGCATACCCTTCATATGCCTGAGGTCAGTCTTGACTGTAAAGTGAGTACTCTTAAGGAATAATCTAAACCTCTTAATTCCCTTTTTTACAGCAAGGATTTCCTTGTGTGAGGAAGGGTAATTTAATTCAAGATCAGAAAATGTACCTGAAGTGTAAGCACAAACCTCTTCTCTTTTTCCATGTTTCTGTAAAAGGATTTCCCCCCAACAAGAATCGGATGCATCTATTTCAAGTATGAAAGGAAGTTCTTCATGAGGAAGAGTGATAGGTGGCAGCTGCTCAATCTTTTTCTTGATATTCTTCACTGCTTGAGTCATTTGATCTGACCAAATACTTCCTTTCTTCAGCCTCTGTTGTAGAAGTTTGGTATCTCTTGCTTGTTCAAGATAAAACTGCCTTATGTGATTTAAACATCCCAAGAATCTTTGTACAGTTTTAATGTCTGGTAGAATATCAAGGAAGTTAGCTAAGGAATGCAAAACACAAGGTTGAAATTCTACTTTCCCTTATGATATAAATAACCCCAAATTCTCAATACGAGTTTTGGCAATAATGAATTTGTCAGATGAATTTGAGAGGGCAAGTCCATATTGATGGACTATTTGATAAAAGTTTTCTAAATGGCTTTTATGTTCTGCAACATCTCTACTATACACAAGAAGGCCATCAATATATGCAATAACAAAAGAACAATCTTTAAAGATGTCTTCCATTCTTTTCTGCAATTCTGAGGGAGCATTTTTCAAACCGAAAGGCATGACAGTCCATTGGTACTGTCCTCTTGGTACTACAAATGTTGTCCTGTATCTAACTTCTGGAATTATCCCAATTTGCCAAAATCTACTTTTTAAATCAAATTTGCTAAATACATTTGCTTTAGCAATTTTAGATAATATCAATTCTTTGTTCGGAAGAGGATACCTGATTGGCATTAATGCCTTGTAATTTATTACCAATATTTTTCTCCCTCATTTTTTCCCTAAGTGTTTATTGACATAGAATGCAGGACAAGCCCATGAACTTTTACTAGGTTCAATTAGTTTTCGGAGCAATAGATCTTGAATTTCTTTGTTGCATAATTCCTGCTCTGAAGGGCTCATATGATTTGTAGATGCTTTTGTGCCATAATTATTCCTTCCTTCTTAAATGGGAGAGAGACAAAATATTTCTCCCTGGACCAAAAGGCATCAGGATGGTTAGAAGTACAATTTTCTCTGATCTTCTGACTAATATCTGTAAGAACAGTGGCACAATGAGTATCAGCATGCTTGACAATTTTTTGGATCTTACTAAGATCAGCTAAAGTAGACTCTTGATTAAGAGCTTCATCTGGCTTAATCTTAAGTGTA
The DNA here is from genome assembly GCA_031772625.1 of Pinus tabuliformis. Taxonomy (NCBI): domain Eukaryota; kingdom Viridiplantae; phylum Streptophyta; class Pinopsida; order Pinales; family Pinaceae; genus Pinus; species Pinus tabuliformis. The sequence continues at coordinate 603,944,443 of CM062806.1, forward strand.
TATATGTTCTTGGCTGGAACTGGAACCTTATTTCCCTGCACATTGAAAATGATCAAATTTTTGTCAATTGTAATGGGCATAAATTTCTTCATAAAATCTTGCCCTAGCAATATATCTTCTCCTGTATCATAATTAAATAGAGTCACCAAAACTTCTGTTGTTCCCAATAGTAGAGGAAAATCTGGAGCAATGTATGAAATTTGAATGAGTTGTTTGTTGACTACTCTGAACTGGATCTGAGTAGGCTTCCAATAGTAAGAAAGTATTGCTTTGTACTTACAAGAACTACTCATAGCCCCTGTATCAATCTGTGCATTTAGAGTATATTCTTTGTATCCAGGGACCTTGATACTTATAGTAATTACCATCATGTCATTAATCCCTCTAATCTCTTGGATTTCTTCCTTGTCAGCTTGATATTGTGTAGTTAAGGTTGTCTGAGATTCTGAAAAAGAGAGAGAAACAAACTTAGAATTCAAGTCATCTAGTTCTTACATTTGGACTTTGATTTTGTATGCAAGATACTTCATTTGTGTCCTATATTATTCCAATTCCTTCTCAACCTGGTGAATTTTGTTGAGGATTTGTTCTGAAGTATTGGTTGTTAGAGGAGGATCTTGGTATTCCTTTATCTTAACAGGAGCTGTGAGAAGACCATTTTTTAGATGGTTTATTTTTTCTTGAATTCTTCTCCTTGGTATAAGTAGACTTGGATGAAGAGATGCTTTATCTCTTTCTAATTCTTCCATCTGTTGTTGGAGAGTAGAAAAGGAAAACATTAAGAAATTTGATATATATATGTACAATCACTTTGATCATCATTTAAACATATTTGGCGAAAGTCCTCAGCTAGATCAGAGGAATTGTCTGTTTGATTTACAGAGAAACATTCAAAATCAGAATTAAACTGAGAAACTAAATCCCATTCTGCTAGATCATGTACAGTTTTAAATACAGTGGAAATTGTCTTTCGAATCTTTTTCTTTTCCTTATTGGGATAGGTATTTTCCCAATGACCAAGCTTACCACAGATAAAACATTTTGTTTGTCTAGCTGGCTTATTCCTTTTTCTGAATACAAATCTAGATCTTTTCTTTGGAGATGAGTATCTCTTTTTTGATCTAGAAGAATATGGCTTGGTTTTGCACTAACATCTGTCAATTTGGTTTCTTTGAGAACCCTTCCTGGAGGTGTTATTATAACATCTAAAATGATATGTCTCATAAAAAGAATCACAAATAGCAGGACTGAAATGCAGCTGTTTTTTGACATTTTTCTTGGTTTTATATGATGCACATTCATTCTTCAATATTATGAGAATATGTTGATGCAATGCTACTAGTGACAAAGTGTCAATAGAGATTTGCTTGGTTGTTAATGACCGATGGACTGATTTTGGAATCTTACAGGCATAGATGCTATGTAATGCCTCAGATAGGCAGTGTTATCATGATCAGGAATCTTGTAGTATAGATTCTGCATTGTGCAATAATATTCTGGTAAGAGATCTAGATTGCATAATCTTTGGCTCATAAACATTTGGGCAAAATGTTCATTGTTTGAAGGAATAACTCCCAGAAATTCATTGGAGAGAGCCATCATTATTGCTTGGAGTGGATCATTACTTTCTAGAATTTCATCTTGTTCATCCTTTTTAATAGTTTCCCACCATAATCTTGCATTTCCAATTAAGTTCCATGTGAGGAGGACAACTATATCCTTCCATGAAGCTTTTGTATCTGCTTTCTTTTGCGAGGCCCATGTAGGAATTTACAGGGTAAGTTCCTCAGACAAAACACCAAAGGACACCGCTCACAACCAGATCGCAGATCAATACACCAGTATTTTTGACGTGGTTAAAACCCTCAAAGAGGGAAACAGTCCACGGCCTGAGCCAACGCGGCCACTTCAGGCAATTTATTAATAAAAGAATGAAAATTTACATAAGCTTCTCTCATAGAAGGATTACCCTACAAATGACCCTCCATACGCTTTAAATATAAATCATGGACCAATCGTGTGTCAAGCCACGTATCAAGTGTCGGTAATACCGAGGAGAGAATGAACCGTCGGATCACTACATATCGTGACCGTCGGATTGTAAGTTACAAAATGTATAAGGTAAAGAAACAAACTTTACCTAAGTCTATACCTAACTCTATACTAGACCAAGTTGTACTTAACTATTTCCTATGTGTCGGAATATCCTAACATCCCCCCTTAAGAACAACTTGGGATACGATTGAAGGATTTACAAATATGACACAATAGGATAAGGAAGGAGGCACTAGAGCGTATCCCCCCTTAGTGACAACTTCCTGAACTCCAACCATAAATCAAAGCTTAGTGAACTTCGCCTCTGTGAGAGCCTTTGTAAAGATGTCTGCAACTTGATCATCTGTTGAGCAATATTGCACTTCAAGAACATGGTCATGAATGAGCTTTCCGATGAAGTGCATGTGCAGTTCAATAGGTTTTCTGCGCTGATGTTGGACTGGATCTTTGCATAGCTGAATGACACTTTGATTATCACACCAAAGTGTAGTCGGATGTTGTTGCTGAAAGCCAAACTCTGACAGGATCTGACGAAGCCACAAGGCTTCGTTACTAGCTTCTACGGCACCACGATACTCTGCTTCTACTGAGGAAAGAGAAATGACACCTTGTTTCTTGCAAGCCCATGTAAGAGGTCCTGAACCAAGAGTGAACACATAACCGGCAGTAGAGTTCCGATCATCAGGGTCACCAGCCCAATCGGAATCAGTGAAACCAACCAATAGAGGAGATACTTCGGCACTGTAATGAATCCCAAACTGAAGTGTACCTCAAACATAACGAAGTATTCTTTTAGCTGCTTTCCAATGACTTTCACGTGGGTTTTGCATAAACCGAGCAACAAGGCCAACGGCAAAGGAAAGGTCAGGTCGAGTATGTGTTAGATACAGAAGTTTTCCTACAAGTTGACGGTATAAGGTAGCATCAACTTCAGGAGAAGTACAAGTGACTGAAAGTTTGACTCCAGACTGAAAGGGAGAAGGAGCTGGCTTACAGTCTTCCATGTGAAAGTGGCGTAGAATATCACAGGCATACTTGGACTGAGAAAGGGAAATACCTTCCTTGGATTGCAAGACTTGAAGACCGAGAAAATAATGTAAGTGTCCTAAGTCTGTCATTTCAAACTTCCTTTTAAGGCTAGACTTCACATGGTTTATAAGGTTGGGATCACTACCAGTCAGGATAAGATCATCAACATAAAGAACAAGAATGATAAGAGACTTGCCCACTTTCTTGGTGTAGACAGTATTGTCAGAATGACACCTAGAGAAGCCAGATTCTAAAAGAAAGCTATCCATTTTGGCATACCAAGCTCGAGGAGCTTGCTTGAGACCATAAAGGGATTTCTTAAGCCGACATACAAGGCTGGAGTCTATTTTTATGAAGCCAATGGGTTGTTCCATGTAGATTTCTTCATGCAAGTCCCCATGCAAGAAGGCAGATTTAACATCCATCTGATGGACTTCCCATTTGAACGAGGCAGCAAGGGAAAGAACAAGGCGGATAGAGTTCATTTTGGCAACAGGGGAGAAGGTTTCAGTGTAGTAAATGCCTTCAACCTGTGAAAAACCTTTAGCAACAAGACGAGCTTTATGTTTATCAACTTTCCCATCTGGTCCATACTTGGTTCTGTAAACCCATTTGCATCTAACAAGTTTTCGTCCCTCTGGTAGAGGAACAAGATCCCATGTATCATTTGCCAATAATGAATGATATTATTCATTCATAGCTGCTTCCCAATCTGGATGGCCTGAAGCTTCTGCAAAGGTGTCAGGATCATAATTTACTGGAGCTTGAGCGAGTAAAGAAGAGGCTCTGCCAAACTGAGAACGTGTGCGTCGCTGATCTGTAGGATCACCGACAAGATCACCTGCTGCATCTCGAGTAGCAAGAACCCATTTTGGAAGCTGAGGAGCTGAAGGAGGATCCTGAGATGGTGGGGGAGGATTGTCATCCTCACTTTCATCATCTGAAGAAGAAATGTTTTTAAAAGTAGAAGAGATAGGGAGAGGTGGCACATCCGCCAGACTACGCTCGCAGGCCGATATATTTTCATCAAATTTTACATCTCTTCTAATGATAACATTTTTGGACTTAAATGGAATAAGTCTATAGCCTTTGACATCTTCAAAATATCCAACAAAAGTACATTTTTCACTCTTAGGTTCTAAAGCTTTATGCTTTTCATCTGGAATATGGGCCCACGCTTCACTTCCAAAAACACGAAAGTGACTTACATCTGGTTTGATTGAGCTCCATGCTTCTTCTGGAGTGATATTCTTTAAAGCCTTAGTAGGAGTGCGATTTATTATGTAATTTGCACAGTTAATTGCTTCTGCCCAAAAACTAAGACCAAGTCCTTTAGATTGTAGCATACAATTAGCCATTTCCTTTAAGGTGCGATTCTTCCTTTCAGCTACACCATTTTTTTGTGGAGTATATGGAACAATATGTTGCATTTGAATTCCATTCTCAGTGCAAAAGTTGATGAATGTGTTTTTAACATATTCTCTGCCATTATCAGATCTTAGCTTAAGAATTTGATGTCCAGATTGTTTTTCAACAAAGGCCTTGAAGGCCAAAAATGTGTTAAATACTTCACTCTTGAGTTTTAAGAAGTATACCCAAGTGCGTCTGGAGAAATCATCAATGAAAGTTAAGAAATACTTGTAGCCAGAGAATGACACGACTGGAAGTGGACCACATAAATCACTATGCACAAGCTATAAAGGGGCTGAGGTGTGCCAAGAGGCACGTTTTTCAAAACTGTCCCGATGATGTTTTCCGAGTACACATCCGGAACAAAAAGCATCTCTGCAAGATACCATAGGAAGACCTGTCACCATATTTTCTTTACATAGATGTTGAAGGGAGCGATAGTTTAAGTGACCAATTTGCTCATGCCAAAGTTTGCTCACTTCATCGTTATGAGCAACAAATACTGAGGGAGATTTGATGACCCAAAGTTGTGAAACTTATACAACCTTGTAGAATCATCAGCAATGCCAGTAGCTAAAATCTTTTTAGGATCTCTTAGGTCCTTGATTACAACATCATGAGGTGAAAATTCAACGATTTTACCTTCACCTGAATGAGTTATCTGATATACAGATAGAAGGTTGCAGGATAAGGTTGGAACACATAACACATCATTAAACTAACCATTGTCTAGATGAACAGTTCCAGTCCCTACAACACTAAGAGATCTATCATCACCAACATATATATTTTTGGTGTTACAATCATTTAAAGAAGAAAACATGGCTTTGTTTTTGGCCATGTGATAAGAAGCTCCAGAATCAATGAGCCACTCATGAGAATGAGAAGAAGAAGATACATTTAGTGCATAGCCAGACCTAGATGCTTGACAACCACATGAAGAAAGTGTCATTCCTGAAGATGAAGTTGAAGTTGAAGATTGCTCCAAATGGATGTTATGTTTCTTCATCGCTGCTTCCAAGGCTTCCATCTTCTTAAAGCATTAGGATTCTAAGTGGCCATCTCGATTACAAAAGTTGCAATGTCTATCAGTCTTCTTCCATTTGTTTTTATTTGTCTTATCATTTTGTTGAAATGATTTTTCATTTTGAGGCTGAGATTGCTTAGGACCCTTTTTTGGTTTAGGACCATTCTTTTTAGGATATGACTTCTTAGGATTCTTTGAATTTGGTTGTTGCTGGGCGGCTAACGCTTTCTTGGAAGAGTTTCCAAGATTAAGAAGACCAAGGTGTAAGAGTTTTTCTTGTTCTCTTATTAAAGAATCACAAAAAGAGTCAAAGGAAGGGGACTTGTAGTCTGTTCCTTGAGAAATGAAGGCTTCTATTGTAGAATGGAAGGTGGAAACAAACACAGAGTAGGCTGGTCCCAACTTAGTAAGAATGGAATAGATAAGGTTATTATCTTCTTTCTTAACTTTAACACCTTCCAAGAGATATCTAAGGGTCTTGAACTTGGACAAGAAATCTTCAATGCAAGAAAAATTATTAGGGTCCAATGTAAGCAACTCATTTTCAAGTTGATGGGCTCTAAGTTCATTTTTAATCCCAAAAACTTTATTGATTTGTTTCATTGCTTCATCAGGAGTATCAAGTTCTGCAATATGGAATCTAAGATATGGAGAAATAGACATCCCTATCAATCCACGTGCTTGATCTTGCCTATTTTCCCATTTAGCAGCCTTATCTTCATCCTTCGGTTTCTTTTCTTGGCCAGAGGCTATTCTGTAGAGACCTTTACTTCTAAGTAAATCCTCAATGTAGGACAACCATTGGAAGTAGTTGGTGCTGTCAAGGGTAACTTGGTATTGACTTTCCATTTCAACAGAAACTGAAGCTAAAGATGCTGAAACTAAGTGTTCCAATGGATAGATCTCGAAAAATTAGGCTGGTTTAAAAAAAACGGCTCTGAAAACGGCTTCCGGATGAAGAAGTTATGGCTTTTTGAAAAAAAATTGATGAAGTTGCCGATGAAGTTGCCGATGAAGAGAGAGAGAGAGAGAGAGAGAGAGAGAGAGAGAGAGAGAGCTTCTTTGAGAAAGCTCTTTTTCCCTACAAAACAAAAAACACAAAACCCAACACGGACATGCAAAGAAAACGAACCTTACGGCTCGAAGTTAGCTTTAGCCGAAAAACTAAATATTTTCAAAAATGAGCCTTGCGGCTCAAAGTTAGCTTTAGCCATAAACTAAATATTTTTCTCAATGTTTCTGATTTTCCGAGATCACACTAAGGCGCAGTGGAAAAGAGCATACGCATGAGAAAAAATCCTTCCTTTCTGTTTCTGATTTGCCCAGATCGCACAGAGTCGCAGGGAGCATACGCAGAAATGAAAGGTATAGATCCGGTAAAAAAAAGGCTAAATAAACCGAAAACCGAAATAAACAGAGAGAAAATAACTGTAAACTACAAATAAACACTGTATACCTCCAGATCTTAAAAATGACACAGCTAGGGCTACCGGAAACCTTTTCGCGTGAAACGAAAGGGGTTCCTCACTGGAACAGATGCTCCCAACACAACAGAGCAGTCCTCTCGGCCCGAAAGCAGTCAGAAACAGTAGATCTAGGAAACGGAAGTCGTATGCAGTTCTACTGGCTTCAGATTTGGATCACCAACGGACGCGGCCTTCAAATAGCTTCGATACCATGTAGGAATTTACAGGGTAAGTTCCTCAGATAGAACACCAAAGGACACCGCTCACAACCAAATCGCAGATCAATACACCAGTATTTTTGACGTGGTTAAAACCCTCAAAGAGGGAAACAGTCCATGGCCTGAGCCAACGCGGCCACTTCAGGCAATTTATTAATAAAAGAATGAAAATTTACATAAGCTTCTCTCATAGACGGATTACCCTACAAGTGACCCTCCATGCACTTTAAATAGAAATCATGGACCAATCGGGTGTCAAGCCACGGATCAAGTGTCGGTAATACCGAGGAGAGAATGAACCATCAGATCATTACATATCGTGACTGTCGGATTGTAAGTTACAAAATGTACAAGGTAAAGAAACACACTTTACCTAAATCTATACCTAACTCTATACTAGACCAAAATGTACTTAACTATTTCCTATGTGTCGGAATATCCTAACAACCCAAACATTTATCTGTTGTAGTAGGATGAGGGTTTTATCTCGAGTTAAACAATCAAAATTTATAAAGAAATTATTTCCTTGTTTATCTAGCCTGGGAGCAGAGGAAGCATCATAGCTAAATTCTGTGGAGGCAAGATTCTGTGTCCACATGTTAAATTGACTACTCTTTGATTGTGAACCTATGTCAAATCCTATTGTTCTTGCATTCTTATTTGAAAAGCTGAAGCTTTCATTCCTTTTGTTTTTGGGAGGATTTGATGATCCTTCATCCCTTGACTGACTTGCCATCTTAATCTCTATAGTACAAAAATTTTGGATTTTCTGTTTTAGTAGGTTTAGCTTTTCTCTGGCTAAGCTAGTGCCTTCAACTAAAGCATTTAGCTCATTATTGTTTCTATTCATCATTTTAAGTGAAAGTTGTTTTGAACTTCCAATATCCTTAGCTAATGTGAATCTCGGTCCTTCTTCTTCAATCTCTGAATAATTTGGAGGATTCTCTGATTTGACTATTGATGTCTCAAAACTAGTCACAACTCTACTTATTATTCCTAGCTGATCATTGATTATTCTGAGCTGACCTTCATATATATCTTGAGAAGCATGCATCGAATCAATACTTTGATGAATATTTTTAACATGCTCTTTGAATTCAACCACTTTTCTGGCTATGCCATCTATATTTTGTGAAATACAGGCTAACTGATAATTACCATAGTTTTGCATTTTGGTAAACTCAGAAGGTTTTGTATCTGTATTTGTTCTATAATGAAAAAACTAAAGATCACTTTGGATCGCACCATCTTTGAATTTAGGTGTGCTATTTCTTGGATTTAGTCTTCTTTCTGGTAATTCCATTCTATGTCCTAGCTTTTCTCTGGGAAAGGAGATCATACATAGATCTCTTGTAGGAGGCATGATACACTAAGGACAAATTGGATGTTGTCCTAAATGTTGAGTTGTTACCACTGTTTGGTACTGTTTTTTCTTTTTCTCTTCTTTGTTTCCATCATAGTAAATACAGTCTTCTAATGGATTGTTCTTATGTCTATCCAAATACTTAGCAATGGGTGGAGTAATATGTACTAGGCGAGGTAATCTTAAAGATTGACTTCTAAGTAATATTTGTTGTGAAGATTTTGGTTGAAACCTAAGACTTGTACTACCATCTGGTTTTTTAACAGTCTTAAGCTGTTTGGAGGAAGTATCTACCAACTGTGGATATTTTTGTGACATTGGCGTATATTGGCTATTCCACTCAGGTGGTAGACTTAAATCACAAAACCCTACTTGCAAGGGAGTTTTGTTTCTAGGGCCAACAATAACACCTTCTTTTAAAGCTCTTTGTGACAAACTAGGATTCAGAAGAGGCATACTTGAAGAAACAAATCAGATACATACATGTGTTTTTAACTGTGCTATCTGTGACTGAGGAGTGGTGTCATACCCATGAAAATGAAGATATGCTTGTAGAAAGTCATTTATATATGGGCCTGTTAATGATACTTGATATCTAGGGACCACTAAAGACCAAACTGGACCATTGTTTAATGGACTCTAGAAACCACCTATTATAGCATCTTCAAACTTATTGTGCCTTGTGTCCATAACACAAGTAAGACATGAATTGTTTAAACCTGGTCTGACCAGAGGATTAATACCAAACTGAATGAGCCCAATATGAATATACTTATATCCATGACTAATACCCCATTCAATATCTTCTTTCTTGATTAAAGGAATCTGGTAAACACTCTGTCCTACTGAAATAGGAATATTTACTGATGAAAATCTGAAAAGATTAGCAACATGAAATTGGAAAATGGGTAATTTTTAAATCTTATCAGTTTCGATAGAAGGTAACTCCCAATTTGGTTGGGGATTAAATTCTTGTTCTACTACTTTATCATCAAACAGAATATCTTTATGACCATTACTAGCAAACTTAGTTAACCACGATCATCTTTTTTCATGAGCTGCCTTTCATGATTCTGAAGAGAAACCAAAATTTGAGATACTATCCATATCGATGAGAGTAAAGGAAATAGAAACACCTGGTGGTAGAGCAACAGTAGGAGTAATCTACCCAACGCCCTAACGCCTCTCCTTCCGTAAGAACGAGACTTATCGCGGCCTTACGAGCTCCCTGGGCTTCTCTTATGCATCGATGATTTCTTTCTTTACTCTGTAAGAAAATGGGAAAATGGCTCTGATACCACATATAGATCGTAAATAGATATATCGTAAACACAAAGATTGTAAACAGATAGATCGTAAACAGATAGATTGCAAATAGATAGATCGCAACACAAAGATAGAAGATCAAACAAAAATAAGGCAGGCAAAGAAAATTATCTTGCTGATCTAATGACAAGGGAAGGAGCACGTAAACTAGAGAAAAGGGAAATCAACAAGTTTGAAATTGGAAAAAGCTCTTCCTCCTCGAAAAAGAAAAATTGTTTTGTTTTATGTCCCCAATGTCATTATTCATTTTGCACAGATTGCCTTCTCGAGAAGATTAAGAGATTACCCACTGCAATTCAAAAGATAATTATAGAGAAATGGTTTTTCTCTATTGATGCTAATATGGGTTACAATCTTCCTCTTTCCAGTGTAAATAACATTCATATTTATTTTGGATCAGTCATGCATCCTTACAGAAGGATTGTATATGTTTTTGATCCAGCCTTGAATTGGTCAGAGTATTACTGCATTCTTCAGACTGCTTAAATTTATGAAAGAGTATCCATAATCATGTATTGTGAAGATGTCGCATCTCCATTCTGCTTTTGGAGCAATTGGATGAAAATATTAATGGCTTCATTTGTCCAAGAAAAGAAGATCAGGGAAGATTAACTCAGTTTATAACTTTGTTAATACTCTATCAAGACATGAAAGATGGAGTTGAGCAATATGACATTTTTGAGTTTGATTTGCTGTATAAGGGAGTAAATCTAATAGAGTTCGAAGATGGCTCTTTTAGAATGCAATTAAATTATTTTGGTGAAATTGGTATTCCTCCAGGTTCCCTAGACCCGCACATGGGATTATCTGCATTCTTTGCCTGCTTTGGCAGCGAACCTCCTTGATTACAAAATCTTCCAGGATTGGATTTGGATAGGTTTTTTGAAGAATATGATTCTAGTCCTAGCAATAGTGATTATGACTCAAACCAAAGTCCAAAAGGAGAATGGTAATTCTTGTTTGCAATCTTCAATACAAAGCTTTAATAATTTTAGGCTTTCATGGGTTCCCCTTATCAGGAATCTCCACTTTGTATCCCATCACTTTAATTTTTGTGATGGTCCTATATTATACAGGCTTTCATGGGTTCCCCTTGTTAGGAATCTCCAATTTGTATCCCATCACTTTACTTTGCGTGATGGTCCTATATTATACAAGCTTTCGTGGGTTCCCCTTGTCAGGAATCTCCACTTTCTATCCCATCATTTTACTTTCTGTGATAGTCCTATTTTATTATACAGGCTTTCATGGGTTCCCCTTGTATGGAATCTCCACTTTGTATCCCATCACTTTACTTTCAATGATGGTCCTATATTATTATACAAGCTTTTGTGCATTCCCCTTATCAGGAATCTTCGCTTTATGTCATAGGATTCCACTATTGAAATATTTAGGATAGATTTCGAATAAGAAAAAGATGAATGGGAGACTTCTTGATCTTTCCTATATATGGAGACAAGAGCCTTTGTCCAAGAGATCTTTTGGTTTCCAGAAAAATTTGGGAGTAATAGAAATTGAAGCTGCAATTTTGTGTGATCTTCTATCTTTGTGTTGCGATCTATCTGTTTGTGATCTATCTTTTTACGATCTTTGTGTTTACGATATATATATATATATATATATATATATATATATATATATATATATATATATATATATATATATATATATATATATATATATATATATATATATATATATATATATATATATATATATATATATATATATATATATATATATATATTGTTGAAGTGACTTTTTGGATGGATGCAGGGGTAACATGGCAATGGGAGGCATGGTGATGATGTGGTGGAGTGGATGTTTTTTTAGACACAGGCTTGTCACCCCCTTGCTCTAAGATCACTTTTCTTGGGCTTTCAAGGCCACTGTAATTCCTACAGGAAAGTTTTTTTAGACACAGGCTTGTCACCCCCTTGCTCTAAGATCACTTTTCTTGGGCTTTCAAGGCCACTGTAATTCCTACAGGAAACTCTTGTAGGATTATAGGGAATCCTGTAGAAAATGCAGAGATTGTAAACTGAGCTGGAGGATTTCATAAATGGAAGAATAGATGAAATGATGAAGAATATGAGATGGAGGGATTGAAATATGGATTTTGTATGTCCTTTTGTTCCTCTCAAACTAAGCTTATTCTCCTTTTTATGACCTACAAACAACATTTCCAAGTTTTTTTTACCTTTTCTCTCTTTTTTCATTTTTTCTCTTTTTCCGTTTTTAGAAAACAACTAGTCTCCCTCCAAGGATGTTTTCATCCTAGTTGCCTGCCCTGGGTGCCTCAAAATAGGTTTTCACCCAAAGATCTTTATATTTTTTTCTTTTTTCAACACCATTGGGCTGCCAAAGAGGTTTTCAACCCAACAGTGGGACTCGGATGCCTCATGGAGGTTTTCACCTGAGTCTCTTTCTTTTATTTTATTTTATTTTTTATTTTTTATTTTTTATTTTTTATTTTTCTTTTTTCTTTTTTCTTTTTTCAAGGACTTGATGGGGTGGAAGCTGAGACTTGCTCCACCACCCTCACTATCTTGCTGATTCCATTGATGAATTCTTGCTTTGACAAGGGCTTCTTGTAGACCTTCAATCTATACCCATTGACAAGTAAAGGGATAGTCTCTGCATCAATGGTTCTTATCTGTACTAAACCATTATCATGACAGTTTTCTATGACATAAGGCCCTAACCATCTAGTCCTTAACTTGCCTATAAAATCCTTGTACTTGGAATCATACAACAAAGCCCAAGCACCTTCTTGAAACTGCTTGTCCTTTATATTCTTGTCATGCCAAATTTTCCTTTGAACTTGAGTCACCTCTATGTGCAAGAAGGCCTGCATCTTAAATTTATCTAACCCATTCATCTCAAGAAATATTTCTTGTTGTGCCCTAGTGAGATCTAGATCCAGTTGTGTTGCCATTCTTAAGGTGTTGTATTCAAATTCAATGAATATCAGGGCTTTCTTCCCATATACCAGCTCATAAGGAGTGAATCTAGTAGTGGTCTTTTAGGCGGCATTGCAGGTCCAAGTGGCCTCAACTAATCTATTTTCCCAATCCTCTCTACTGTTGTTAATTACCTTGGTCAGAATTCCTTCCAGTGCTCTATTGGTTACCTCCACTTTCCCATTAGCTTGTGGGTGGTAAGGAGTGGATGTTCTTTGCTTGATCCTCTGCTCGCTTAACAAACTTTCAATCATGTGAGATGTAAATTGACTGCCTTGATTAGTGACCAATTCTCTATGGTAGAAAAACTTAAAAAATGCATTTTCCATTAAGAATTCAGCCACTTTTTCTTCTGTTGTTGCTTTGATGGCCTTGGCTCTAGCCCACTTGGTTAAATAGTCAATGCACACAATGATGTATTGCTTTTGTCTAGATGGAGGGTCAATGGGTCTATTGTAGCAGCTACAACCACCCTCCAAAATTTTTCCTTAGCCTATTTTGGAGCCTCCCTACCAAACTTTCACAACACTTTGTCTTGCTTTGTCAAGTAGTCAAGCTTCGTGAGTTTTCCTCGCACAAAGGCAGCCTATCCATCACAGTTGATCCATTCCCCTCATAGGTTGCTCACTAGTACTTGGTCCAGTTGCAGGCTGAGCAACTTTCCCTTGAAAATTGCGCATTTTTGGAATGCAACCAGCGTTCTCTCCAAAAAAATTTCAATCCTCTTTGATAACCTGTTGGGCTCCAGGATTGTGAAATCCTGCGAGCCAACCCTCTAAGCAAGATTTTCACAAATTTTCCCACCAAGAGGTTGTTCAACCTATAATTTGGACAAATCTAGGTAGCAGCCAGTTGCTCAGCCCAGAAATTGCGTAAATCTCCTGTAGCCCAGCTCCCAGCCATAAATGCGCTTTTTTCTCCAGCAGTCAAGCAGTCTCTTGCATGTGCAACTGAGTTGAATGGTTCCCTCTGGGACTGAGAAAAATAGACTTTCATGCATGGGATGCTTCTCCCAAGGCAACATTTAAAGGCATCCCTTGTCTTAGGGATCTATGTTTAGCAGTTAGGGGTTACATGCAAGGAGAAATTTCGAAGCCTCCCACCAAGTGTCGCTTCCCCTAGATTTGTGGCATGCACCTCATAACCTCAATGTTATCAAAACTCATCAACTAGATGATGCAGAGCTCATTCCTTACATCAACCTTGTAGCTCTGACATCCCACATCACATTCAGGAGTAGTCGGCACATTTAGCTTAGTTGTTTTGGGGTAATCTCGCTTCCCATGCCTTGTGCTACATTTCTATCACTTTTTGTGTTTTCACTTGTGGAAGTACTATTTTCTTGATTTATGTGAATGCTTGTTGTAGTTTACATGTATATTAGCTTTTCCTAGCTTTGTTTCGGTTTTCATTGCTATCTCACTACTGTCACATGCATGAAACTGTTTTGTACGGATGTTCACCCAACCCGCGAACTACCTCACCCACATGCATGTTGATTTGTTTACTAAATATTTCATTCATGTTTTGTATGCAATGTTATTCACTTATGCTATCACTTAGTGTCACCATGCATTCACTGATTTACTTTCTTTTAGTTGCCCATTAGCGAGTTGGGCCAACCTTGGCTTGGGCTCTACCTTCACCAAGGCTGCATTGCACAATCTGGGAAAGGAAGGCCCACCTTCCTCTCCAGATTTGTGCATTCCTGCCCAGCATAGACCTCCAGGACTGTTTTTCACATTTATAGAGGACAGTGGCTGCTTGGCCCAGGAAATTGCGCAAATTTGTCCCTGGGCCAGTAGTCCTTCCCAACTGGAATTGTGCATTGTGTAGTCCCAGCAATCAGTAGCCAGATTGGACTGTGCATTGTGTAGTTCCAATAATCAACCAGTTAGTCAGTAACGCAGACTATTCCTTGTACAGTCTTGGCAGTCTGTCTCCTGACCTCTCGGTCGAAATTGTGCAACCTTCATGATCATTCACCCAGGTATGTTGCAAGTTAGTTCTCATGTTGATTTTGGTTTTTGACTAACAGATTGATTGCTATGAGTGTTTCCATGTCTCCAAATATCGCAAGTTTTCATCTGCCTCTCAGCAATACAATAACAATGGTTTCCAGGAGAGCATAGACAAAGACACCATTCATAGCACGTTTGGGAATGTAATCGATCAAGTCTCTATGAGCTTGCCTACTCACAATGACATCAAGTTGTTCATAGACAAGGACATCAATCAAAAGCATCACATCGAGCAACATCATGAACAACATCTAAAGACAACATACCAAATGAAATGAATGATGAAAGAAACTTTGGAGACTCTGGCTATGAAGTGATGGCGCGATATAAATATCGTGCAAAGGTAGAAGATGGAACAAAGAAGGAGTTGCATGTGTTGAAGCAACAACTCGGGAAGAACATGAAGCTGCACAGAGAGACGAATGAGTTGCAGTAGGAAAACGAACAATAGTGGGCACAACATGCACTCATGGATGAAACCGTGCCTGTACAAGTTAAAAGATCCATCCTAGCAACTAACACAGAGAAAACATGGTGAGCATTGTTGTCAACCACATGCAAGGGATTCAGCAGCATGCATGGTGTTGAATGCATGCATGTAATCCAACCATTCAACACACTCACCAAGGTGAATACAAGAAGTAATTCCAACTAGAGCTTAACATGTACTTCGACAAGTTGATGCGCATGACCAACAGTACACACTTGAATATCTGCACGAACACCATGCATTAGTGTGTTTCTAGTTCACCCACACCCAAGAAGACCATGCGCATGTTAACCGACGAGTTGGATGAAGGGATCGAACCAATGCATCGGTTGCAATGGAGGCAAGAGTTTGCTTCAGCAAGATGTCACCATGAGGTGCATGCATACCATCACGGATGACCAAGCTTGGCATCAACTCACCACCTTTACCATCACAAGTATGTGAAAGAGTTTGTCTCATGACAACGGACCGAGTGTCAGTGATTTCTTGCAAGGCTTGCTCAAGCCATGTTGTCTCACATGAGTACATGTGCATTGTAATGTTGAGTCATGTCAAGTGTAAGTCAAGTGTCAATGGTTGGATGCAATAGTCATAGAGTAGGTGAAGAGTCATGAGGGTAGTTGAACTGTCACAAAGGCGAATGTCAAGGGTCACCCCACCCTTTGCTATAAATAGTCCCTGATAACTCATTGTATAGGCTTTCAGTCAGCCAAGCTTCTACTAAGACTATCTTGAAGAAGGCTTGGTCAGTATTGTAATGCGCCTTGGCTTCTCCACTGGATGAGCTAGTACATCTATTTGGAGGAGAAGGTGGATGTGGCTGTAATGTTCCATTGTTGGGGCTATCAGGTTTACATGGATGTATTGTATGATTGTGACTTACACTTATTTATATAATAAGAGCTAACACATTTTCATGATTATGTTGTTATTGTAGTTGGATTGTTCCGGTTGCCTTAATGATATATGTTATTTAACTTACGTATTTCTGTATGAACTAATTCACATGAAATTATATGAATCTTACTGTTAATGTGTTGCATATGTTTTTAATGTTGTCACTGTTCATGTCGACTGCTCTGTCGGACATTAGACAGACCTTTCACATGAACATTGCTATAACAACTGTCACACTCATCTCGAACTGATCTCTGAGTGTTGTTCATGTTTTCTTACCTTGTATGATGTGAGTGTCGTATCCGAGTGGACTGCTCCACCGGAAGCTGTGCATGTCATTTTGTGTTGTGTGTTCCTAGCTGAGTTGGGATTGATCCCTTTCTACTTGGAACTCACCTTCACCTCCTTCCCCCTTTGAAGTGTTGGAATCTCTCATACACCTTCCTTGACTCACTACATCAGTCACACCCTTGCTACAGACAGAGTTATCTTACTTTCCTCTGTGCGACATCGCGGCCAATTCATTACCTTACGACCCACTCTTGGGACTCCTACACCAAATGGTTTGAGGTCTAATTGGGACTTCTTACTGGGGAGATCCCCTTAACATGTTGGCGGGCCCATCACCGTCAACATTTGTGGTGCTAGAAGGAGGGCCTGATGACAAGCAGTATCCTCTCATCCAGTTTTGAACCTTTGCATATCTTTCATAGATTCTTGCACTCTGCTTCCATCGAGGTGTTTTTCGAATCGTGAAGATGTCTCCATCTCAGGGAAGCTTTTCGATCTCTTGTCCACTCACACATATGATGGTGAAGGTGAAGTGGCCTGGCCTGAGCACTTATATAACTTTCTTTTCATGATCTATGAGGAAGATGAGTTTTCTGACGAACAGGCCAGTTTGTTGCTTACATACACACTTTGTGAATCTCCATTTCTTTGGGTGCTCAGCCTACTGGCTGACACCATGCACTCATTTCAGCACTTATGTGATCTCATTGAAGACACATTCTATCATTTTTGATCCAAACTATCTTGACCGGAATCTGTTACAATAACGAAGGGCTCTGCATGAATCCGTTATTGATTTTTGGCAGCACTTCTGTGACTTGCAGTTTCAAGCTCCAAAGAGCCAGATAAAATTTTCTTATCTTTGGGACTGCTTCAAGTGTTTCCTTAAGAAATCTGCCTGTCCCAAGAGAAAGCTTGATATCAAGCCTCTCTCAACATTCTTCATTGATGGAACTGCGCAATCTCATGTGGGAGTGGGCATTATATCAATTGGTTGTCCGCCTCCCTCTCATTCAGCAACTCCACCATTGCTTAGTGATGTTGAGGATCATGCTCACACACCTGTTCATCCTTCACACTCTCCCAACATCACTCCACTCAATTTTTTCGCAAATTTGATTGTGAGTCCTTCGATTTCTCATATGCATTCTTTTCTTCGAATTTTGTCTTCGCACTCAAGTGTTCCTCTGGATGATGTTGTCTTGTGTTCATCCATTCTAGACTTTCCACTTGTTGTGAATGAGGAACAACCCATTAACGGATTTGGTGTTGCACAACCAACATGCGCTGTGATTCATGGAGAGTATGAGTGGGAGCTTGAACATCAACACGCGGTGAAGGATGATTCCCTTCCATCTGAGCCCCCTCCGTTCTTTCCTAACCTCTTTGGTGAACCTTCCATCCATGATTTTTCATGTGTGTCTTCATCTATAGATGCACCCATTGTTGATCTTTTGCAGGACATAGCATATGTTAGCCCATCATCTAATAGCGGAGAGGACTAATAATTCATTGAAAATCCACTTGATCCTTCATCTACTCTTCCCAGAAATGTAGAGGATGAACATCCTTCCTTATCATCTACCCCTCTATGTGATTCATCAAATCATGAGGATGCCGACCAACATCCAGAATTTTCTGATCTTGGTTTTCGTGATCTCTTCACCTCATCATCTAATCACGATGTTGATCCACTCGTTGTTAATTTGTCTAAGCCACTAGTCTACAAAGATCCCTTTTTCAACGAAGTCAAAACCCCACAAACCGTCGAGGAACTTTAGCCTAAGTTAATGGTTATGTCAGGCCCTGGCTGTCCTAAGGTTGGTTTCACTCCCAATCAGGAAATTGGTCAATCACCAAAGGATCCTCATCACTCATTTGTATGCATTGAAGATCCATCTCACACACAAATTACACTTCCTCCACTCGAACTACATGATCCCATTTCCCATGCATTGGAGGAGTCTTACATTGTAAGCACTCATGCATGACGCAAGTTAGCAAGTTATCTTTGTTTCTTTCGTTTGCTCACATGTCATAGTCAAGGGTGTGCTTATGCTTCAAAGTTGCATGTAGTGTCACACAACACCATGATAAGTCTACAGACTACTCGTCATGCACATGCACTCACTTATGTCCCATGGGAACTTTGAATCACAAAGTGTGGTTGTCTTCATTGTTATATCTTTCTTGCTTGCTAGTTCGCACAACTGGGTTTCTCATGGACCAAGCCTTCACCAACATGGGTCTACCACTGCATCGGTGGCTACATTGGAAGTATCACTTCACGTGATCAAACCCATGTACCGTTAGTGTAGGAGTAGGAGTAGTTTTTGCTTTCAATTGTTTTCTTGCATGCTTGTTTCTTTGCTTTCTTGTTTGTTTACTTTTTTCACTTTCATTTTTTTCTTCTGCTCTTGCTTTGCTTTGTTGATTGTTAGTTCGTTCGCTTGTTTCATTCATAGGTTAGTTTTGCATGAAACCATGTATGACTCTTGAAGCAAGATGGGTAAAGTACAAGAGGGCTTGTACAACTATCACTACTTGGTTATCTGTCATCTTGCCTCTGTATGATGAGCTTGTTACTTTTAGTTCATGATATGTCGAAGGAAAATACGTAGTGTTCAAAATGAACCTTGGTGTAAACACAACACTTACGTGCTAACTAGTGTCATCTTCTCTAGTTGATTGTTCTTGGGTTAGATCTTGTCATCTTAGTCAAGTAGAGTAAGGTAAAGGGGAAAAACTTAATAGGCACGTCAAAGATACAATTAACTACTTCTCTGCTGGAACAACCTATTTTGCTCTCAATAAGTCAGGATCCCACTTCCGCCTTTGAAATGAATAAGTGTTATGGATAGTTAAAAATTAAAAAAAATGAAAAGTAAAAAAAATTCAAAATGAAAAATGAAAAAGGCGAAAGAAGAGAAAGGCTTCCTACACAGGGAGGTGATGCAAGTAACTCCGTTGGGGTACTGACCAGGCTCACTAGTAACGAAACCATGCTTGTGTTACTATGTGACTCCACTGGGGTACTGTCCAGGCTTGCTGGCAGTGGAGCAACACCAGAGATGAAACTAAGAATATGACGACTATACTTCCTGTTCACCTATATACCCCTCAACCCCAATCAAAACAGTTGTGTTTCCTTGGCTTGGAATGTGTGTCAATCGACCAAGAGTCGGGCAGATGCTACACCTTACATCAAGCTAATGTGAAGCCAAGATGAGCTGAGAGCTGAACAATACTTCTGGAGGTGTTAGACTTGCCTTTCATAAACAAGGTCCATTCAGAAAGCTAGAGTTCTACCAGTGTGTCGCCAAGTGTTGTAATGACTACAAACACCCTCCCTAATTTTTCCTTAGCCTGTTTTGGAGCCTCCCTCCCAACCTTGCACAACACTTTGCCTTGCTTCGTCAAGTACTCAAGATTCATGAGTTTTCCTCGCATAAATGAGCCTATCGATCATAGTTGATCCATTCCACTCACAGGCTGCTCACCAGGATCTGGTCCAGCTACATTCTAAGCAGATTCCCCTTGCATTTCTAGAGGGAAACCAACCTTCCCTCCAGAAATTGCGCAATCCTCTCTAATAGCCTGTTGGGCTCCAAGATTGCGCAACCTTGCCAACCAACCCTCCTATCAGGATTTGTGAAAATTTTCGAAGAAAGAGGTTGTTCAACCCAGAATTTGCATAAATTTGGGTAGCAGTTAGCTACTCAACCAATAAATTGTGCAAATCTCCTGGGAAACCAACCCAACTCCTAGTAAAAAATGCACATTTTTCTCCAGCAGTCGAGTAGTCTCTTACATGTGCAGATGAGTTAATTGGTTCCCTTCGAGATTGAGCAAAACAAACTTGCATGCATGGGCTGCTTCTCCCAAGGCATCATGCAAAGGCATCCCTTGTCTCAAGGATCTATGTTTAGTAGTTAGAGGTTACATGCAAGGAACAATTCTAAAGCCTCCCACTAAGTGTCGCTTCCCCTAGATTTGTGGCATGCACGTCATAACCTCGATGTTATCAAAATTCATCAACTGGACACTACAACCTTGCAGCTCTTACATCCCACATCACATCTAGGAGAAGCCAGCACATTCAGCTTAGTTGTTTTTGGGTAATCTCGCTTCCCATGCCTTATGCTGCATTTTTGTCGCTTTTTGTGTTTTCGCTTGTGGGAGTACTATTTTCTTGATTTTTTTGAACGCTTTATGTAGTTTACATGTATAATAGCTTGTCCTAGCTCTATTTTAGTTTTCATTGCTATCTCATTGTTGTCTCATGCATGAAACTGTTTTGCACGAATGTTCCCCCAACTCGCGGACTGCCTCACCCACGTGCATGTTGATCTGTTTGCTGAATCTTTCATTCATTTTTGGTATGCATTGTTAATCACTTCAGCTATCACTTAGTGTCGACATGCATTCACTGACTTACTTGCTTTCAGTTTCTCGTTGGCGAGTCGATCCAACCTTGGCTCGGGCTCTGTCTTCACTAAGGTTGCATTGCACAATCTGGGAAAGGGAGGCTCACCTTCCTCTCTATATTTGTGCATTCATTCCCATCCCTGGCCTCCAGGACTGTTTTATGCATTTCTAGAGGACAGTGGTTGCTTGGCCCAAGAAATTGCACAAATTTGTCCCTGGGCCAGTAGTCCTTCCCAGCTCAAATTGTGCATTGCGCAGTCCCAATAGTCAGCAACCCAGATCGTTCCTTGTATAGTCTTGGCAGTTGGTCTCCCGACCTCCTGGTCGAAATTGTGCAACCTTCATGATCATTCACCCAAGTATGTTGCAAGTTAGTTTTCATGTTCATTTTGGTTTTCGACTAAGATTGCTTGCTATGAGTGTTGACATGTCTCCAGGTATCGTAGGTGTTCATCTACCTCTCAGCAGTACAAGTACAATGGTTTCCAGGAGAGCGGATACAAAGACATCGTTCAGAGCACACTTGGGGATGTAGTCGATCAAGTGTCTATGAGCTTGTCTACTCATGAAGACATCAAGTTGTTCGCAGACAAGGACATCAAGTAGCAACATCACAATGAGTAGCATCATGAACAACAGTTGTAGACATCATACCAAATGCAATGAATTCAAGAGGCGAGTTATTGACCACACAGAGGCGGAACAAGGTTGCAAGAAAAAATTTGGTAAATCTTGCAGACTTAAAGGCTTGAGCATTATCAGTCACAATTTTCACAGGACACCCAAACCTAGCGAGGATATTTTCCTCCAAAAATTTTATGACCACAATGTTAGTTGCATTTCGGGCTGGGATTGCTTACACCCATTTTGTGAAGTAGTTTGTGGCTATGAGTATCCACTTGTGTTTCCTGTTGGAAGGGGGGTATATCTCTTCGATAAATTCCAGTCCCCATTGTCTAAAAGGCTCTTCTATACAAATAGGGATTAAGGGGAGTGGGGCTAATTTCTGCTTCTTAGCAAACACTTGACATTGCTGGCAATACCGAACATAGGAGTGAACCTCCACGAATAGTTTAGGCCAATAGAATCCTGCTTTCAATATTTTATGCGCAGTGGTATTCCAGTTATAGTGTCCCCCACAAATGCCACTTTGGAAATCATTAATCACCCTTTGAGTCTGTGTTTCTACCAAACACAAAAGAAGAATTCTCATTGGGTCTTTCTAGTATAGTTTCCCATTTGATATAATAAAATTTTGGGCTTGAAATCTTAATGCTCTATACTTGGATTTATCCATGTTCACTAGGAACCTCCAGAATAGTAAATAGTGGATGACATCCTTATACCAGGTATATGTTTCATACTTGATATGCATCTTTTGGATCGATGCCTTAATAAAAAGTTGTTGTGTCCCCTCGTCATCTTCTTCTATCAATAAGTTAATTCCCAAGGCCTGGAAATTTGACTCTCATAAGATTTTGGCCAATCCCTGTCCTTTGATGAGTTTAGTGGGTTTGATATCCATGTCATACTCTTGGATTTTTGCAATCCATTTACCTCATTTTCCATCACTGTCCCCTTGCACCAGGATGTCTTTAACAACTACTGCTGAAACATAATCCATAATGTTAGAGTGTAAAACATAAAATCTGAAGGCTTTCAAAGATTTGACCAGGGCATAAGCCTGTTTTTCCAAGATGTTATATTTCAGTTCAACCTCCCGCAATACCTGGCTGAAGAATGATATAGGCTACTCATGACCTTCCTTATTCTTCTGTAATAACACACAACTATAGTGGGAGGGGAGGAAAAATAAAATATCTAAAATTGCATTGAATACTATGGGTTGACTAGCACAGGAGTTTCTACAAAAGCTCTCTTGATCCTAGAAAAGAATTCCTGGGAATCTAGGCTCCACTTTACTTTGTTCTCCTCTTCAACATCTCCATGATGCCTTTAACTATCTCTGCATAATTAGTTATAAATATTCTCAAGAAGTTAATCCTTCCCAAGAAAGCTTGGACCTCCTTTTTATTTCTTGGTAGGGAAATGTGACTAATAGCTTCTATGCGCTTAGGATCGATCTTCGCCACCTCCTATGCTACTATATGCCCCAATAGTTTTCCTTCGCTTAGAGTGAATTGGGATTTATTTGGATTTAAAGACAACCCATACTTCCCACATTTCTCAAAAGTAATTTTCAAATGTTCAACATGCTCCTCATGTTTTTTAGAGAAAACAATGATATCATCCAGGGAGACCACTATGAATTTATCTTGTTCTCCCACGAAAGTTATATCCATCGCCCTCTAGAAGGTTTCTCCTGCATTTATAAGGCTGGATGGCATTCTTGCATACATGAAGGTCCCACAAAGTGTAGTGAATGCAATTTTATTCTGATCATCAGGATGGATTGCTACCTGATTATACCTTGTAAAGGCATCCATCATGGACATCCAAGTTGAGCAAACTACCTTTTGTAACATATAATCGATTTTCAGCAATGGATAATTGTCTTTAAATCAAAACTATTTTTGAGGTTTCTGAAATCCACATATATTCTTATCTCTCCATTCTTCTTCCTAACAGGAACCTGATTTTCCACCCACTCTGAGTACCTCAATGGTATCTTGGCTTGAAGAAACTTCCTCACTTCCTTCTCGATGGATGGGAGTAAGAGGGGATTGATCTATCTGAGTTTCTTCTTACAAGGCTTCATACCATTCTTTAAGGTAATATTATGTTGAATAACATTGGTATCAAAAGTCTTTAAATCTTCATATGACCAAGTGAATACATATTTATAAGTTTAAAAGAGATTTAAGTATTTTTTTATATTGTTGGGGGATCGCTTTTGACAACTTGATCATCCGGGGTTCATTCTCCGATCTAATGTTGCAATCCTCCACTTTTTCATCAAATCCATGTTCAACAGGTTGTGAAGCCACGTTGTTGGATTTGAATATCCTCTCAAAAGGAACTAGACCACAGGGAATGACATTTCCCTTTAGTTGCAAAACTTTGTGCCTTGCGATAATTTCCTCCCAAGGTGTTGGTTGTTCCTCTATTACTTCTTCTTCTTTTTGGTCAATCACCAAATTCGAGAATTCCCTAATGACTTCCATTTTACACCTGATTTGTTCATCATCTTCGAACACCTGCGAGTGTTTCACATTTTCAGGCACTGAGGGTCTATATCTGACTTCAATTTCATATGTGAGTGGATTTTGCAGTGGCTTGAAATTAATGGCAACTATAGCCAACAAATCGGCCATTCGATTTCCTTCCCTAGGTAAGAATTGGACATTAAAAGATAGGAAGAAGTTGTCAATTAAATCCCAAACCTCATTTCTGTAAGCCCTTAGTCGAGGTTGCTTAGTTTGACATTGGTCTTTGATTTGCTTCTCCACTAGTTCTGAGTCTTCAAACACAGTCAGGCACCTGACTCCAACATACATTTATGGAGCAGGAGGTCATGTACCACTAGAGTAACATATAAAGATGGTGTGGAGGGATATTTTTCTTCAACATGGGGTCCAAATATGACCATTGGCCTTTCTTATTGGAGGTTTAAACTATCAGAAGGTTGGACTGAAGAAAATGGAAACATGAACTGAGAATCTTGTGCCTTATAGGTGGGTTGTTTTAGGAGTTCAAATAATGGGACAGGGATCTTGACTTTCTCAAGCTCTTTTTGAAGATTGAAGATGGCGGGGCCCTTTTCTATTGTGTTAACTTCTACAAGCTCCTTTTCTTTTTCATAGTTGGGTTTGGAAGGGGGAGGTAATTTCTCTTCTTGGAGGGTTTTGGGCTTATGGCAGTTTTGTTCTGAGGGTCCCTTATTCTTTTGAATAATCGGATCTAAAATCCCCTTTCGATTTTCAATTTGCTTAGGAGGATCTGGGGAAGAAGTACCTTCTTTTTGGTCTTGGCCTCTTGATCTCTTTCTAAATGACTGTAGATCATATTTCTTATGTAGCTAAGCCTACATGAAATCAACGAACTGCTTGCAAGAGTCATCGATCTTGTCATCATTCATCATTGCCTCAAGCTCCTCCTCCTCTTCTTCATATGTTCTGAGTTCTTAATATTCATCATAAAAAGCGGAATACAGGTTCCCCTGAACTTCATTAGCATTTGGTGTTTGTTCCTCTGGATCATCTTCTATATATAATGGAGGAGGAATGTGACCTTGTTTCTCTTTCCCATCCCTTTGCAGTATTTGTTGGGGAGGAGTTTTATATTGGGGATTGAAACCCCAATTCGCAGTCAGAAAGTTTTGTCGTTGAAGGCTTTTATTTTCGAACTCCATTTTTGTCAATTTATTTGATAAGTTCTATATCAACTTATCATCTCCTCTATCCCTTTTTTCTGGGATTCTCTTCCTTGACTTGAGGAAGTTGCATCCTCTTTTCCCTTTTTCTTCTCTCCAGGGTCAGATCTACCTCTTGACTTCCCAGTTGAGGTAAAATTTACTTCTACCTCAAGAGCATAAATTTGAATCTGGACTAAGGAACAAAAATTCTTCTCTCTAAGTGTGAAGCCAAACTTTGATTCAAAGGCCCTAGCAAAAAATACTCGAGCAACGACCAATGGAGGTTTAATCTCAGCAGGTAGATTATTGTACAATTTATTAAACCTTTTTATAAAACTCAATATATCCTCATCATGCTTCTTCTTCATAGCATTGAACTCAATAAGAATGTATCCTCTCTCCCCATTTCTGTAAAAAACAATGTAAACTTTGAAACGGGAACTGATACTGTTACCCGTTTCGCAGAGATAGCAAAAAGTGACCTGATTTTGAAAAGGGGTGATGCAGAACAAACATGTTTTTTTTAGAGCATACTTTTTGGCACTTTAATTTTTTTATGTACATTACGTTTTAGAATCGTAGTGATTTTCATGCTGATTTAAAAAAGTGAGTATTCTGCATCACCCCCTTTTTTTAAAAGACCTGTTTTTTGGCTTTAAATTTTCTAATGTATAAAATGTAAATAATTATTTTGTAAATTTGATCATTGTTGAAGTGGTCGTTTTCTTCACATTTTCTTGTTTTTTTATTTTAATTTCAACTTTTTTTTTAGTGAGGTTTTTATTGTTTTGCATTTTTAAATTAGGAGGTCGATATTTAGAATTTTCGATATTCTACATATTTATACATCCTTAATTAATTTTTCAATCCACATGAAATAATTGTTTCTAAAAAACAATATTTTTTAACAATGGACATAAAAATAACCATTTTTAACATAAATATAACTAAAAAACTACACGTTTTGATAATTTTTTGCTAGAATTGACATGTCAAAATCACAATTTTTATATGATAATTTTAACTAAAAATGGTTAAATAATAGTTTTTTTTATGAATTTCATGTCAAAAAAATAATAATAATCACTTTTTTTTTCAAAAAATAATGATTAACTTAAAAATCAATGCGAAAATCACATATTACAGATATTGAACGTATAACAACCCTAATTGAGTGTTTATTCTTCTCATAAAATGTCAAAGTCAAAACATTACAAAGCTTGATTTACAAGCATAACTTAAATTTAATCAACAATGTCACGTAATCCAAACTCTTCGTCCTCTAGAGTTTCATCATTGCCTTCTTCCACAATATTTTCTGTTTCCTTTTGCTCATTTTCCTCTTCTAATGGGTCTTTGATGTCTGTGAATCTCGCACACAACCCCCGGTGCCCCAACCCTCTCAACCCCCCCCTCCACCGGCCCGGGCGCCCTCATCCGCCCCCCCAACCGACACCCCAACCTGCCCCGACGCCCTCACCCACCCTCACCCGCCCCCCACCCCGGCCCGGGCACCCTGCCAAACCCCCCCGCTCGGGAGCCCACACAACCCCCCGCGCCCCAACCCTCTCAACGCCCCCCGGTTCGGGCGCCCTAACCCCCCCCCCCCCCCCCCCCCCCAACCGCCCCCCCACTCAGCCCCGGCACCCTCACCCGCCCCCCGGCCCAGGCGCCCTCACCCACCCTCACCCGCTCCCCCACCCGGCCCGGGCGCCCTCACCCGCCCAACACCCGCGCCCTCACCCGCCCCCCTGCCCGGCGCCCTCACCCGCCCGCCCTCACCTGGCGCCCTGCCGGGTGCCCTCATCCGCCCGCCCGCTCGGCGCCCTCACCCGCCCCCACCGCCCGCCTGCCAGGCCTGGGCGCCCTCACCCACCCGACACCCTCATCCATGATTCCGGGAATCGCCCTGCCGCCTGCCGGGCGGGGGCGCGGGCCACCCGGGTGGCGCGGCTGAGGCAGGTGCCACCCGGGTGGCCCGCGGCCCCGCCCGGCAGGCGGCAGGGCGATTACCGGAATTGCCCTACCGCTTGCTGGGCTGGGGCGGGGGACGCCCGGGTGGCGCGGACGAGGCAGGGTGGGTGAGGGCGCCCCGGGGGGGGGGGAGGGTGGGTCAGGGCGCCCGGGCAGGGGGGCGGTCGAGTCAGGGCGCCGAGCGGGTGAGGTGGGTGAGGCCATCGGGTGAGCGGGCAGCCGGGTGAGGGCGCCGGGGCGGGCGGGCGGGGGCGCCTGGGCGGGTGAGGGCATCGGGCGGGCGGGCGAGGGCGTCTGGGCGGGTGAGGGCGCGGGGCGGGCGGGCGAGGGCGCCGAGCGGGCAGGTGGGCGAGGGCGGGCGGGCAGGTGAGGCGGGTGAGGGTGCCGGGCAGGCGGGCGGGCGAGGGCGCCCGGGCGGGTGAGGCTTGTGATGGTGTTGGGCGGGCGAGGGCACCGGACGGGTGGGCGGACGAGGGCGCCCGGGGGGGCAAGGCGGGTGAGGGCCACCCGGGCGATTCCCGGAATCGCCCTGCCGCCTGCCGGGGGGCGGGGGGGGGGCGCGGCTGAGGCAGGGTGGGTGAGGGTGCCCGGGGGGGCCGGCGGGTCAGGGCGCCAGTGCGGGGGGGCGGGTGGGTCAGGGAACCGGGTGGGCGGGTGAGGGCACCGGGCGGGTGAGGGCGCCGGGCGGGCGGGTGTGGCGGGTAAGGCTGGTAAGGCGGGTGAGGCTGGTGAGGGCACTGGGTGGGCGGGTGTGGCGGGTAAGGGCGCCGGGACGGCGGGCAGGCGAGGGCGTCGGGTGGCCGGGCGGGCGAGGGCGCCGGGCGGGGGAGGGCGCCGGGCGGGTGAGGCGGGTGAGGGTGCCGGGCGGGTGGGCGGGCGAGGGCGCCCGGGCAGGTGAGGCGGGTGAGGGTGCCGGGCGGGTGGGAGAGGGCGTCCGGGCGGGTGAGGGCGATTCCGGGAATCGCCCGGACGGCAGGGCGATTCCGGGAATCGCCCGAGCGCCCTCACCCACCCGCCCGCCTGGCGCCCTCGCCCGCCCGACGCCCTCACCCACCTCACCCGCCCGACGCCCTTGCCCGCCCGCCCAACACCCTTACCCACCTCACCCACCTGGGCGCCCTCACCCGCCCGGGCGGGTGGGCGGGTGAGGGCGATTTCGGGAATCGCCCGGGCGTCAGGGCGATTCCGGGAATCGCCCGGGCGCCCTCACCCGCCCGGGCGCCCTCGCCCGCCCGCCCGGCACCCTCACCGCCTCACCCGCCTGGGCGCCCTTTTCCGCCCGGCGTCCTCACCCGCCCGGGCGCCCTCTCCCGCCCAGCGCCCTCACCCGCCTCACCCGCCCTGGCACCCTCGCTCGCCCGCTCGCCCGCTCACCCACCCACCCCGCCCGCCCATGCCCGGGTGCCCTCACCCACCCGCCCGGGCGATTCCCGGAATCGACCTGCTGCCTGTCGGGCGGGTGGCGCCTGCCTCGGTCGCGCCACCCGGGCAGCCCTCGCCCCCGCCTGGCAGGCGGCAGGGCGGGGGCGTAGGCGGCCTGGGTGGCGCGGCGGAGGCAGGCGTCACCCGGGCGTCCCGCGCTACCGCCTGGTAGGTGGCAGGGCGATTCTCAGAATCGCCCTGCCGCTTGCCGGGTGGGGGCGCGACCGAGGCAAGGTGGGTGAGGGTGCCCGGGGGGGCCCGTGGATCAGGGCGCCCGTGTGGGGGGGCGGGCCGATCAGGGCACTGGGCGGGCGGGCGGGTGAGGGCACCGGGGCGGGCAGGCGAGGGCGCCCGGGCGGGCGGGTGAGGCTGGTGAGGGCGCCGGGCGGGCGGGTGTGGCGGGTAAGGGTGCCGGGCGGGCGGGCGACGGCAGGCGGGCGGGTGTGGCAGGTAAGGGTGCCGGGCGGGCAGGCGAGGGCGGGCGGGCGAGGGCGTCCGGCGGCGTGGCGGGTGAGGGCCCCGAGCGGGCGAGGGTGTCCGGGCGGGTGAGGCGGGTGAGGGTGCCGGGCGGGCGGGCGAGGGCGCCGGGCGGGCGAGGGCGCCAGGCAGGCGGGCGGGTGAGGGCGCCCGGGCGATTCCCGGAATCGCCCTGCCGCCCGGGCGATTCCCAGAATCGCCCTCACCCGCCCGGGCGCCCTCACTCGCCCGCCCGCCCGGTGTCATCGCCCGCCCGGCGCCCTCACCCGCCTCACCCGCCCGGGCGCTTTCGCCCGCCCGCCCGACACCCTCACCCGGCTCACCCGCCTGGCCGCCCTTGCCCGCCCGGCGCCGTCACCCGCCCGGGCGAGCGGGCGGGTGAGGGTGATTCCGGGAATTGCCCGGGCGGCAGGGCGATTCAGGGAATCGCCCGGGCGCCCTCACCCGCCCGCCCGCCCGGCGCCCTCGCCCGCCCGGCGCCCTCACCCGCCTCAATCGCCTAGGCGCCCTCGCCCGCCCGCCCGCCCGGCGCCCTCACCCGCCTCACCCGCCCGGGCGCCCTCTCCCACCCGCCCGGCACCCTCACCGCCTCACCCGCCTGGGCTCCCTTGCCCGCCCGGCGCCCTCACCCGCCCGGGCGCCCTCTCCCGCCCGCCCGCCCGGTGCCCTCACTCGCCTCACCCGCCCTGGCGCCCTCACCTGCCCGGCGCCCTCACCTACCCAACCCGCCCGCCCCCGACCGGGTGCCGTCACCCACCCACCCCGCCCGCCCCCGCCCGGGTGCCCTCACCCACTCGCCCGGGTGATTCCCGGAATCGCCTTGCCGCCTGCCGGGTGGGTGGCGCCTGCCTCGGTTGCACCACCCGGGCGGCCCGCACCCCCGCCCGGCAGGCGGGGGCGCAGGCGGCCTGGGTGGCGCGACGGAGGCAGGCGTCAGCCAGGCGGCCCGCGCGCCCGCCCGGTAGGCGGCAGGGCGATTCTTGGAATCGCCATACCGCTTGCCGGGTGGGGGCGTGGCCGAGGCAGGGTGGATTAGGGTGCCCGAGGGGGCCGGCAGGTCAGGGCGCCCGTGCGGGGCGATGGGCGAGTCAGGGCACCGGGCGGGCGGGTGAGGCTGGTGAGGGCGCCGGGCGGGCGGGTGTGGCGGGTAAGGGCGTCGGGCGGGCGGGCGAGGGCGGGTGAGGCTGGTGAGGGAGCCGGGCGGGCGGGCGGGCGAGGGCGCCCGGGCGGGTGAGGCGGGTGAGGGTGCCGGGCGGGCGGGCGAGGGCGCCCGGGCGGGTGAGGCGGGTGAGGGCGCCGGGCGGGCGAGGGCGCCGGGCGGGCGGGCGAGTGAGGGCGCCCGGGCGATTCCCGGAATCGCCCTCACTCGCCTGGGCGCCCTCACCCGCCCGCCCGCCCGGTGCCCTCGCCCGCCCGACGCCCTCACCCGCCTCACCCGCCCGGGCGCCTTCGCCCTCCCGACGCCATCGCCCGCCCGCCCGACATCCTCACCCGGCTCACCCGCCTACGCGCCCTTGCCCACCCGGCATTCCGGGAATCGCCCGGGCAGCAGGGCGATTTCGGGAATCGCCTGGGCGCCCTCACCCGCTCGCCCAGCCGGCGCCCTCGCCCGCCCTGTGCCCTCACCCGCCTCACCCACCCGGGCGCCCTCGCCCGCCCGCCCGCCCGACGCCCTCGCCCGCCCGCCCGGCACCCTCACCCGCCTCACCTGCCTGGGCGCCCTTGCCCGCCCGGCGCCCTCACCCGCCCGGGTGCCCTCTCCCGCTCGCCCGCCCGACGCCCTCACCCACCTCACCTGCCCTGGCGCCCTCGCCCGCCCACCGGCCCAGCGCCCTCGCCCACCCGCCCGGCACCGTCACCCGCCTCACCCGCCCGGGCACCCTCGCCCGCCCGGCGCCCTCAACCGGCACGTCGCCGGACGCCCTCGCCCGCCCGCCCGGCACCCTCACCCACCTCACCCGCCTGGGTGCCCTTGCTCGCCCGGCGCCCTCACCCGCTCGGGCGCCCTCTCCCGCTCGCCCGCCCGACGCCCTCACCCGCCTCACCCGCCCTGGCGCCCTCGCCGGCCCGCCCGCTCGGCGCCCTCACCCGCCTGCCCGGCACCCTCACCCGCCTCACCCGCCCGGGCGCCCTCGCCCGCCCGCCCTGGCGCCCTCGCCGGCCCGCCCGCTCGGCGCCCTCACCCGCCTGCCCGGCACCCTCACCCGCCTCACCCGCCCGGGCGCCCTCGCCCGCCCTCGCCCGCCCGCGATTCCGGGAATCTTCCTGCCGCCTTCCGGGAGGGGGCGCGGCCGAGGTAGGCGCCACCCGGGCAGCCCGCGCCCGCGCCCGACAGGCGGCAGGGCGATTCCCGGAATCGCCCTGCCGCCTGCTTGGCGGGGGCGCAGGCCGCCCGGGTCGCGCTGCTACGCGACGGAGCCAGGCGTCACCCGGGCAGCTCGCGCCCCCGCCTGGCAGGCGGGGGCGCGGCCGAGGCAGGGTGGGTCAGGGCGCCCGGGCTGGTAGGCGGGCACCGGGCGGGTGAGGGCACGCGAGCGGGCGGGCGGGTGGGTGAGGGCGCCCTGGCTGGGCGGGCGGGCGGGTTAAGGTGGGTGAGGGCGCCGGGGCCGGGTGGGGGGGCGGTTGTGGGTGCCCGGGCCGGGGGGAGGGGGGGTTGAGAGGGTTGGGGCGCGGGGGGTTGTGTGGGCGCCCGGGCGGGGGGGGGTTGGTAGGGCACCCGGGCCGGGGGGAGGGGGGGTTGAGAGGGTTGGGGCGCGGGGGGTTGTGTGGGCACCCGGGCGGGGGGGGGGGGGGGTTGGCAGGGCGCCCAGGCCGGGTGGGTGGGTGGGTGAGGGCACCAGGGCCGGGGGGCGGGTTAGGGCGCCGGGGCCGGGTGGGGAGTCGGTTCTGGGGGCGGGTGAGGGCGCCCGGGCCAGGGGAGGGGGGCTTTGAGAGGGTTTGGGCACCGGGGGGTTGTGTGCGCGCCCGGGCGGGGAGGGTTGCAGGGCGCCCCTGCCGGCGGAGGGGGGGGGGTTGGGAGGGTTGGGGGGGCGGGGGTTGAGAGGGCGCCCAGGCTGGGCAGGGGGAAGGGTGAGGGTGCTCGGGCGGGCATTGGGTTGGGTTGGTAGGGATTAAAGGGGGCAGGGGCGCAGGGTGTGGGTGAAGGTAGTGAGGGTGTCGAGAGGGGGGTTAGAGGTAGGGGACGAGTCGGGCTGTGGCGCCCACCCTAGCATGTTATAGTTGAAAACATGTTAAATTTATACTTACGAAAGAAAAATGATATTCTACCAAAAACATTAATGTGTTTTTTTTCCTCATAAACAACTTTGTTTGACACATAAAAATTTGGTTTTATTAGCATTTTTTAAAAATGTTGAAAATTGACCCTAAAAAAAATAAATCATTATTCCAGTATCATCACTTTCATTTTGAAGCTATATTTTGCACGAAAATTTCATAGTAAAGTTCGTAGTTACTGCCATTTTTAAAAAATGTTCAAAATTAACGCCTAAAAAATAAAAACATCGTTCCAGTATACACACTTTTCGTTTTTAGCATTGTTTTTTATGTTTTTTTGGGGTTTTTTGGCCAGAGTTCCCGTTTCAAAGTTTACATTGTTAAAAAGGAATTCTCCATTTCTTCTTGAATCCCAAGTGGCAATAGAATCATTTGACAAGGATTTGAACCATTTCCTAACTTCCCCATCCAAATATTGGACAAAAAGCCTCAACATTATGTCTTGGTGCTCGACATTCAAATTTTCTGCAAAGGCACAAAAATTTTGTATGTGTCTTTTCATCGATATGTCATCTTCTTCATTAAACCTGGGCATGAGCTTGAGATAGTTCGGCGGCATAACATTTAAAGTTTGTTGCAGGTCTAATGGAGCATATTTGTTTAACAAGAAACCTAGGACAACCAGTTGGATCAAAGGGGGTGGTGCTTGATTTATTGGGGGTCACTAAGGTATGACCAATTATGAGACAGCTGACTGACCATGGAATGAGAAACTATTCACATTGTGGGTAGGGTTGCTCTGGAGTATATATTTTACCTCCTCAAATTTAGGGAGGAGAGGAAATGAGAGAGAAGGGGTGTCTACTGAAACTTCTTCTTGTTGGACCTCTAGGGAGGTGGTACTGAGTACTTGACCACTTTCTAAAGGATATAGAAGAACTCTAGAAGGAAAATCAGAGAAATGAATTATGGCATTATGTGAGCTGGATGAGGATGTTTAAGGAAATGAAGAGACAATAGCACTAGTATTGGGGTTTTTTCCTTCCAAATCCTTCTGAATATAATTCTTTTTGGGTCAGATACAGGTAGTGTTCTTTGCTGAGAGGTATCTGAGCGGGTATGGGGCCTCTTATAAGCCAGAATGATCAAATAAAAATATGGACAGTGGAGTCGCCAATGTGTTTATAATGAAATTGAGACAGTGGAGTCACCAAGGTGAGAGATCTTCAACCCACACCTCCCTTGCTCACCTAACAGAGGGAATGTAAATATTTTTCGTACATAGGGGGGGAATTATCTAATATGTTCCTTGGCAACGTTGCCAAAAAGATGTTGTAGCTTTTTCTATCACCTGTTGCACAAGTGCTTTAGGAAATATAGAAACATCCTTTGGGTTGATTGTAGACTAATTCCTAGGAAATATTAAGTGATGAGTGAATGTGAATATTATGAATATGGATTTCTGCTGCACTTGAATTGTCATTTAATTTGAAAAATGTAATAAGGGGGGCTTGGTTCAATAGTATTTCATTAAGGTAGACTCAAGCAAATACATGGATTTGAATACACAGGGGGTAGATCTAGTTAATATAAAAGAGAAATGACTAATTATGGTGGTTTACACACAAAAATAGTCAACCTTAATATTGGATTTGTAGTAACATGAAGAGGAGGAATGAAAGAAGGGAATT
Organism: Pinus tabuliformis; assembly: GCA_031772625.1. Taxonomy (NCBI): domain Eukaryota; kingdom Viridiplantae; phylum Streptophyta; class Pinopsida; order Pinales; family Pinaceae; genus Pinus; species Pinus tabuliformis. Next base: position 603,978,522 of record CM062806.1, read on the forward strand.
TGATGCAGAGGGTTGGATACAACGCAGAATCCTGAGCATCAAGATCCAACAGAAGTATGAAAGAATGAGGAGGTGAATTGGTAGAAATTGTGGAGCACAATTTAAGACCTCATACTCTATACCTCATGGACACATTTGTCACTAATCAACATAAGTTAATCTATTATCATAAAGGTATTGTAAGCTATCAAATAACCCATTAAAATCTTTAATTAATACATGGACTATTACTCCTTTGCAACATACATATAACCATGAGAGACTGAAATCAACATAATAGTTTCATTAATCCTCCAAGACCATTCCAAATCACCAGTCCATATACATTGAACACTTATCACTCAAATCTCTCATGAACAGGCAAGTAGAACCAATGTGGAACCACAGAATTCAAGCCTCTTGCTTGTAGAATCCAGGAACCTTTCTTAATTGTTTCTTCCCTCTTTTTATAAGGAGAGGGGAAGCTTTGAAAATGGTTACAAAAATATATCTAGCCCAAGCTCTAGTTGTCGTAGCGTGTTAAGGATCTGTCACCAAAATCATTGCAACAAAATGATTCCTTTCTTTAAAATAAAGCATAACATAATAACAAAACAAAAAATACAAAACATGGGAAAGAACTAAATGATGACTATAGCCAAAATATCTCCACACCACTTCCTGTGATGGCCTCTAATCAAGCCACGTATCTTCCACAATGTTCCTCTTTCTATTACTAGGTTTCCAATTGGGTTTTTTACTCTACAGTCATGATATTCAGGTTTCTCCAATTGCCAATATCCCTTTATGCTTTGCACCAGCACCGTGCCTGTTATGAAACCAGCTCACAAAAAGATAGAAAAGAGAGATCCACGCCTTAGAATTCAGCCTCTTCGAGGGGGCAACCTCCTTTACCTTACATAAATGAACAATTCTTGGATGATACAAATGACAAAACCTCCTTTCTATATATAGGAGTCTAAGGAGTAACAATATAATCCAGCCGACCTAACAATAATAATATAAAGCCACAAAAATAACAATAGAGGGATTCTATGGGGCACAGAAATAACAATATGGGGGTAATAGGGGCACAACAATATAAATAAGGGGTATAACTACAATAGTAATGGGGTAATCACTAGTATTATAGGGACCCAACATGCCCCTCTCCTTCAAAAAAGTGTTGTCCTCAACGCTTGAGTAGTTCTGGATACTTCTGCATAAAATTCTCATCCTCCCATGTGGAATCTTCAGCGGATAAGTTCTTCCACTTGATAAGATACTCTGAAATTGATCGATTTCGTAGCTGTCGAGTTCTTGTTTCTGTGACTGCTTCCGGTTCCAATATAATTTTTCCTTCCTCGTCAAGTTCTGGCAATATTGTTTGAACTGGGAGCTTGTCGCCTATAACCTTCTTTAAACATGAAACATGGAAAACTGGGTGCAATCGAGAAGCTGCAGGAAGCTCCAATTTGTATGCCATAGTACCAATCTTTTGCAACACCTTGTACGGACCATAATACTTTGGTGATAATTTATTATCCTTCTTAGCTTGCTTTAGGGACATTTGCTTATATGGTTGTAGCCGTAGGAATACCCAATCACCTACATCAAAACTTCTTTCACTGCGATGTTGATCTGCCTGTTGTTTCATTCTATTTTGTGCCAACACGAGGTTATCCTTTAAGAGTTGGAGGACTTGTTGTTGATGTTCGATGTGATGTTCCACTGCCTGAACCTTAGAATTTTCTCTTAAATATGATGTGATGGATGGTGGTTGATACCCATAAAGTGCCATAAATGGGGTCATTTTTGTTGCTGTATGGAAGGAAGTGTTATACCACCATTCAGCCAGAGGCAACCATTTGACCCATTGTGTCTGTTTATCAGATACAAAGCAACGAAGATATCCTTCCAAACATTTGTTTACTATCTCAGTTTGCCCATCAGATTGAGGATGATAAGATGAGCTATGAGCTAACTGAGTACCAAGACAAGAAAATAATTCTGTCCAAAAATTTCCAGTGAAAATGGGATCTCTGTCACTTACAATAATCTTTGGGTTTCCATGTAGCTTTTGAACTGTTTCCATAAATGCAGTAGAAACTGTACTGGCTTTAAATGGATGTGATAATGCACAAAAGTGTGCATACTTGGTAAGTCTGTCAACTACCACCATGATGACACTCTTTCCCTCAGACTTGGGTAAACCTGTGATAAAATCCATTGAAACCTCCTCCCAACGTTGGCTTGGAATGGATAAAGGTTGTAATAGACCCGGTGTCTTAATTGTTTCAACTTTATTTTGTTGGCAAACCAAACATTCCGCCACAAACTTTTGAATATCTGATTTAAGGCCATCCCAAAAAAATTCCTTCTTAACCCTGTGGTAAGTTTTTAAAAATCCTGAGTGCCCTCCTAAGGGAGAAGTGTGCAATTCCATAAGAATCTTTTGTTTTAGCTGGAATTCTTACAGAGGTATAAGCGATCTTTGTACCATAACGAATCATTTTGCCAGCTAAATGTATCAGAAGTACTGGAATCTTGTTGTAGCTTTCGAATAAGTGCCCACACTTCTTCGTCATTCTTCCATTCCTCCTTTGCTTCGTTTATCCAATCTGGTTGGATAATAGAAATGGCACACAACAATGCTTCCACATCCTCATCCTTTCTTGAGAGTGCATCTGCCACCACATTTTGCTTCCCTTTTTTGTAGATGATTTCAAAGTCATAACCCAACATCTTTGTGACCCACTTTTGTTGCTCTTCAGAGGATAATCTTTGTTCTAAAAAGTATTTAAGGCTATCATGATCCGTTTTTACCTTGAAGTGTCTTCCCATTAGGTAGGGTCGCCATTTCTTAAGTGCATGGAGTATTGCCAACATTTCCTTCTCATAAATAGCTTTGCTTAAAAACTTTCCCTTGATTGGACGACTTTCAAAAGCAATGGGTCTTTCATCTTGCATTAGAACAACACCAATTCCATTTCCTGAAGCATCACATTCCACAATAAAGGTTTTTGTGAAGTCCGGTGTAGCTAAGACCGGTGCTTGGCACATTGCCTCTTTAAGATGTTCAAAGGCCTTTGTTGCTTCCGGAGTCCATGAAAATGAATCTTTCTTCAATAATGTTGTTAGAGGTGCTGCTATTCTCCCATAATTCTTAACAAACTTGCGATAATACCCTGTCAACCCAAGAAATCCTCGCAGATGCTTTATGGATGTGGGGATTTTCCATTCCTTAATGGCTTTAATTTTGCTAGGGTCTACCTTAACTCCTTCATGAGATACAATATGACCCAAATATTCCACCTCCTGGACTCCAAAGAAACATTTGGATCTTTTTGCATATAATTGTTTCTCCTCCAATAGTTGTAGCACCTTGTCAACATGTTCAACATGATCCTTCCAAGACTTGCTGTAGATTAGTATATCATCAAAAAATACTAACACAAATTTTCTAAGGAATGGTTTGAAAATTGAATTCATCAAACCTTGAAATGTTGAAGGTGCATTGGTAAGGCCAAAAGGCATGACCAAAAATTCATAATGACCCTCATGAGTTCTAAATGCCGTTTTCGGAATGTCTTCAATCTTCATTCTGATTTGATGATATCCCGAACGAAGATCCAACTTGGTGAAGTAAATTGATCCATGCAATTCATCCAGTAATTCATCAATGACAGGAATGGGGAACTTATCTTTAATAGTGAGCTTGTTGAGCTCCCTATAATCTGGACACATGCGCCATGATCCATCCTTCTTGTGCACCAATACTACTGGAGCTGAGAAAGAACTTTGACTTGGTTGAATTATACCAGCCTCTAGCATTTCTGCAACCATACGTTCAATTTCACTTTTTTGGACATATGGATATCTGTACGGCCTGATGTTTGGAGGAACACTTCCTGGAATCAGATGAATAGCATGATCATGATCACGCATAGGTGGGAGACCTTTGGGAGTCTCAAATACCTTGGAATGATTGTCCAGGACTTTTTGGAGATCTGGAGAAATAGATGATTCCAATGTGGAAACATCTAGCGAACATAATTGTGCAATTACACCTCTTTGCTCCTTTTTTAGAAGCTTTGTCATGCCATTAGAGCTGATTATCTTTCCTGGTTTCCCTGCAATACCCCTTAATTCAACTTCCTTTCCTTCCACAGAAAATTTCATGAAAAGTTCTTGAAAATTAAAAGCTATTGTACCCAAGGATTGTAGCCATTGGACTCCTAGTACAACATCAACACCTCCCATTGGAATGGAAAGCATTGGGCTAGTCAATACATATTCTCCCATGGATAGCTTGATATTATGGCACTTTCCAGAACAATTTATTGTTCCTCCATTTGCAATCATCACTTGACACTCTGGTGCTGGATATAGGAAGCAATTCAATTCTTTTGCTACCCTACAATGAATAAAATTGTGGGTGCTTCCTGAATCAATCAACACTATTACCTTTTTCTTCTTGATTTGTCCTTCTATCTTGATGGTTTGAGGAGTGGTAATTCCCGCCAATGCATTACAAGATATGGTCGGATTTATTTGTTCTTCATCTAGGCTTTGTTCCTGGAATATATCCTCTTCTTTTGACCTTTCTTGCTCCTTTTCTTCTTCCTCTTCACAATCTATGTAGAATAATTTCTTCTCAGCACACTTATGACCTTTTGTGTATTTGCTATCACAATTGTAACAAAGCCCTTTTGCTCTTTTTTCTTCCAATTGTTGTGGTGTCAACCTTGTAGGTTGTGGAAGACTATGGGCAACAACACTTCCGTCTTTATAGTTGTGAATGGTATGCTTCCTAGTTGCCATAATTTTGCTTTCCATTTTTCTTGCTAACCTGAATGCCTTCTCTAATGAATCAGGTTCCCAAAGGCGCACATCATGTTGGATATTATCCTTTAAAGACCCTATGAACACATCAATCCTATGCTCCTCTGGAATATCTTTTACCCTTATGTTCAATTTTTGGAACTCCTCAATGTGCTCCATTATTGAACCCTTTTGTTTGAGACTTATCAATTGGCTAAAAAAAGTGTTGCTTTTTGTATCCTCATAATGTGCTATCAATTCTTCCGTAAAAATTGCCCAAGTGATAAATTGTTTACGAGAACAAAGCCATTGATACCATACAAACTGATTTGGTTCCAAATATAAAGTTGCCATACGTACCTTTTGTGTGTTTTGCACATTATTGAGATCGAAGAATTGCTCCATCTGTAATATCCATGTGGCGGGATCCTTGCCATCAAACTTCCTCATATCGATTTTTGGAATATGGTGATTCTTCGATCCAACATTAGCGTCTATGGAATCATGATTAACATTTCTTTTGTTCTCATCATGAGTTTCCTTTACTACCTTTTCACCATTAGTGACCCTTTCTTGTAGAAACTTCTTTAATTCTTCCATTGAATCCTCCATATTAGCTTCCATGCCCTTTATCTTAGATTCCACACCATTTATCTTAGATTCCATGCCACTTATCTTAGCTTCTGTTAGCTTTTGTGAGCGTGACATTTGTTGCACTTGTTCTTGTAATTTTGATATATCATGTAGCATTTCTTCCTCTTCTTCATGAGTCATGCTAGAGCTTTCAGGTTCCTTACTAGGTGTTTGCATTTTCTTTCCTCGGGGCATCAGTTACCGATAATAATGCTTTACTATGCCCTTTGAATTCCGTTAAACCAAGCTTACAAAAAAATTTAAAAAAAACTACACACCTTTTTTCACTTTATAGAAGCCTGATATTGAATCTGATGTATCTCTGTAATTTCGAATCACCCAATTCTGAAATTGCTACCTGTAGTAGCCTTCTGCATCCTCTTTCCAATGCCACAAGTCTGAGCCAAATTGGATTCTCCAAGGAAGAGTTATGTGAAATCTCCCACAATGACTTGCTTTTAGACTGGTTCAGTAGAGCGAACTTGTACGACGTGCCACGAGTCACTGTTTCAACCTTTGAATCTAAAACACACACACAAGAAACTACAGTCCGTCCTCGTTCTTTAACTTTTTACGAAATTTCAATCCGATCCTCAGAGCGAGAGTTATGTCGATTTTCCCTAGGTCACCTGTTTTGAATGTAATTCAGGAGTCTGCAAAAAGGCCAACTTCCTCAGATCATATCTCCGCAAATATCGCGCGAAAGGCTCTGAAATTCAGACCCAAGGTTCAGTGCCAATTCTTCTCAAATGGGTTTTATTGGCGACTTCTGAAACGTCACAGGAAAAAATTTATAGCGAAAATGCCACGATGACCTGTTTGGAGCAGCGAAACCCTAGAATTCAAAGCTCTGATACCAAATGTTATGAAACCAGCTCACAAAAAGATAGAAAAGAGAGATCCACACCTTAGAATTCAGCCTCTTCGAGGGGGCAACCTCCTTTACCTTACATAAATGAACAATTCTTGGATGATACAAATGACAAAACCTCCTTTCTATTTATAGGAGTCTAAGGAGTAACAATATAATCCAGCCGACCTAACAATAATAATATAAAGCCACAAAAATAACAATAGAGGGATTCTATGGGGCACATAAATAATAATATGGGGGTAATAGGGGCACAAAAATATAAATAAGGGGTATAACTACAATATTAATGGGGTAATCACTAGTATTATAGGGACCCAACAGTGCCTTCGGTTCTTTGACTCTTCTTGTGACTGTGCGCTAACCCTATATTAGAGCCCCTTTATGGGCATTTTTCAAGTGTCCATTTTTGTAAAGTGCTGATATCCATCAACCTTCGATATGTGATTGGTGATATGATGTCATCAATGCCATGTGGCACTTCTTGATTGGTGATACATGTCCCTAAACATGCTCCCATAGGGCCCCTCAAAATGGAAAAACTGCATGACATGTGTCCTTTTGTACTGTCACATCATGTTGGCGCCATCTTCCATGTGTGCTTATCGAAGCCAATCCTGTGCTACCATGCATCACTATCAGAGCCAATCTTGTGCCGCCACGTGTAGCTTATCAGGACTAACCAGATGCTGCCATGGGTCCTGCTGGAGGAGAGAGAAAAGGGCCATTTCACCCTTGGTTTTGCGGGGAAATCCTTACAACCATCGATTTCTGATACTGCCTGCTCCATTTCCGATTGTCAATATATCAGATTTCTGACATGCGATACGTTGATGTGTTTGCAGTTCTTATGTGCGATCATCGATCGTTGATATGCCTAACTGTTGGACCTACGATATATAGGAGCTTTGATATTTGATGCGAAATTATGCCATGTTGTTGGGACCTCTGATTGCGATCTCCGAAATCGCACCTCTGACATGTGAGGTGTCGATGTACCACAATTGCATTACCTCATATATGCGATCTCTGATTTTCCTTTTTTCCTTAGTCTTTAATCCTTGAATTTCAGAAGACCATAACTTTTGATCGAGGAGTCCATTTTTGGACTTCCACATATCATTGGAAAGCTTGTTCAGAGCACTTTCCAATGGAAATGGTTTCATTTTGACTTTAAGTCCTTTTGAGGCTTGGAAGATGAATGAAAACGTATCAACTCTTTTGTACTCTTTTAACAGCTTAAAACATATTTTGTAGTAGGTGACAACAAGGTCAAAATATCCATTCTGTGGTTGCAGTTCCAATTCATTGTTTGCAACTTCAATAAAGTCTTCAATCTGTTGAGCAAGTTCTTGATCCTGCATCTGTTCCCTCTCCCCCTCTGCTGCTGGTTGGTTCTATCCTTTCTCTTCAACTTGAATCAACATTTTTTGTCTTGACATTGTGTGTTGCCTTTATTCTTTTTCTAGCTTCTGCTTCTCCTCTTGTTCTTTCCTCCTTTGTTCCCATTCTTCCCTCAGTTATTGTTCTACTTTTTGCACCCTCAATTCTTCTTCCTACGAGCTCTTCTTTTCTCTCTTTGCACTCTGCTTTTTGTTTCTTTTGCTTCTTTTTTCTTCTGATGCCAAGCTGTCTGCATGAAGATTGGATATGCTTTTATCTTGCAGCTTTGTTTCGCCTATGTACTGTCTACAACCTTTCTCTTTCCCTTATCTTGTACCGGGTTGCTACCCTCTGCTACTGCTGCTGGAATTGTTGCCATGTTAGTGTTGACTTCTTTTCTATAAACAATTGAGTATTTGCATATATTGGCAAGCTAACTAGCGCTTTCTCAACTACTTCCCCAATACTTCTTTCAATTGTCTCTCTTGAAGCAAGCTCCCTTTGGTGCCATGGTAACAATGACTGCTAGAAAGAAGTACATGTGGGACAAAAAGTACACTCATTGAAAACAAACATTAGCTTCAACAAATCTACCTTCAAAGCATGGTGAAGTAGAAAGCAGGGAATTTGATGGGAAGGATTGTGCAATTTCCATTGGCAATAGGGATTGGTTTCCAATGGGAACTGCGCACTACATAGTCCCAACATCCAGGGAAGAAGCTTGTGGCTTGAGATTTCACAATGCATAATCTTAGCCTAGGCAAAGACTGGGAGAGGCTGTGCATTACGTAGTCTTAGTGGCCAAGGTGAGAGATTGACCCCTGGAACTGTGCAGTGTGCAGTTGGAGTCAACATGTACTACACACTATGAAGCACTAGGGGTCAAGCCTATGGCTTGAGCCTTATGATTATGAAATTATCAGTTGGGAAAGGAAAAATATGGCCAAAGGAAGTACAAATTTTCTCGGTGGAAGTGTGAAAAATGAGAAGAAATGAATGATGATGTGAGCTTGAGTGAAAAATTGATTAAGTGTGAATGGATCAATGTGGGTAAAGTGTAGAAATTGATCAAATAGAAGGAAAATCAAGTACGTGAAGGAAGTTTCTGCCACAACGACCATAAGTGCAAAAACAAGAAAATCGATGTGACACTTGTGAAAGGCAAGTGATAACTTGGAAAAACACTTATGCAAGCTAAAATAAGTTGAAACGCCAGCAACCAAGAAGATAAATAAACAAAAAACACTCACACAAGAGAAACAACAATAGCGACATAAAAGGCAACAAAAGAAGATAAAAGCAAAACTCACCTAAAAAAGCGACAAAAACTCCACCAAAGTTCCTTGATCTCTTCAGGAATGCTAGAGCTTCAAGATCGAATGTGTGAATGAGATCTATAGGTGTCGATTGACTAGATTTTATCAACTAAGGTATTATGATGTGCATGCCTAAAATCAAGGAAAAAATGACACTTGGTGGAAAATTCTAAAAATAGCGAGTGTGCCTCCTCCGAGATACTGATAATGGATCCCTTCTTCCTAGGAATGCTTTTTTACCATTAGTTTTCTTTCTTTTCGGGGAAATTTGACATGCACACTATTGGGAAAGAATGCGCAGTTGTGGGGAACTAGGAAACTTTCTGGCTCAGTGCATTGTGCAATTTCTAAGCTTAGTGAGGGTTGCAAAGTTTCTGGGCTCAATGTTATGATTCCTCTCATGACTACATAGTTTTTGAGCTTAGCGTTGACTACCAGTCAGGATTGTGCAATTCCTATCATCAAGGCTGCTTGCCTTCAAGGATTGTGCAGTTTCTAGAGGAAAGCCCATATTAACTATTGTGAGACCAAGTCGAGAGATCAAATTGTGAGTTAGAAAGATCATCTAAGTGTGAAAACAATAAATCACAAGAAAAAATGAAATAGATAAGTCTTAGTCAAAGCATGAAGACCTGAAATAGCGCAATATGAGCTCTCATGGATAGGAAGGAAGGCTCCAAAATTGAAGCATAGCCAAAATTTTGGGGGGTGGTTGTATCTACTACAACAATGACGACACACTGGTAGAAATCAAACTCTCTGTATGGATCTTGCCTCATGCAAAGTGGGCCTAACTCTTATGGAAGTATTGTTCTATTCAACAATTATCACAACTTCTTCACTTAGCTTGAGTTAAAGATATAATCCCTACCATTCTCTTCATCGACATCACACATACCAAGCCAAGTCGTACTAAGTTGTTTCAATTGGGAATGAGGAGTATATAAATTCACAAGTAAAAGAGATTGTCAAAATCTTAGTTATCATCTTTGGCATTGCTCCACTGCTAGTAGGCCTGGACAGTACCTCGACGGAATCACTTCAAGAACACAAACATTTCTTTGCTGCCAGCGAGCCTGGAAAGTACCCTGATGGAGTTGCTTGCTTCACCTCTTTGAGCAAGAAGCCTTTCTCTTCTTTCGCCCTTTGTTTCATTTTCATTTTTATTTTTTTAGACAACTGTGCATATGCACTTATTTATTTCATGGGGGCAGAAGAGGGATCCCAACTTATTAAAAGTAGAAGAATTTTTCCATACCTCTGACATACTTGTTAAGGTTTTCCTCCCCTCCTTACTCTACTTGACTTAGTTGACAAGGATTAATAAAAAAAATAGATGACCGATTAGAGTAAGCGATACTAGTTGAAAGTGCAAGCATCATTATTTCATTGTGATTCTCTCCAAAACGAATGTATTTTCCATTGCAGTGTCATTGACTAAAGGAATACAAGATTCAAATAAAGAGAGGGAATAGACATAACACCAAGCATTTATAGCAACACAACTTCCTCTTGGATTTCACTATGCTTTCTTCAGAAGCCAAACATGGTCTCATGTGAAAACTAACTTATAACTGAAGAGAAAACAAATGAAAGGAAGGAAGTAGAGTAAAATCAAAATAAAGTACAAAAAATGAAAGGAAACAACAAAGAAAAGAAAAACTACTCCTACTAAACAGTGCATAGGCAAAACTTACATGAAATTATACTTCCAATGCAGCCGTCGGTGCATTGGTTGGCCTATGTGGGTGAGGGAATGCATGTCAAGAAAGATATACAAGAAAATTAGTAAACAAGAAAGATATGATAGTGCAAACCAAAATGTTTGAAGTTTGAATATACACACAAAAAAGTAAAAGTGAAAAGCGCATGAAAGACGTTTGTGATTATATCATGGTTCCCTGACACACTGCAAGTTAAAGACATACAAACACAAAATTTCGAATTGCGAAGGTGAGCCAACATGAATAAAGAAGAAACTTTTTGTTTTGCAATAGTGCTCACCACGTACGAATCCTCCAATGACTGAGCGATAGGATCCAATAATATGGATGGAGGATCTGACAATTGCAAGACAAATTGATTTTCAATATGTGCGATAGAGTGATGAGGAGACTCAAAAGATTCAACACTATTCTAATTGGAAGTGGAACTAAATTCAAGGCTACGATAACTTGACATAACCATAAGCTCAGGATGAAGTGCCTCGACATCTTCGGGAAGTTCCAACTCATCAAAAGGTAGATCATAATAGATCAGTGGTTGGGAAGAATTAATAGCAGAAAAATAAGAATTGTGACTGAATGAATCAATGAAGCGGTTGGAAAGCCATGATCATAAAGTTCAATATCATAGATGGAGGCATCCTCATGATCTGATGAATCACAAAGTGGGGAAGATGAAAAGCAATATATTTCACCCTCTATGTTTTCAGAGAGACGATATGGGAGATTAGGAAGATCAAGAGTAGAAGATTCATCGTCTCCACATCCATATGAAAGACTGACATCCCACGTGTTCTATGAATGATCAGAAGTACTAACATCATCAGGAACTAAATTTTCACAAGATTCAATAGAAATGAAAGAATCATGTGAAATGTTAGAATGATGAAGGAGAGGTGCGGAAGGAAGAGAATAATCATTCATCGCATATTCTTGTTTAGTTATGGGCTCCCCCACATAATCATTGTGAATGATATCGTAAGTTGGCTACTCAACACGAACTCCATCCAACACTTGATCCTCATGAACATAACAAGAGATATTTGAAATAAGTGAACACAATACATCACAATCTAGAGGATTAGAAGGACCAAAGGATGGAGGATGAGGATATAACACTTCACCATAATCATTAGATTGACAGTCCAAACCTACGCTGAAATTCTGAGTATGTGAGGTGGGAAAATATGGTGGTAGATCAACAGATGAATTTTCAACTTCTCCTACCTCATCCTGTGGAACTAGATTTGTTTGATGAGAGGAGGATGAAGGGTCACTTGGAACAACAACCTTGTCCGTCACAAATTTAGAAGCTCAAACACTGAGATATGTTGTGAGAGGCTCAAAATATTCTAAATCGTGCAGATTTTCTGAAATGTGAACAAGATATTGAAATCTTCTTGTCAAGAACTCCCAATCAACTTCATATTTTAGATATTCAAAACACAAATGCATAAAACAAATGTGAAAATGATGTAATTGTTCATAAGATGATTTTCACAATTATAATTTTTTTCCTAGACGTTTAGGATTGAACATGTCAAAAGAGCGATATAATTCTGGGAGAAGATGCTCAAAAGAGTGTATAGAGGCATTGGTCAATGTGTGACACCACATACTTACGTGCCCTTCAAATGTGAGGATGAACAACCTACAAGAAAAATCCTTACAATGGATGTTTTTCTCTATGTAGAATTCAAGAAAGCGAACAATATGCTCAAGCAAGGTTGTCTCACCCTCGCCATTGAATTTAAGGGTTTACAATTCATCTACAATGCTCATTGACACTTGTGGACTTACGTCTCTGGAAAAAAATGTTGGGATTATGATTGTGGAAAAAGTCATTAAATGAGTGCAGGAATTCAAAACAAACTTCAAGGCCTCATCTTGTCATGTGTCCCTCCTTCTAGCGCCAGAAATGTTGACGGTGCTGGACCTGCCAACATTCAGGGGATCTCCTTGATATGAAGTCCCAACTGGACCTCACATTGTTTGGAGTAGGAGTCCCAATAATGGGTGGTAATGTTATTCCTTGACTGTGGAAACACGTAGAAGGAAGTATGATAACTTTGGGTGAGAGAAAGTGTGTGACCCTATGGAGAATCAAGTGCGATGCATGAAGGTTCCAAGGTATGAAGGGAAAAGAAAGTTTTCCCCTTGGAAGCCTATAATAGTACACAACTTGAAAGGAACACACGAGCACAATGATGTCACAAGCTAAGATGCGGAATAGTCCACAAGTTACAGTGATGAGTTACTACAACAACACACATTCAATAAGATTCATACACATGCAAACGAAATAGTTCATAAGCATAAGCGTAAGTTAGATAACATACATTGCAAATACACCAAGAATATTCCTAATATATTCACAACATATGCATGAAAGTGTGTTGGATTTGATTTATTATTATAAGTGAAAGTTCCATTCATACATACACCATTGATGACCACTAGCCCCAATTATGGAACATTATAGCCAAGAACACTTGCTCCTCCAAAGAAGTATACTTTCTCTATGCTACGGATAAGCCAAGGCTCTTCATAATACTCCTAAGATCTTTGTAAGCCTATGACTAGCCAAAACATTGTCTCCCAAAATCCCTTTACATGAGTTATGGGGTTCTATTTATAACAAGAGGGGGTGACTCTTCAACTCCCGTTTGTGACCTTTTGACTACCCTCATGACTCTCCAACTTCTTTACAAAATGACACATTTCATTACATGATGAATCTTCATATTCCAATATTGGCACTTGGAATTTCACTTACAACATAATTACAAATACTATTACATTTTACACTCATACCCATATAGGAAAAAATAGGGTAGAGACAAATTAATAGCCTAACAAGCCAAGACACTATGATGCTTGAGTTTGGGAACACTATTGCTTGACAACTTCCACTTGATGCTTCTCGGTCACGTATTGATGCCAAACATGGTATTGTGTGATGACATCCCCAAACTACATGGTAGTATCAGGCAAGAATTATATTCTAGCCTCCATAGAATCCAGGTACAGTGTTTTGGAACTAGTCTTTAACTTCTTCCTCAAGTAGGAGCAACATGGTTTTGATCTGGACAAGACCACCAATGTAGTTCTACATGTTTTGTCTGTTCAACTCTAAATCCTCCTCGGTGGAAACTTGTATGAGCTACTCCAAGTACTCTTCAATCTCCTGCCTAACTTGGTGTGTGCATTTACATTTGGTGAATAAGCTGACTGGTGGGATCTTATGGGTTCTTTATATGAAATCCAAATTGTTGTAAAACCGTACGTATGAGGCCTACATGTTTCCTATGAACAAGGTGAGCGGCATCTTGAATCAATATTCGAACCCTTACTTTCTACAGCTCTGCCCGTGACTTCATCTTCTTTACCAAAGTAAGTAATTCCCCTTTGTATCGCATTGTCCATTCTTACATGGCAATGATGATAGTTTGTACATTCCTAAGAGCCTTGACAAATTCCTTGCTCTACTTCTAAAAGCTATGAAAGAGAAAAAATACCTTATGTATGGTCATGATATGCTCATAGAGGTCTTGCATGGTCTCTCCAAGTGTTGATAGTTCACCAGGTATCACTGCTTTCATTTCCCCCAAGCAGACCTGTGTGGGAGCTGCATTTTGTGTTGCTCCACAAAGCTATTCTATCTCTTGTCAGGCAACCTGTAGATTCTATATAAATTTCTTACTCTCAACCGTCAAATATTGAGTGTTTGATCTTGTCACACCCACGAAGGCCACATTGGCTTCGATAATTGGATTTGGATTCCTGCTAGTGTCCACCACTATCACCCTTTCTCTAATGAAAGTAGGTGATGCATGACCATCCAAAAAATGCTCTCTTCATGCTTGTGCAATCCTCTTCTGAATTTCATTATATGACATATTGTACACATCCATTACCATATCATCATAAAGAGGAACTATGTCTCCTTCCTTGCTCGGGGCTAACTCTACAGCTAGAGGTGGTGGAGACTGAACGGTGACCTATGGTGCACTGGGAATTAGGTCAACATCTTCATCCTATGGTTCTAGTTCCAATTCCATGTCCACAACTTCAATCAAGTCTTCAATCTGCTGAGAAAGCTCCAGATCCTGCATCTATTCACTCTCCCTCTATGTTGCTAGTTGGTTCTGTCCTTAATTTTCATCTTGAATCGACTTGTTTCTCCTAACATTGCACCTTAATTTTCTTCTTCTTCTTGCTTTTCTTTTCTCCTCGTGTTCTTTCCTCCTTTGTTCCCATTCTTCCCTCAATTCTTGTTCTAGTTTTTGCACCTTAGTTATTCTTCCTACGAGCTCTTCTTTTCTCTCTTCCTTCACTCTACTCTTTGTATCTATTTCTTCCTTTTTATTCTACCACCAAAGCTGACTGCATGAAGATTGGATCTGCTTTCATCTTGCAACTTTGTTCCCCCTATGTATTGTCCACAAAATATCTCTTTCCCTTACCTTGTATCGGGTTGCTGCCCTCTGCTACTACTACTGGAATTTCTTCCATGTTCATGTTGACTTCTTTTCTATAAATAATTGAGTGTCCACATATACTGGCAAGTTAACTGGCGCCTTCTCAACTACTTCCCTAGTACTTCTTTCAATTTCCTCTCTTGAAGCAGCTCCCTTTGGTTCCATGGTAACAATTACTACTAGAGAGAAGTGCTTCACAAGTGTGGTAAAAGTGGGACAAAAAGGACACTCATGGCAAGCAAAGATTAGTTTTAGCAAATCTACCTTTAAAGCATGGTCAAGCATCAAACTGGGGATCTGATGGGAAGGATTGTGCAATTTTCATTAGCAAGAGGGATTGGTTGCCTGTGGTAAATGCGCACTGCACAGTCCTAGTAGCCAGGGATGAAGCTCGTGGATCGAGACTGTGCAATGTGCAATCCCAGCCTGGGCAAAGAGTGGGAGAGACTGCACATTTCTCAGTCTCAGTGGCCAAGGTGATAGACTGTCCCATGGAACTTCACAATACACAATTGGATCCAACTTGTACTATGCACTATGTTGTTCTAGAGGCTAAGCCTGTGGCTTGAGCCTTAGCATTACGCAGTGCTCAGTTGGGCAAGGCAAAATACAACAAAGGGGAGTATAGATCTGCCCAGTGGAAGTGTGAAAAACGAGAAAAAGTGAATGATGATGTGAGATTGAGAGAAAAACTAACTAAGTGTGAATGAATCAATGTGGATCAAGTGCATAAACTAATCAAATAGAAGGAAAATCAAGTATGCGAGGAGAGTCGCTGTAATGGTGACCATCAGTGAAAAAATAGGAAAACTAATGCGACACTTGTGAACACAAAGAAATAACTTGAAAGAACACTTATACAAGCTAAAACAAGTTGAAACGCCATCAACCACACAAGCGAAACGACAAAAGCAACAAAAAAGGTGGAAAAAGGAAATAAAAGAAAAACTCACCTGGAAAAGCAATGACAACTCCATCGAAGGTTCCTTGATCTCTTCGGAAATTTTAGAGTTTCAATATTTAATGCGAAAATGATCTCTATAGGCATCTATTGAAAATATTTGATCAAATGAGGTATTATGGCGCACATGCCTAAAATCAAGGAAAAAATGACACTTGGCAGAAACTGCTAAAAATAATGATTGTGCCTCCTTCGGGATACTAAGAATGGATCCCTACTTCCTAGGGATACTTTTTTCCCTTTAGTTTTCTTTTTTTCGAGGAAACTTGACATGCACACTACCAGGATAGACTACGCAGTTCTGCGAAGCTAGTCAACTTTTCGGCTGATTGCACTGTGCATTTTGTGATCTTAGTGAGGGTTGCATAGTTTCTGGGCTCAATGATGGGTTGCCTCTCATGATTGTGTAGTTTCTGAGCTCAAGGATGACTTCCAGTCAGGACTGCACAATTCCTATCATCAAGGCTGCTTACCTTCAAAGATTGCGCAGTTTCTGGAGGTAAGGCCAGAACTGATGTGATACCAAGTTGGGAGATTAGCTTGTGAGTTAGAAAGATTAGCTAAGTGTGAAACCAAGCAAGCACAAGGGCAAATGAAAAAGATAAGTCTTAGTCAAAGCATGAATACCTGAGATAATGCAAGATGAACTTATGTGAATAGGAAGGAAACCTCCAAAATCGAAGCATAGGCAAAATTTTGGATGGTGGTTGTAGCCGCTACAACTATACTATATTAAGAATATTTAGTTTGGATGACCTTTCTACGAGCTTTATAGGTTCTAAGAAACAGCTGCAGTAAAGCAATTTTCTATCCAATATCATGAGGAAATGCTCAAGTAACATGCCTAAAAGTGACAACCTCATGCCATGCAATTAAAAAAGGATATTCAAGCATAGTTTCAAAAGTTGATTCTAATTGGAGGATCCCTATATTTTCAAACTCAACTTTTATATCTTCAAAACTCAGTTTAGGTCTAGTTCTTTTTATACCTTCTAAATTAGGAATCTTGGATGATGGTTAAGGTCTATATTTATTTTTATAATAGCCTCATGGCATAGAATTTTTGCTACATTCATCCATATAAAGGTGTTCCCTCCTTCTAACATTAAAATGTTGATGTGGACTAATGTTTAGTGTCAAACTAAGGGAGGTTTCCCAAATCTAAAGACTAATTAGCTTTTACTAGATTTGAGATAAAAAGACCCTCTAGTATGTTTGTTTAGTGGCCACTAGATAAATGAGCTTTATGTTCAAAATATCTAAATTCTAAATGGAATTTGAAAAGATAACAACACAATGTAGTCATATACTATGTGTCAGGATATGCAAATTTAGTAATAACTTTCAACCATTAAAACACGAAATGGTTCACATAATATTAATGGTGAAATCTTATAAATACAACTATTGAAATTGGGAGACCCTAAATTAAAATAAAGGTTATGATTTCACATCTTCAATTTAACAATCATTTGAAACAATGACATCAAGAAATAGTTACAATTGCACGAGAATAGTCCCTAGGAAAGGAACAGATTCTTACACTCAATCCAACATAAGCAAGTGCAGAATAGTTTCTCATCAAAACATACACTAGCATAAGTCTCCAACAATAGCCAACTTGGCTTCTTAATTAAAATTGCAATTAGTTTTGTCAATTGAAAACCCTTTTACTATGTCATCCATGTTTTCTTTTACAAAATAAGAAGAGGAAACTAGTTAGTTTGATTCTCCTTCTTACATATTTGGTTCTACTCCTTGTTTGTTCATTTCATTAACTTCGGAGTTAGATGCTTCTCTTTTTTCTTCTATATAGTTCTCAGCAAAAAAAAATTGATGCTTCAAAAAAATTATAATTGTAGTAATTTAGGTAAAATTATGGTACTTAAAATAAGCCTTGTATGTTGCAACACTATGATGCATTCTCCTTTAAACTTCTCAAGACTAGGTAACAAATTTATAATTAATGTATTATCTTTGGTGGGGGCCTCAATAAACCTATGAATGGTAGCTTCATCAACATCAAGGAGAGAAAGGATGTTCATTTTGTTTCATATATGATCTTCCAACTCTTTCAGTACTTTATCCTATAGAAACAAATTGTCTTTAGGACCTTTACTAATTTACATTCTTGCATATTAAACCTATACAATGTTATCTCAACACATTTCCTCTTATTTAACCAAAGTTTCATGCTTTCCTCATCCCTTTTAATTTCTATGCCGGAAATGAAATTTCTTACATCGAGATCCTTCAAGTGAAATCTGAGAGGACAACCAAATTTTTACTTCTCAATGATTTCCACATTGTTTCTAATCAAGAACATATCATCCCCATATAAGGCCACATAAATAAAGTGATCACCTACTAATTTGAAATACACATAGTCATAAGCTTTACTCCTTGTAAAACTAAGTCCCAATTTATAAGTATCAAATTTTTTATGCCACATCCTCAGAGAATGATTTAACCCATACATGGACATTTTCATCTTACAAATCGACTCGTCATTCTTACCTTTCAATATGAAACAATTTGGGTATTTCATGTAGATTTCATATTTTAGATCCCCATGTAGGAATGTTCTATTCACTTCCATCTATTCTACCTCAAGACCAAAAGCGACAACAACAAATAAAAGAAATATAATAAAAGAGAACTTAGCAACAAGATAACAAATTTCACCAAACTCAATTCCTTCTACCTAAGAATGAATTTTTATTACTAACTGAGCTTTGTATTTCTCTACATTCAACTTCTTCTTAAACACCCACTTGCTTCCAATGAGATTTCTTTCATATGGAAACTCAATAAACTGATACAATTATCTTCATCATAAATCTTAAAATCAATAGACATCAACTGGATTACCACAATATTGAAGGCATCTGGATATTCCATCACCAAATATCCATCATTCATCCTCAAGTTATACATATTTTTCCATTTGAACAATTTGTTTACTAGATACTTAAATGGATACAAAGCCCCAACTTGTTTCATAATTCCTTCATTGTAGCTTCTCCTGAAAATTTTAGTAATACTAAACATGAGAGACACAATTGTATTATGCTCTTTCCCTTTTGATCCAAATAGGATCAATCTTTTGTCAACATCGTCGCTAATGCAATACATGGACCCACAAAAATCCACTAATACTTCTCAACCAAAAAATATTCGATTTTGAGATTCCACAACTCAAAACATTCTCCATGAAATTTCTCAATCTCTATTTTCAAATTATTGACTGTTCTTTTCCAACACAACAATCACCATATCAAAGCTTCCAATACAACAAGGTTTATCATAGACCCAAGATAATTGAACCCCTTAGCCATAAAGCCATCCCCTTGAACCCAATAACGAGGTTGTGATACAAAATGTAACTTTTGAAACTTATACAATACTACAATGCATGCACATATTCTTAATTAACATAAAACTAAAATAACGATAATCACATTTTACACAAAGATTTACCTTGGAAGCCCAAAGTGGAAAACCAACAAATTGTTTAGAATTTTACCTCTAATTTTCATCATTAATCAATTTCATCATTTACAATACAATATATATCATCTCTTTGCATCCAAAACATCTAATCGATTGACCTAAATTAAATTACAACCACAAATCCTTAACCAAAATTATAAAATCATGGGCTAAACTGCCATATGCCACAAACCACTAAAAGCAAAAATCTTGTGCCAAAAAAAAGGCAAAAAACTACCCAATATTTTTTGGGAGATTCACCCTCTGCAACACAACCCTCCTCCCCCAATGTTCTTCATATACATTTTCTTGAATTCAAGAATTGGCTTCCTAAAGATTGAACTAAATTAATAGTTCTATGTATGATGAAATTTTCCAATCTCTGTGGTTTTTTCCTTTGTGATATATTCATTGGAATGATGATTCGAAAATAATAGTGATTAATATAATGGAGTGAATATCTTGACTTTTATCATTGTTCTTCTTCTTAGAGGTGGCACTTTAAATTTTATGATGAATACAGAGTGTAAGTGGTGCTCGTTGTTCCCTTGAAATTTTTCTCTTTGGATCGGGGAATCTTTAATACGACTCTTTCCTTCAAATATTTTGAACTTAATTTTTGTTCATTTTCCTACCGTCTCACAATGGCATCCTATTCACAAACCCCCCGCAATCTATGAATCACATTTATTGACTTGGCATGTATTCAAGAAACACTATTGGGGTTGCTCTCCTCCAAGATGTTGTTGCTCGAACATAGACATTAAGAAGATTCATCTTTGCTTTCATAAGTAGCCCCCCTAAGGCCAAGCTAACTTCAATTCTTTACTGAAATCACTAGTTGTTATTTCTTCTTTTCCCAGAATTTAGTAGTTTTCATTTCCTTCTGGCTTATTATATGGTCTGCTTTGAGTGGCCTTCTTCTCCTTTCTAGACTTTTTTAGGGTATAGGGCGATTTACAGTTTTTGGCCATGTGGCCAAGGTTGCTACATAAATAACATCTTGTTTGACTAAGAATTGGAGGAAAGTGCTTGTGTCTTCTTGTACCATTCCTATTATTCTTTACATAGTATTTGCGGTCAAGAGCTTTATGTCCAAAACCATAGCACAAATAATAGTAGCTATAGAAATGAGTTATGTACCTAGTTGTTGATGATCTATTTATAAGGAATCTTATTTCATTGTTTGCTTGTTGTAGCTTCATTTTTTGTTGCATTTTCTGTTGATAGTACTTGGTTTTATTTCTCATACAGTCAATTTCTATATTCCCAATTTTATCTCAATGAAAGCATGTGACATTATTCCTCCTTTCAATTCTTGCAGGTTTCTTAAAATCATCTCTAGGAGCAAATTGTATTTTCTTCGACTCATTATTTTGTTGATGATTTTGCTCCTTTCCTTTATTTATTCCCTTACTGGTCATGTTGTTGGTACCTTCTTC
This sequence comes from Pinus tabuliformis, assembly GCA_031772625.1. Classification (NCBI taxonomy): domain Eukaryota; kingdom Viridiplantae; phylum Streptophyta; class Pinopsida; order Pinales; family Pinaceae; genus Pinus; species Pinus tabuliformis. The sequence goes on from CM062806.1 coordinate 603,999,628, forward strand.
TACAATACTTTTTGGAGAATCTGAAGAAGCCATCTTCAAGGATATTTTCATCAAAAGAGATTTTGGAGCTCAGGGCCACTAGGGGTTGGAGGCAGTTGTGGGAGCTACAATACTCGTTCTCAGCAAACCAATAGTCATTCATGACTGTAATGAGCCTTTTGAATCCATCGCAGGGGTTTGCAGAATCATTTGGAGACTTCTAAAGGCCGAGATGCTACAAGGAAGTTTCAAGCAGCGTAGTGCCAACCGTTGAGGAAGGCCTAGTTTGGGGATGCAGTGTTCATTTTGAGAAAATGATTAGTCTATTGTTGGTGTCTAATATGTGCTAGAGACACTAGAAGAGGTTTCATTGACATTTAAAGAATTCTAAAGGAGTTAGTGCCATCAAGAAGCTCAGGGTAGCTCAGTGCATCGATTGAAGGAATCAAGTCTAAGGGACCTTAGATCTGTTTGTAGCGTGAAGACAGCCATGACATGGATATAGATGGTTTCTAAGCCCATTGGTTCAGTTCAGTAACCTTTAGAGTTGAGTGTGGAACTTGTAGAAGAAACGTTGCCATAATCCCAAAGAGCCAAGTCAAGATGACAAAAGCTTAAGGAGACGTAGCCCACGATATTCGGGTGAACTCCTAGATTAAATTTGTTGTTATGTGTTGATGTTTATTTGCTGCATTATATGGTTGTTATGTGTGTTTAATATCAAAAAAAACAAATGGACTAAAAGCACTTAAACAGTTAAAATAAATTACACATATACTTGTTTCAAGGAATTAATTCCGCAAATGTCAACATAAGCTAGATCATATATTTGTTAATCTTTGGAGTGGGAGGTTCTTGTAAGCATAACAAGTTATCAAACCCTCATTTCAGATCAGGTTGTATCAGAGCAGGATGCTTGATTGACAGAGAAAAATATTGCTTGTTTGACTTGAAAGGTGTTTAAACAGTACAAAGAATTTGACTGTTTGATTGTTTGTAAACTAACTATTGTTTGAGTTTGCAAAGGTGAAGGGAAAGCTATTGATAGCTAAGTCCAAGAGAGGACAAGAAGGAAGAAGGGCTGAAGGCATTCTCCTTACCCAAAGGACCTCAAGACAATCCATGAAGCACAAGAAGTTTGTTTGCAAAAGGGTTGTTTGAATAAGAGTTTGACTCTACAACCATTAGTTCTTTCAAAGCTTTGTGAATTTTGTTGAAGTTCTTTTGTTCATTTTGATGATGAAAACTTCTACAAGTGATTTTTCAAAATCCTCCTCCTTCACAAGATTCTTTGATGAAGACATGAAGCGAGGCTTGTTCATCATGATGGATATGGTTAGAGAAATGTATGAGAATGACAGGAAGAGCACCAAACTTCAAGAGGAGTTGAATTCCATGAAGGAAGAGAAGCAGTTTCTTTTTGAAAAATTACAGGAAATGGAGAGCCAACTTCATATTGAAAATATGAACCTGGAAAGGATGCATGAGATAGAGACACAACTCCTTGTTGCCAAAGAAGCCTTAGTCAAGTATCAACTTGAAGAAGAGGTAAACAATTCTAGTTTATCTTCAATTTCCTCTAAGAATGTTTATGTTGGCTCTTTTGAAAAACATACAAGAGGCATAGGGTCCAAGTTGATGTCAAAAATGGGCTATGAAGGAAAAGAATTGGTCAAACATGCACAGGGCATTGTTGAGCCAATAATGGTTGAGGAAAGGCCTAAGTATTTGTGTCTTGGTTATGGATAATCTCATGGAGAAAGTTCCAAAGCAGCCACGAAGGAAATTGAAACAATTCCTAGAAGGAGTTTCATTTTAGGTTCTCTACCTCAAGTTTGTAAAGATGGTATTCATGGGGAATGTAATTGTTTGAAACATACTTTGAAAGAAGAAGGTGTTCATAAGCATGCACTCGAACAAGATAGTTGTGAAAGCTCTAAAAGCATTGAAGAGATTGATGGTGTTCCAAAGGGAGCTACTTCTTCATTTGATTCACCTCCTCATGAAGGTAATAAAGGTGAAAGAGAAAGGTATAAATCTGATTTCAATCACATTTCTTTTGATTATGTTAAGCATGATAAATTTCCACATAAGCATTGGAAAAGAATTGCATGTTCCTTTTGTGGTTTGGATAGACATAGTGTTTCTCAGTGTTGGAAGAGAATGACCACATATAGGAAACTTTTGAAGGAAAGAAGGCAAGAATCCAAAGGTCCACTGGACAAGGCAAATCATGTTTTCAAGAAGGTGCACATGTGTTGCACTTATTGCCATAATCAAGGACATATTGCTGAAAGGTGTTGGACTTTGAATGCAACAATGCTTCCACGAAATTTGAAGAAGGTGGAAATAGAGAATGGCAAGAATGGAAAGAAAGTTTCCATAATTGATGTGTTTCAGGATGATTCACATGCTGATGTTGATGTGTAGTTAAAGGAAGCGCCTTTGATGTGGATTGGTAAGAAATGGTTAGAGTTTTTATCCAATTAAAGTTTCATATATTTTGATGTGAAAGGAAATTTATCACACCTATTTGCATTTCTTTGGTAATGGAATGCAAGTTGCAGGATGGAAAAGTTGAGTATGTAGACTCACTTTATTGCAGCAAAATTATATTCATTTCAGCTTTGAAAGTACATGTACATATGATTGAGGATCTTGTACTTATGATTGTGCTTAAGAGAAAGTTGAAGAATCGAATACATACATGAGAATGGTATGTGTGAACCCAAGGATGTTAATGATTTCCTTGTATTTGAACATGTATGTGTAATTGACTTGATGGAAAGCAATCGACCATCATATTATTTTGTTTAAACATGCATGCAATGTCATGTCGACTTGGAAAACTTGATTTGGTATCCAAGATTGTAAAAAGGAGATAATGATGAAGTGTTTCATCTTTGAAAAAGAATCATTAATGTTCTTTTTGTAAATACTTGACTTGAAGGGTCAATTGTCTGAAAAGGCATGTTTTTTTGTCGGCTTGTGATTTAGTCGATCATTTGTATACAAGATGTAAAGACATGATGTGAAATTTGTTTCTTTTGATGGGGCAAGAATTTATGTCGCCAAGTTGTTTTCTTGTATTTTGACAAGATGTCAGAAGAAGATTGGTAGCAGCAAAGGTCTCCATGGAAGTGGCTTGGAATCGATGTTCAACTACCTTTTGTAAATTCTGAATGAGTTCAAGGAAGAAAATTCTTAATAGGAAGACAAGCACATTCAGGAAGGGAAGTGTCAACTACCTTCAAGTTTTGGTTCAAAGGCACTAGCCATGCAAGGCAAGTGTATGGAGGCTGAAAACAAGAGGGTGTTGTACTCTCATCTATTGTACAGATCAGTATATCAGTCTTTTGGGGTCCAAAATATTCCCAATGGGGAGGAGAGATCAACTATTGATCCAGGACCTTAATGATAGCTCAAATTTCAAAGTGTTCAAAATACTGTCAAACCTAAGTGAACGGATAGATCTCGTCTTCCTGATTTCGGTGCTATGAATGGTTTGAAAAACCAACACTGTATGAAGGCATTATCGCAATTTGAAAAGTCCAGTAAACTACAATTTATGGACATTTGACCAAGAATAAATTGATTTTTGAAAATATTAAAAAAGAATATTCCAAGGAATATTCCTTGGAATATCCCTTGAAATATTCCTTTTTGGGTGACCAATCAGGTGTTGACATGCGGCAAGCCCGGAGGCTGCCACATGGCCCTAGAATGGTATTGTAAAATTTTGTTGGGGTCCGACAGAATCGAACCCATGACCTCTGGCAAACCAACATAGCTCTCTACCAACTCCGCTAACATTGTTTCTTAATAGTTATGGGTCACAGTGCATATTTAACTTGTAACAATTTGAGGTTTGGGGTTTAGGACTGCCAGCAGTCCTCGAATACTTTTCACATGAAACTGACGCAAATTAACCACCCAAAAACCATTTACCTATTCTGATACCAAAGTAACCGTTGTTTGCAGTCACATGCAGTTGGGAGTTAACACAATCGCCAACTCAATCCAACATTATCCCTAACCACCGGAGGTTCTACCCATCACATGCGTGCCCGACGGCTAAGCTAATAGTCATCTCTGACAATTTAGTTTGGTGGAGCACTAAAAAGGTGGAATTTCCAAATTTAACTACAGTTAAGTGCAGTTAACCAGATTTAGTGGAGTATCCCTAGGGGACACTGACTAAATGTATTCTAGGAGTTTTTTTTGACCAGAGAGAGTGAAACAAGAGGCTAGCTAGTCTAATTGGAGCCTTTTGAAGCCAATGGAACAATCCAGAGAAGCTGAAGAAGCCATCTTCAAGGAGATTTTCATCCAAGGAGATTTTGGAGCTCAGGGCCACCAGGGGTTGGAGCCAGTTGTGGGAGCTACCAGTACTTGTTCTCAATGAACCAACAGTCATTCCTAAATGAAATGAGCCTTATGAATCCATTTTAGGGGTTTTTAGAAGCATTTGGATACTTCTAAAGGCAAAGATGCTACAGGGAAGTTTTAGGCAGCTTAGTGCCAACTGCAGAGGAAGGCCTAGTTTGGGGATGCAGTGCTCATTTTGAGCAAATGATTAGTCTATTGTTGGTGTCTGATATGTGCTTGAGATAGTAAAAGAGGTTTCAATGACATTTGAATAATTCTGAAGGATTTAGTGCCATCAAGAAGCTTAGGGTAGCTCAGTGCACTGATTGAAGGAATCAAGTCTAAGGGACCTTAAATATGTTTACAGAGTGAAGACAACCATGACATGGATATAGATGGTTTTCTAAGACCATTGGTTCAGTTCAATAACCTTTGGAGTTGAGTGTGGAACTTGCAAAAGAAACTTTGCCATAATCCTAAAGATCCAAGTCAAAATGACAAAAGCTCAAGGAGATGTAGCCCACGATATTCAGGTGAACTCCTAGATTAAATTTGGTGTTATGTCTTGATGTTTATTTGCTACATTATATGGCTGTTATGTGTGTTTAATATCAGCAGAAACAAATGGAATTAAAGCACTTAAACAGTTAAAAGAAATTACAAATATACCTGCTTCAAGTAATTAATTCTGCAAATGTCAACATAAGCTAGATCATATATTTGTTAAGCTTTGGAGTGGGAGGTTCTTGTAAGAATAACAAGTTATCAAACCCTCATTTTAGATCAATCACAAATATGCAACAACTTCTTTTTGTCTTTGTTTTCATTTGCAAGTCTTTCAAGTTGCAACCAAGCTGAGTCAAAATTAGCTTGGTTTTCGTATGTCTTTGTTGAAAATATCAACAAGAAATGCTAAATATAGAAGTGCTAAAAATAGAATTGCTATAAATAGCATTTCTGGATACATTCCAATTTTAGTTAGTCCCTAAACTAAAATTGAGAATTAAAAAACTAATTTTTTCTTAGCAGTTGTTTGAAAAATAATTAATTAATTCATCTTGAGTTAATTAGTTGAAAAGAATCAAATGTGAAGTCTATGTGAAGACATGCAACATTTTCTCCATTGATTGAAGAATTTATCCCTTAGTTAAGGAGATGAGGATGAGTTGTACTTTGAGTTGTAATTAGTTAGCTTAGTTAACTAAGTTAAGTCTAATTAGATTAGTTCCAACAGTCTGTAGAACTAATTGTGAGTTCAGTTAGTTAATGCATGCATGCATGTAACTCTTGCTCTTCAGATAATTGAATATTCTCTCATAAATAACTCATGCATATCAGTTCAGTCAAAGACCCAGTTGAGATCAGATGATGGGACAATGTACTATCAGTTGCAGGAATATTCCTTGGAGGATATCTCTTGCATGCAGAAGGAATTCATTCCTTGAGGATTGCGTAATTCAATTTGAGTTTAGTGAGTTGTATGAGGCCAGAATTCACATAGGTGGCATCACTAGACCCCAGGAAAAACTGCACAAGGAAATGGGAGGCTTAAAGGGTTAAGGGGAGGCATATGTGTTGTCTACTCAGTCTATGAATTGTATTGAGGGATTATACTGAGAGCTGGATAGATTATGAGCTAAAGCTTTGTGTAATCCGGAGATATTTCCACTTGTATGATAATATAGAGATCGGGGTTTTTAGCTGAGGCTTTCCCTAGAGTATTCTTCTATGTTCATGTGTGATTGCTTTCTCTTCATCTATTATACGTGTTCTATTTTATCTTTCTCATGATTGATTAAGCTTCCGCAAAGTTTGTTGTAGAAGTATATCTAGTATTTTGCTTTAGTAGATTGCATTATCATGTGATCTACAGTGGGAATTTATACATCGTATCAGAGAAAAGGTGATCAAAGAAAAGAACAGTATACAAGAAGGGAGAATTTCGAAGTTTCAAGTTACTGATTATAGATATCGAGTTCTTATCACATCTCTAATTTCATCAATGGTAGTAAATAGTTTGAGACTCAAGTATGCCCTTGATGGTAGCTCAAATTATATAGCCTGGAAGGATCGCACGGAAGTGGTATTAGAGGACAACATTTTCAAGGACTTCATTGATCAAGAAGTCCCCAAACCTGTAGCAACTAATGCCCAAGAATTGGCAGAATGGAAGAAATGTGTGGCTAAATCAAGGAGAATCCTCTTGGATGAAGTTCTAGACCACATTGTCTCGAGCCTCCATGGGAATGAAACACTGTTTTCGATGTGGAAAACATTGAAGGATCTATATCAGAATAGCAGTGATTAGAGGAAGCTAGAACTAAAAGACAAGCTTCGGAAAATCAAGTGTGAAAAGGGTGACACAATCTCTACATTCCTAAACAAGCTCACCACCTGCAGGGATGAGCTTGGAAGTGTATGGATCATGACAGTCGATGACAACATGGTGAGTCTAGCTCTCCTCGAACTTCCTAAGAGCTAGCATAGCCACCAAGACACGATAAATGGAAGAGAGAAACTGCCAGATTGGGAACGACTTTAGTCAGATTTGATGTAGGAGGAGATAAGGAGAAGCACCAGAGATGGATCTTCATCAAAGAAAGATGATGAAGAAAATCTAGCCTTAGCAAGTAAGGCGAGGAAAGGGAAAGGGAAGGTGTCCCAATCCAAATCTAGCTCTTCCCATGGTGGGAAGAAGTTTGACAAATCGAAAGTGTGATGCTTTCATTGTCATGGGGTGAGCCATTATGCTATGAATTGTCCACAAAAGAAATCCAAGAAGGGATCCTCGAAGGGATCATATGGTGAGGCATTGACCTCACAATTCGAATTGGATTTTCTCTTACCACATGCATGGTTTCATCCATGGCGGGATGTGTTTGGTACCTGGATAGTGGAGCTTCGTTCCACATGTCTGGTGACAAGAATCTTTTCAGTACCTTGGAGGAGAAGGATCTCCAGATGTGGATCGAGATGGGCGATGATGGAAAATACCATGTTTCAGGTGAAGGTACGGTTGTGTTTCAGAGGGAGCATGGAGATCCTCTGACCCTAACTAATGTAAAGTATGTACCAGGTCTGAAGAAGAATCTTGTGCCCATTGCTATGCTAGAAGATAAAGGCTATGATTTAATCTTTAGTAAAGGAAAAGTATTCTTGAGGAATATTGGCACTGGACAAACCAAGAGAATTGAGATTCAAGTCAAGAATCTCTACAAGCTGGAGGTAGACGACTGTGCTGCATTGAGTTCCAAAACTGAGTTGGTGCAAAGCCAAGATGTTGGAAAGCTATGGCATAGAAGATTGGGCCACTTGCACCATGGGGCCCTGAAGATCATGCAACAGATTTCTAACAGACTACCCAAGGGGAAACTGGAGCAAACAGATACATGCAAAGGTTGTAACCTAGGTAAGTATGCAAAATCTTCCTTTCAGGATTGAGATAGTAGAGCTGGAGAAATCCTGGAGCGAGTTCACTCAGATGTATGTGGACCATTCTCTACAACCTCCACCACTAAGCAAAGGTACTATGTTATTTTTATTGATGATTTTTCTTGTAGATGTTGGATCTACTTTATGCAAAATAAGGATCAGACCTTCTTAAGGTTTTGTGAGTTTAAATCCTTGGTAGCGAAAGAATATGGAAAGAAAATAAGAACCTTGTGAAGCGACAATGGTGAAGAGTATATCTCCTAACAGTTTAAGGACTTCTACGCTACAGAAGGAATTAAACGGGAGTTGACAGCACCCCATAACCCATAGCAAAATGGGGTGGCCGAAAGGAAGAACAGATCGATAGTGGGATCAGCTCAAGCAATGTTGCATGACCAAAGCCTACCACTTCATTTGTGGGCTGAGACATGTAATACAATAGTATACTTGTAGAACAAAAGTCCTCACCTTATATTGGGGATAAAGACACCAATGGATGCCTTTTCCTGGAAGTGACCATATGTGAGTCACTTCTGGATCTTTGGATCATTAGTTTATTGCCATGTGACCAAAGATGCCTGGAAGAATCTAGATCCAACAGCTGAGTTGGGGATACTTGTGGGGTATATTGATACACCCCACAACTATCTGGTGTTCCTGCCTACCAGTCAGAGGATAGTGGTACGAAGAGATCTGAAGTTCGACGAGTAGAGAGCCATGCGAGTATCACTTGAGAGGGAGCTCAAGTTGCATGCAGAGGAGGAACTTTTGATTCCAAAGGAGGAGGAGACTCATACTGATGCAGAGCAAATGCATGCAAAGGATTCAGGAGTGGAGACATCCACTCATGTAGAGTCTTCCAGAGACAGGTGGAAACGTTCAAGGGAAGCTGGCAGGTTGATGCTAGATGTGCGAGAGAATGCGGGGAATCCATCCTCTCAGCGCAAATAGAGGAGATCACCCGAGTGATACAGTGGTTACATGGCCCTAGTTGGGGAGTGTGTAGCGACCGAACCTTTTTCTTTCGAGGATGCAATGTAGCAACCAGTCTGGGTTGGTGCTATGGTAGAGGAGTATGACTCTATCATTTAGAACAGTGTGTGGGATGTTGTCCCAAGACCTGGGAACAAGTCAGTAGTGAGTTCCTAATGGCTTTACAAGGTAAAGCAAGCAGCTGATGGCAGTGTTGAGAAACATAAGGCAAGGTTTGTTTCCCGTAGTTTCTCACAGGTCGAGGGGATCGACTATGATGAGAATTTTGCTCCTGTAGCAAGGTAATCATCTGTCAGATCGATGTTGGTACTATCAGCTCAGATGGGTTGGAAGATCCATCAGATGGATGTGAAGACTACATTCCTCAATGGAAGATTGAGGAAGAGGTGTACATTGAGCAGTTGGAAGGATTTGAGATCTTTGATCATGAGTCGCATGTGTGCCGACTCAAGCGAGCATTGTATGGGCTGAAGCAAGCACCTCGTGCTTGGTACACTAGGATTGACAACTATTTAACCAGATTGGGTTTCACGAAGAGTGAAGCAATGGCGAACCTTTACCACATCATGGTAGAAGGTAAGCCATTGATCATTGTTCTTTATGTTGATGATCTAATTTTGACAAGTAATGGTCAGTTGATCAAGTCTTGCAAGGAGGACCTTGCAAGAGAGTTTGGGATGAAAGACATGGATCTCATGCACTACTTTCTAGGCATGGAAGTGTGGCAGAAGGATGGGGAAGTATTTGTGTCTCAAGGCAAGTATTCCAATGAGATACTCAGGTGATTCCACATGGAGAAGTGCAAGCCCATGCAGACTCCTCTAGCAGGTAACTGGAGGAAGGAGGATGCTACTTCAGGTGAGGTAGTAGCTGCTACTGTTTATCGATATCTTGTAGGTTCACTAATGTATCTAGTGAACACATGACCGGATTTGTGCTTTGCGATGAACTAACTGAGTCAAGCTATGGTTCAGCCTACTAAGTTGTTTTGGAAGGCAGCGAAGCACGTGCTGAGATAACTCAGAGGCACATCTCAGTATAGATTATGGTACAGATGGATAGAGGGAGTGAAGCTTCAGGGCTTCACAGATGTTGATTGGGCAGGGAGTCCATCAGACTGGAAGAGCACTTCTGGAGGAATCTTCAACCTTGGTTCAGTTGCAGTTTCTTGGTACAATAGGAAACATAGGTCAATTTCACTTAGCTCAGCAGAGGTTGAATACATGGTTGCCAATGAGGCAGCATGTGAGACCATTTGGATGTGGAAGATTCTAGTGGGATTGTTTGGTCAGAGGATGGATCTAATTTTGACCTATTGCGATAATCAGAGTTGTATCAAACTCTCTGAGAATGTAGTATTTCATGACCGGTCCAAGGACATAGATATCCGATACCATCATCTTTGAGACTGTGTGGTGAAGAGGATCATGTTGTTGTATGTTTTGACCGAGGAGCAGGATGCAAATATTTTGACTAAGGCATTGTCAAAATGCAAATTCGAGTTCCATAGAGACAGGATTGGGGTGATTGATAATCCCTTTCTTGTTGAGAGGGAGTGTTGAAAATAGCAACAAGAAATGCTAAATATTGAATTGCTAAAAATAGCATTGTTATAAATAGCATTTTGGGTTACATTCCAATTTTAGTTAGTCCCTGAAATAAAATTGAGAATTAAAATTCGAATTTGTTCTTAGCAGCTGTTTGAAAAATAATTAATTAATTCATCTTGAGTTAATTAGTTGAAGAAAATCAAACATGAAGTCTATGTGAAGACATGCAACAGTTTCTCCATTGATTGAGGAATTTATCCCTTAGTTAAGGATATGAAGGTGAGTTGTAATTCGATTTGTAATTAGTTAGCTCAGTTAACTGAGTTAAGTCTGGTTAGATTAGTTCCAATAGTTTGTAGAACTAATTGTGAGTTCAGTTAGCTAATGCATGCATGCATGTAATTGTTGCTCTTCAAATAACTGAATATTCTCTCATAAATAACTCATGCATGTCAGTTCAGTCAAAGACCCAGTTGAGATCAAATGATGGGACAATGTACTATCAGTTGTAGGAATATTCCTTGGAGGATATCTCTTGCATGCAGAAGGAATTCATTCCTTGAGGATTGTGCGGTTCAATCTAAGTTTAGTGAGTTGTATGAGGCTAGACTTCACAAAGGTGGCATCACTAGAACCCAGGAAAAACTGTGAAAGGAAATAGGAGGCTTGGAGGGTTGAGGGAAGGCATATGTGTTGTCTACTCAGTCTATGAGTTGTATTGAGGGATTGTACTGGGAGCTAGATAGCTTGTGAGCTAAAGCTTTGTGTAATCCAGAGATATTTCCACTTGTATGATAATACAGAGATCAGGGTTTTTAGTTGAAGCTTTCCCCAGAGTATTTTTCTGTGTTCATGTGTGATTGTGATGCAGGAGCATCAAGGGCGTTTTTTATTTTTATTTTGTAAATATGTTAAAAGGGGGTGTGATAATTTTTAATATTTTATAAAATAGGAAAATGTGAGGATTTTTGTAAATATCTTTTTATTTAATAAAAGGATATGAGGGAATTTAATTAGTCGAAAGATTTTAGGGATAAAGAGCTATCCTTTAGGGATGTTGAGAGATTTAGGGGTTTGTTGAGGAATTGAAGGGATTGAGCATTTAATTTAATGATTTTTTTAAATTGTATAAATAGGAGTAAGTTTTGAGAGAAGAGGGTAAGGGAGATTGTGAGAGAATTGTGAGACTGAGAGTAGGCTTGAGCAGTAAGGCTGTAAGCCTTCATCAATTGTAAAGGGCCATGTTACACTAAAAAATGTCACCATGACTATTTGCAGTTAGTATGGCTCAATCCACTGTCATACTATCCTCCTTGGCAAGTCTCATGCCTCTGCTCTTCATGTCAAACTTCAAGAAAGAGAGAAAAGTCATTAAAAGTCAATTATCTCTGGTACGCAGTTTCTCTTAGCCTTATATGCGTGTACACAACCCAAGTTCATAATACCTGCGTACTTGTACGCTCTGTATGTAAAGCAATGGGTGCGTACTCCTGTAAAGGTCAAAAGGCGCAAGTTTCACTCCAAAAACGTTACTTGTGGTCATTTCTAGAGCCTTCTAGAAGCTTGTTTGACGTGTATGAAGCGCCTCCAGATGGTTCATGTATCCCTACCAAAGAGGAACTTATCCCATCAAGAGGGGAGCTATCCCATCCAAAGAGGGGCTTATCCCATTGATGGTGGACCTGAATAACTTCCTCTAGAGCACTATAAATACAGGCATTGGGCCAAAGGGAGGGGAGGTTGAAAGCTGAACATTCCTAAGGGTAGATGCTGCTGGAATTAGGACTTCCTTGTAGAAGCTTGTGAGGAGAGATTACCATCATTGCTTGTTCTATTTGGAAGTGGGTGAGCTGATCAGAGTAAAGGAGGACTCTTGTGGACCCCGGGAGGAGCTTGCACAACACCAAGGCTTAGGTTGTAATGGTTCCTTTTGTTACCTTTTAATACAAATTAGTCCATTCTTCTCAACAATTTGTTATTTATGAGTTGTTTCATATACTCCTTGGTCTATATGTTAAATATGTTTTATTTTATGTGATATTCAGGTGCTATTTAATCGTTTGATTGTTAGTGAATGCAGGTTTCGAAGGGAAGGAGGAGCTCATCCGGATCAACGAAGCTGGACTACTACAACAACGTTGGATTACAGGTAGGATCTAAACACTTGATTTCTCATATTGTAAAAGCATATTTAGGGAAGGATTGCTCTTATTTGTCTTGTTTGTCACTAGAAGGTCTTAGGATTCTAGGGAGGTTGGTTGTGTCCGCACTAACGACTCTTTCCGTGTGACAAAATGGCGACTCCGCTGGGGACTCCATGAATGTGTTTGAGTTCTTTTTGATTTGATATTTTGGTCTGAGAAAAATCGATTGTTTTCTGATTTTTGGCTGTCTAACTGTGTATTTGGGTGGGTTAGCTTAGAGTCAAATTAGATTTTTATTTTTCTTAGCTTTGCCAGTAGTACGCAGTCTCTGAGTTAGGCACAATGCGTACTTGTACGCACTGCGTCTTTGTGCACAGGGCATACCCGCGCCTGTGTCAACAGATCACCTGCGTACCCCTGTCAAATTTGAGAAAATTCCATTTTTCCTCTTTTTGCTCTTTAGATTTTGTTTTTAATTTGTTTTTACTGCCCAGATCCATTAGTTTACTGTCAGAGATCTTCACCTGAACTTGTCCCGTTAGTGTCGAGGGTTTTGGTGGAATTCATAGGGATTTTGCCTTAGGGTTTGATTTTTAACTGGTCCTTTAGTGACTTTCGTGTTAGAGGTTGTCAAACTTTGGATCTCCTTGGTTTTGATCAATCCTCTTAGGAGTCGGGCCTGTCATAGAAGTCACCCTTGTGAGAGACCTACCTTTGTGTCTTCTCTTTGCGAATCTCGAAAAGTTTGTTTGTTAAAACCTTGAATTTCATTCTTGAGAAAAAAGAACAAAAATATTTCGATTTTGTTTTTTGGTTAGTTTGTGATTCTGCATGAACTGATCCTTAGTTGCATTTTGACTGAGTAAAACATCCGGGAATTATCCTTGTAGGCTTTTGTCCTCATTATTTTTGCTTTTAGGTAATTTTCCTTTTAATTTGCTTTTGAGTGAATTTGATTCGATTGTATTAGATTTGTTAAATTTGATTTGATAAAATAGTTTTACATGCTTTATTAATATAGAAAAAACACAAAAATTCTTTTGGAAAAAAGTTTGCTCTAGTAGCATTTGTATTCTTTTAGGAGAAAAAGGAAATTTCGTAAAGTAATTAGTGGTCATGAGTTGTGTGTCTTGAAAAGATAAAGAGATTGTTTCTTTGACTGTCTTTGCCAAGAAAGTTGTTTTCTATAAAATTTGCATTTTCCAACTCTCTTAGCTAGGAGATTCATTGAAAAAGAAAAGTAGTGTAAATCATCTTAGGTGCATCTTTGTAGTGGTTGCAAGTCGAGTCTACACACCACCAGTTTCATCTCCACTACCTTTTGTCTTTAAGAAAAACCATAAAATTAACGCTTAAACTAAAATCAAATTAGTAACTTTTATTTACTAGGGCTCTGAAACACCAATTTAGATCAGGCTAGTGTCTTGGAGTAGGAGAGTAATTAACTCTCCAAGACAACAAAACCAAACAAGTAGCTTATCTTGTGATAGAATAAATCCAATTGTTTCATTTGTACTCTAGGAAAGCTCCTCTTAAAGGAGAAGCACGAGCTCATGTCTGAACCAGTGAGGGGATCAATCCTCCCTCGTTGGGAATGACGCCAGACATGCACGTATTACAAACGGTAAACCTCGGATTAACCATTGTCGAGGAGCCAGGGGTCACTTGTCGGTAAACCTTGGATTATTGTCAAGGAGCCGGCAAGGAGATTGAGCTTGATACTTTGCCCCTGCGTGCTGTCGGAGTGTAGACTGTTCCCCCAGGTGCATTTGTTGTTGTTGGTAACCTTAGTGACCATTATCTTTAGGATTCTACCGAGGTGACGGTGGAGGGAAGATCCCACTGTACCTAGAGTAGATGTCGGCTAGACTCACTTGGATTTTCCAGGGAGTTCACTTCACTCGAGACGGTTAAAGTGGAGGAACTTGTGCCGGTCTATTCATTAAGTAGGTTGCGGGGTAACTGTTCCACCCGCCACTTCTGTATTGAATCCGGCGATGTTGGGTTTCATCTCCAACTAGCGTTTTCGGTCTGGAAGGCTACTGTTTGTGCTTGGTTTGACGCCCTAGATTCTTTAGGCATGTGATTCAAATTTGTTTGGTTCTTTAGAGACTTTAGGAGGTTTTCTTTGAGATTTTACTTTGCTTGCGTGTGCAGTAGTTAAAAGTTTTTAACTGTGGCGGAATTACCGAGACAGTCCCGTCGACTTCGGGGCAAGTCTCCTGAGGTTGTTTCTGTGGCCGAATTGTTGAGGAAATCCCGTAGACTTCGGGGTGAACCTCCTCAAGACGTCCCGAGTCATTACGAAGGTTTGAAAGTCCTTGTAACTCCTCCTAGTGGCAGTAGAGTAGGTTCACCTGAAGAAGGAGAGTCTTCGTTGGTAGTCCATCAAGATTACCAAAGTCTAGAAACAGGTTATAATCCTGAAGCAGTTGCAGTTTCCAAGCTTGCTGGTAGTTTTTCATATGCTAGTGATATAGGCAAAGAACCTGAAGTATCTGAACCTATTACTCCAACTTCTAGTGTACCAGATTCACCTAGGGTAGAAAGGGTCATCACCGAAAATCTTCCTACTGGTTTGATAGCTATTGAAGAACTTGCTCCAGAGGAAGAATTAGGCGTATCTATCCTTGAAGATCAACCTACTATTTATCTAAGGGAGCGTGAATCTATCTTTTACAGTCCTCCTAGAAGTACTACTTGGTACCTTTCGTTAACCAATTATTTAGACAACTCAGGGATAGGTTTTTCTCCACCTCGAACTCCTTTTCCACCTGGAGGTATTTATACTCCTGTAAATATGTCTGGTCAGTCGTCCGTGTTCACTCAATATCCCGAATCTTTCTTACACGGCGGTCCTTCTGTTCCCACCGGGTATCAGTCACTTTCTGGTACCTTTGCGGGGGCATCTCCTCAACCCATTGATCATGGGTTATTAGCTGGAAACAATGGTAATAAACCATTGGGTGTAGAGGACATTTACATGATGTCAGGTTCAGTTCCCGTTTCTCAACCTCAAGGTGGCCAATTACCGCATGGGAGGCAGCCTCAGTTAATGCCTGGGGGGCAACCTCAAGGTATGCAAATCGTGTTTGGGGGGCAACCTCAAGGCCAGTATGTACCCATAGTACAATACATGCCTCAAGGTCAACCCCAGCCTCAATATGTACCCCAGGGTCAACCTCAGTATCAATATTTACCTCAAGGGTATCAACCTCAAGGTCAAGGTCAACCCCAGTATCAGTATTTACCCCAAGGTTATCAACCTCAAGGTCAATACTCGAGTCAAGGTTATCAACCACCTCAAGGTCAGTCATATGTTCAAGGTATGGGAAATGTGCCTTTCAGTTATCAATCCTATCCTCAATCCGGTTATGGATCTCAGTATCCTCAACCTGTTACGGGTCAATACCCCGGAATGATAGTGTGGGATACATCACAAGGTCAACAGGTGTTGCAGCCAAGTATACAGTTGTTACCTCAAACTGGACAACCCGTAGTTTCTGGTTCACCCCAGCAACCGCAACCTGTGCAGTCAAATGTTCAAACTTCTGTAACTTCGGTAGTTACTCAGCCGCTAATTGCACCTAGTACTCCATCTCAAATGACTGCTGCAACTACCGCAACATTTACCGCACTTACTTTTGGAGTATCGACAACTCCGGTTTCTACTGTCTCTGCAACCACTCCTCAGACATCTTTACCGTTGTCCCGATCTACGATTCAAACCATGGTCCAGATGCCTGTAGGGCAGCTTGGTTTAAGTACTGTTGTAACAAGTCAACCTCAATTTACTTATCAATAGTACCAGGGACAGTACCAATTCGGTCATGCTGTCCAACAACTGGTTTACCAGTATCAACCGTATCCTGGGTACATTTATCAACAACCTCAGCAACCCCAGTACGGTCCGGTTAATCCTGGTTTTCCAGGAGGATATAATATCCCGAACACGATTCCTATTCCTAGTTATCCTGGATATCCTCCTCCTGGAACTGGTATTGTGACCCAGATTTTTAGAGATCCTAACCGGCAATTACCGTTTATCGCAACTTTGGATTTACCCGACTTGACGCGCCTAACGAACGATCCAATACAATATCTTCCATTTTCGCCACCAATGCCAAATAAGTTGCCCAGTGATATACCCAAGTTCGAAGGTAAGTCTGGAGAGGATCTGTCCAATCACGTGATGACTTACCACCTCTGGTGTGCTTCAAATTCTATCTCGGATGATTCGATCCGCTTACGTCTTTTCCAGCGTACGCTCATTGGTCTCGCGGCCAAGTGGTACATTGAGTTACCACGGGCCTCTTTTTACAATTTTAGACAGTTAGCTACCTCGTTCCTAACTCATTTTCAGTTGCCGGTTAGATACGATAATGGTACTGAGTTATTAACTTCATTAAAACAATCGACGTCCACTTATATTTCCGATCATATTCATGAATGGAGACGTCGAAGACATTTAGTGAAAGTTTTTATCCCGGACCAAATCTTAGCTAAATGGTTTGTAAAATCATTATTACCGAAGATTACTGAAGATGTAGCTAAGGCCGGAGTAGTTACTGAGGAGCAAGTCATTGCTCAAGCCCAGTACCTTGATTTAGTTTACACTCAGTCGGGTACGTTGCACAAGAAGATCCCAGATCTTCCTAAGTCGAATCAAATCGTTGCTACTCCTTCGGGGTCTCATGCTGCTGATGGCATGATTGGTACGGTGAATACTAAAAGTAAGAAGAAATCCTCAAAGAATTCTTCTCCAATAATAACCTTACCAGACTCCCCGACAGGAGAGTCTTCTCCTGAAATTACCGCCGACATTCACGCTGTAGAGTCATCTACGGCTAAATCAAAAAACGGTGGTAAAAAGAAAGGCAAGAAGAAGGATAAAGCAGACAAGGCTCCAAAGGATAAAAAAGAGAAGTCGAAATCTAACGACGAAAAGCGCAAACCTCGCTATCCTTGTTTAATTTGTGAAGAAGATCATTTCACAAGAGATTGCCCTCATCGGGCAGAGGTTGTGAAAATCGTTAAAGGTTCCCCAACTCCTGCTGTTTTGAAAGATCCATTTCCAAAGCAGGAGAGTAAAATGATAGGTTCTTCCTCGAGTGCCAGTGAAGAACCCATATTGATGATGTCTCATGTACGGATTGCGACTCGATCGCAAGATTATGGTAGTAAGAATCCTGTTGATGGCAAAGAAGCAGAATCTTCTCATTCTAATCCATCAACCTCAGCTCCCGGTTCCGATCCACTACAGATCGAGAAACCTAACCCAGACTTGGTAATCAAACCGCCCGCCAAGGGTATACTTCGAAAGTCTGCTTTCAATCCACATGCGAGAGCAGCTCAGAATTATAACATTGTTGAGGATTTAGCTATTTCACCCTCAGCAATGTCGGCTTTGGAAGTGCTGCAATCATGCCCAGCACAACGAATATTACTCTTGTCGGCTATAGGAGGTGTTGATATTCAGGACCCGAACCTGATAATCTTTGATCTAGAAAATAGTACACCACGTCTCCCTCATCAAATGGCTTTCCAGATTCCAGTGATAGTAAAAAACAGGCCTATTCATCAGACTGTAATTGATGAAGGAGCTTCTACGTGTATTATGTCGATTCAGTGTTGGAGATCGCTTGGTTCTCCTTCACTGAACCAATCCCTGACGATTCTTAAGGCCTTTGATGGCCGTGGGTTCCATCCGTTTGGCATTCTACAGGATTTGCCTATAGGGGTTGAAGGAAAAACCGTTAGTCTGGATGTGGAGGTGGTTGATGCCCCTCTAGACTACAACCTTCTTTTGGGTCACAGTTGGTCTTACGCTATGACAGTGGTCGTGTCATCGGTCTTCAGAGTTATAAAGTTTCCACACAATGGTAAGATCGTAACGATAGACCAGCTGGCTTACTTTTCATCCGACCCAGCCTCTTCAGAGAGTATCCAGCATGTCGGTAAAGCGACTATCCCTTACAAGGATGTTGGTGTAGGATTAGTTAAAGATTCTGGTTTACTGGGAACTTTTCCTTTTCCTTCGATCAATGCAGACCCTTCATTCACTTCCATTCATATGATCACTTCAGACACTATTATTTACGATGATCCTTGGATTGTCCCATCTGAATCTGAGATAGACTCATTCGGTCATGCCATGCCTTTGAGTCCATATGAAATTGCTTATGAAGCCGTGCAATCTTTTTCTGACTCGCGTTCAACCCAACTCAACCAAATGAATGTGGTCCGTGAGGAATCACTTTTCACATCAACCTTAGAATGGATAACGTTTCCTGAAGTCGTGTCATCTGACGAACAACTTCGTGAAATCCTAAGTGTAGACGATCTACCATAGGAAGATCTTCATCATAGATCTTCATTTTTACCTGAGGGTTATGACTTTGAAAATGATTTTTCATCAATTTTTACAGCTGAATATGTCAAGGATGCTCAGAATCCCATGAAACATCCTGATTCAGAGTTGAATTTGGGAAACATTTCCCAAACTATTGCCATTGACATCTCAGTTAAAACCGGAGTTATTGAAAACATTCATATAGGTGCCTCGTGTACAGATAACGAAATTCAAACATACAAGGTCCTATTTCAAGAATTCTGCGACGTTTTTGCCTGGTCCTATGAGGAAATGCCAGGAATTGATCCCTCCATTGTTGTTCATGAAATCAAGACCTACCCAGACGCTAAACCCGTTCGGAAACGTATGCGTCAGATACACCCTAGGAAAGCGGCTGCGATTAAAGCAGAAGTCGAGAAGTTGTTGAAAGCAGGTTTCATTTATCCGATCCCGTTAACGGATTGGGTATCGAATATTGTTCCGGTTAACAAGAAACAAGGAACAATAAGAATATGTATCGACTATAGGGATATAAATCGTGCTTGTCCAAAAGACAACTATCCCACGCCCTATATCGATCAAATAATTGATGAATGTGCCGGCAGTGAAATATTTTCCTTTATGGACGGTTTTTCCGGTTACAACCAAATCAATATTCTACTTGCCAATCAACCAAAAACGGCTTTCATTTGTCCCTGGGGGACATTTTCTTACTGCAAATTACCTTTTGGACTTAAGAATGCCAGAGCCACTTTCCAACGGGCAATGTCTTACGCGTTTCATGACATCAAACACATTGTGCAACCGTATCTCGATGATTTGCCTGCTCATTCTTTACATCGAGATGATCACCTCGTCCACTTACGCGCTATTTTTATGAGGTGTCGGCATTATCGAATTCGGTTGAACCCACACAAATGTGTCTTCTGCATAGAAGTGGGACGATTTCTAGGATTTGTCGTTTCAAAAGCCGGTATCCGCGTCGATCCCTCGAAGGTCGAAGCCATCATCAAATTGCCTCCTCCTTCGAGTTTGCGCCAACTCCAAAGTTTGCAGGGGAAAGCAAACTTTTTACGTCGATTCATTCCTAACTACGTCGAGGTTACAAAGGGTTTCACCCAGTTGTTGAAACAAAACGCTCAATTTTCTTGGGATGAGATAGCTAAGAAATCTTTTAATGCACTTAAGCACGTGTTGACCCATGCACCGTTGCTGCATCCTCCCAACTACAACCAGGACTACTTTTTGTATCTCGCCGCCTCCCACTCCACCATTGGAATGGTCTTAGTTCAGGAAGACGAATTCGGAACGGAACATGTGATATATTACCTTAGTCAAACGTTGAATCCAACCGAGCTAAAGTACTCGCATGTGGAAAAGTTGGCACTGGCAGCCGTTCAAGCTGTCCAGCGATTTCGTCACTACATTCTTCTCCGTAAAACTATAGTGATTTCGGATTGCAACCCTATGATCTATATTTTGACTAAACAATTGCTAGGGGGCAAGTACTCCAAATGGATTGTTATCCTGCAGGAGTTCGATTTGGAGTTCGAAAAGTCCAAGTCTAAGAAATCCTTAGTTTTTGTCGAGTTAATGTGTGATTTCCCGCGTGCTGACACAGAAACAGTGGCAGAGGAGCCCATTGCGGACGAATCTTTGTTTCTTATCAGCACTTTAGATCCGTGGTATGGGGATATAATTGTTTATCTCCAGACCCAATCCTTTCGGCCCGAAGCTTCAAAGTCGGAATGTCAGAAAATTCGATTCCAGTCCCAACAGTACAAAATTATTGGAGATACTCTTTATCGTCGTGGGGCGGACTTGGTTTTTCGTCGTTGCTTAACTCATGAAGAGGCAGAAAGGGTTTTGAATGACTATCATTCTGGAGCATGTGGCGGTCATATGTCTGGGTATGCCACAGCTCAGAAGGTGTTGCGTGCTGGCTATTTCTGGCCGTCCATGTTTAAAGATTGTATCATTGCGGTCCGGAAATGCCACAACTGTAAAATGTTTGATCGCAAGATGCGCGCACCACCTGCTCCTCTCCACCCTATAATTGCCGTTGGTCCTTTTGCTAAATGGGGTATCGATTTTATTACATGTAACCCTCACTCGACCGGGGGGCATGCGTATATCATCCTTGCGGTTGATTATTTTACTAAGTGGGCGGAGGCGATGCCTACATTCGAGGCAGATGGCAAGATAGCTGCGATTTTCGTATTCAATCATATTATTGCTAGGTTTGGTGTCCCACAAGCGATAATCACTGACCATGGACGCCATTTTCGAAACATTATGATGACCGAACTTACAAGCCAGCTTGGTTTACGTCATGATAGTTCTACTCCTTATTATCCTCAAGCAAACGGTTTGGTTGAATCCATCAACAAAGTTCTAGTTATCATGATCCGATGAATCATTGGTATTCATCGGTCGAATTGGCATAACATGTTATTTTCAGCGCTTTGGGCGTACCGAACCTCAGTAAAAACATCAACAGGGTTCACTCCTTTCCAACTAGTTTATGGTTTGGAAGCAGTGTTGCCCATTGAATGCGAAACCCCATCACTTCAAATGGCTATCGAATTACTCCCAGCTACTTCCGAAGAGGAGAAGTGTCTGTTATACTTAGCTAAATTAGATGAGACTCGACGTGATGCTGCTTTGGAAATCGAGACTCGCGCAAAAAGGATGAAAGCTTAGTATGATCGTAACGTGACCCCTCGTAATTTTTCGGAAGGAGACCTAGTGCTATTATATGATCAAGCTAACGATAAATTAGGTGCTGGAAAATTCGTTCCCATGTGGCATGGGCCCTACATTGTCAAGCGAAAGCTAGCAAAAGGGGCCTATGAGCTGGTAGATTTTGATGGGGACTCTTTGGGTAAGCCCAGAAATGGACTTTACCTAAAGAGGTATTATGCTTAAATGGTGGGTATGGAGATTCAGTTAGTTTAGTTAGGTTAATTTTTCTTTCTAGCTGGTATGTTTGCTTAGTTTAGACAGTGTGCTTAGCTTAGAGAGTGTGTTTTTCGTCGTTATTCTGGCTTATCTTGGTTTTACTCTTGATATTGCAGATGTCGACGCCTCTCCAAACGTACATTGGATTTGCTGATGGTGCTTGTCGTAGTACACGGAATATCTCTTCCACAGCTTGGGTTATCTATTCGCCCTCTGACGAGTTAGTTTCTATGCATGGGGTGAGCCTCGGTCAAACAACAAACAACATTGCAGAATACAGTGCAGTGATTGAACTATTATCTGAATCTATTTCATTTGGGATTCGGAGTTTGATAGTGAGGTTAGATTCTGAACTCGTTGTATTACAGCTTAATAGAGTCTATGCCATTAGAAATCCAGTGTTATTAAGATTGTTTTTGAGGGTGCGTCTCTTGGAACGTGAATTTGATTACATTGAATATCAGCATATTCCAAGGTCGTTAAATACATTAGCAGATGCAATGGCGTCTCGAATGTTAAATAGACATTTGTAACAATCATAAATGTAAATTTATAAACATTTCATCACACATGTTTAACAAAATAAGCCGGTAATAATGATATATATAGATAGGAGTGTGTCAAAAATATACATCGTCTTCGATCATAGGTTGAAAAACACCTTATGATCGGCAAAAATGATAAGTACAAAAAACCAAAAATGTCACATGTGTCTACAAAAGTGACTAGCCAATCACTGGTGGTGCTCTCTATACGAGACCACTGCCCGCGCTACCCTACACAGGAACCTCCTGAAAGGTCCTGGGACTGCGACCACATAGCGCTGAAGTCGGATAGGAATGTCGTCTATAGTCGTCTCTGGTATACCCGCCGTCAGACGCTCTAGATCCTGTTCCAGCTCGGCTAAGGTCTCTGCGGCCGCATCCTGTGGGGCTGGTGCCGGTGCAACTGGTACTCTTCTCTCAAAAGCCCGGAGATTGGCCGGACGCCGTGGGCCTACATCTGCATTTTGAAAATTTGTCACTGTCAGTTTTGAGACGATATATAAAAAAAAAAAAAAAAAATAGATAATTTAAAAAACTTGTGAAAAATGAAGTACCTCTGTCGTCCCATTGTTCTCCCTGTGGAAGAACCATGTCCGGATCATTGCGAAAATCCATTCCGGCATAAGGAAAATCCTGAATCGCAAAGACCTGGCTCTCCAGCCAGTGAAAGTAACCATCAGGAAATCGAACAACTGCTGCTCCCTCATCAGGATGCCGGGCCATTACCGCAACCCATCTCGTCAACTTAGGCTCCCGAGGAGGCCCAACTGGAACTGTAAGATGCTGGGGGATCAGCATTGGAACTCTCTCTAGGGCAAAGCTCACAACTAAAGGCCCATATCCAAAGGTCTTCAGTTGTCCGTTCTTTGCCCTGGTTAGTTGGCCCTTCATATTGGCCAACACAGCATCGCACCAGTTGAAAATGGTGCCTCAGAAGCAATCTATAGCCATCCGCATTTGGGAACCAGTGGCTATGTGCAAAGCGGCAGCGCCGCAAAGTCTGGTAACTGTAAAGGCAATTACCATAAGTTCAGGTCGGGATATGTATTTGATTTCTATCCCCTTATCCTGGTTTTGATTGTTGCACTACTCTAGCCGAAGACTAGCAAGGGATTGGCCAGCCGGCCTAGTCCCGAATAGAGAGAGTTGCTCGCCCCTGTTAGGAAAGCCAATGAGAAAATATATGTCGGAGGGCTCTATCTCGAGCTGGTGCTCTCCGATGTAGAAACATTGATCCTAAATATTCCACCTTTCAACCAGCCACTCTAAGAATGGCACCTGGGCCCTCATGCCAGGTATGGCCCAGTACTTGTAGAGACCGCATGCCTTTAAAGCATCAATGGAAGGTTGATGACCTATTGCGGCCAAATTGACATCTTCGTGTTCTCTTTCACGCCAATCTAGCATGGTGGGAAATCTACACACCAAAAAACATTGATTAGAATTCATAAAATAAAAATTTGATGGTTGATTTTTGTGTTTGGGGTTTGAAAATCCGCTTTACGCGGAGTACGCACCCCGCGTTTAGAAAATAGAGCGGCGGGACGTAGCTGTTCTGAAGGTGGGCTGCGTACTCCGACCTTTTTCCCATATACGAAAATGTCGGGGTACGCAGGTCGCCCATGGGGCACCTGCGTCCCCCAAAAAGCGGACTCTAAAACCCCAAACCCTCCAAAAAATCAAACTAGAACTTGAAATGAAATTCTAAACGGATGAAATTGAAGAGGAGGATGTTGTGAAATACCTGAAAGAGACAGCGCTCGATTCTGATGGTCGGATTCTCCGCAAAGTCCACGGGAAGTTTCTTGCCAAAAGGCCTTTTCTCACCCTCAACAGTAAAATGGTAAAAATGACATGGTAAAAAGTCTTTTTATAGGTTTTTTGGATAAATGAATGCTAAGTTTGTTTATTTTTTACCATGAAAGGATATTTTTCAATGTATTTTTTCCCATCTTAAACAGGTATGAGTAATGTGTTGTTTTTGTGCAGGACAAAAGGAATTTAGGGTAAAATCATCATTTTTCACGAACCAAGACATCAGAGTCATCTTTTAAGCCCTTTTCTGACTCCTAAAACATGAAAAGATTGCCGAGCGTTTCTTTTACACTCGTTAAAATGGAATTAAAAGACGGTCCCCTTATAGCTCTTTTCTGACCGTAAAAAACAGGAAAAGATTGCCGGGTTTTTGTCATTTCAAATTCGATACTGGAAATAAAACGACATGCCTCTGATCGCTTTTTACTTTTCAGGTCAAAGGCATTAATCATGAAAGTACTCCTTGGTCGCAAGATCAAGCGGTTCTCTCAGGTATTATTTTATACTTTTTCGGGCTTGGGAGACACAAACTTACGAAAAAGTTTACCTTGGAGTCTCCTTTAGTTTTTTCAGACTCTCTAAAAATGAAAAACGCCGAGTTTCTCCTATACTGGACTCGTTAAAATTTCACAGTAAAGGACCTGTTCGATTACAAACAGGAACGGACCACTCCTTCTTAGGGTCCGAATCTAAACTAAGTTGGACTCATCCAAAGGATGATCTTATAATCAAGCATATGTTATCCTCTTCAACCTTGTAAAAAATAAAGAGGTACTTGCCAGAAATGGTGGGGGAAAAGAGAGAAGAATGAACCTATTTGTCATCCTTTGTTACAGAAGAACCTTATCACCGCTTTTGAACACGACACTTTTCATTCACCTGGGTTGGGAAATCCTTTTCCTTAAAGTTGATCAAACCACTTTGAAAGTCTTCAATCGTTTCCGGGTATTAACTTTGGGTCAATCGTCACCAAGCCATCTGTCGTGTCGTTATGTGTTCAAGAGGTCTCTGCAAATAAACCATTCATATGCAAAATACTTGTCATCCATTTGACCATCCCTGAGTCAGTCCTTACAGTAACATTTCTTCAACTTGAACAATGATTTCGTGTTGTGGGCTTACCTGCAACGGGTCGCTTTCTATCAACATCAGCACATTATCTAGAAAGATGACTTAGAAATCATCAGTACCTTGAAGTCTGCATGCATCAATGGCAGGTTTCTCGCCTTTGACGAGAGTTTACATAATTGACTTTCGATCAAAGGATTCCGTGATGTGTTCGACATCAACCCATTCATTCACATTTCATGGATTGTACTGGGTACTTTGAGAACCATTGACATTACTGGTGGTCTCTCTCACACTTGTTAACGGTTTACATCATTGACCGGTAATCAAGTGGTTTCTACCATGCTTGACATCAACTCATTTATTCGCATGGATAGAATCGTACCAATTCGGGAAGTAGAAATGAAGACCCTGGATCTAGTTTCCACCATCCAGGCTGCGAGGAGTTTTGTATTCATTATATAGTAGATTAATCATAAACAGATGGCTGCGTCCATACTGTGTCTACAAAAGTCTATGATTGTGATGTACTGCAAAATCATTCTTATATCAGAGCAGTAGTTAGATTGTTAGTTAAAGTTTTCAATCTAAGTATTGGAATGCCTACCTCAGTGATGATATCACCTTATATATGTATTTTTTGTTGAATATTTGCAGGTTCTGACTGGGCTCTCCGCAAGATACTCCTTGAAATGATAAAGTACTTCACCCTTCCTAGATCATATAAAACCCTAATCTACTACAGGCTTCACACTTTAGGGGGCAATCTGTTACACTAAAAAATGTCACCATGAATATTTGTAGTTAGTATGGCTCCATCCACTGTCATACTATCCTCCTTGGCAAGTCTCATGCCTCTGCTCTTCATTTCAAACTGCAAGAAAGAGAGAAAAGTCATTAAAAGTCAATTATCTCTGGTACGCAGTTTCTCTTAGCCTTACCTGCGTGTACGCAACCCAAGTTCATAATACCTGCATACTTGTACGCTCTGTATGTAAAGCAATGGGTGCGTACTCCTGTAAAGGTCAAAAGGTGCAAGTTTCACTCCAAAAAAGTTACTTGTGGTCATTTCTAGAGCCTTCTAGAAGCTTGTTTGACGTGTATGAAGCGCCTCCAGATGGTTCATGTATCCCTACCAAAGAGGAACTTATCCCATCAAGAGGGGAGCTATCCCATCCAAAGAGGGGCTTATCCCATTGATGGTGGACCTGAATAACTTCCTCTAGAGCACTATAAATACAGGCATTGGGCCAAAGGGAGGGGAGGTTGAAAGCTGAACATTCCTAATGGTAGATGCTGCTAGAATTAGGACTTCCTTGCAGAAGCTTGTGAGGAGAGATTACCATCTTTGCTTGTTCTATTTAGAAGTGGGTGAGCTGATCAGAGTAAAGGAGGACTCTTGTGGAACCTGGGAGGAGCTTGCACAACACCAAGGCTCAGGTTGTAATGGTTCCTTTTGTTACCTTTTAATACAAATTAGTCCATTCTTCTCAACAATTTGTTATTTATGAGTTGTTTCATATACTCCTTGGTCTATATGTTAAATATGTTTTATTTTATGTGATATTCAGGTGCTATTTAATCGTTTGATTGTTAGTGAATGCAGGTTTCGAAGGGAAGGAGGAGCTCATCCGGATCAATGAAGCTGGACTACTACAACAACGTTGGATTACAGGTAGGATCTAAACACTTGATTTCTCATATTGTAAAAGCATATTTAGGGAAGGATTGCTCTTATTTGTCTTGTTTGTCACTAGAAAGTCTTAGGCTTCTAGGGAGGTCGGTTGTGTCCGCACTAACGACTCTTTCCGTGTGACAAGCCACGACATTGAAACATCTGGCCAGAAAAAGTTGTAAGTCATTGTTTTGTTTCAGTTTATATACATTGATTGGTTGTGCAATTATATATATTTCTGGTCAAATGGTAGAGGTATCGATTGTTAAAAATCGACCAAAGGAAGCCTGCAATAAGAGAAATTGTGATATCGATTTATATGTTCAAGCTAAAAAGATCGATATTTATATAACAATTGTCCTCTGTATAATGAGCTTATCTATGTCAAGGGAGTAGTTATGTTAAATCGATTTGAATTTGATTATTAAGGGAAAGAGGAGAGCGCCAGTAATTGTGAAACCCGTTCTGCATGTTTGATAAGTGTAAAAAGTGTTAAACCTCTGCGTAAAGAGGTATTTTAATGCATTTTAAAATTCACAGTTTAGTGAGAAATCCAGTGCGCTAAACTATGTTATGTTAGACTGAGTGATCGATAGCAGAAATCGCTATCTGTTGATGCGTTGAGACCATGGTTGAACTGCAAGGCAAAAAGAATATAATACTGTGAATTGAATGTGTTGAAGGAATGCAGGAACAGGTGTCGACAAGGAAAATTTTAAGGATGGAAAATTTTCTTGAAGTTTAAAACATTGGCGAATCTCACTAATCCCTAATATGCAAATTATAAATGTTTATTGATATATTTGTAAAATTAATCAAATTTATAATTATTTTATATATAGTCTCTCTATAATGTTGGCGATTTTTAAGGTAAAATAATTTTATATTCTAAAATTTGGGCGAATCGTCTTTTATAAAATTGGAAATTGGCGAATCTTTTTTGTGGAAAAATCATGCAAAATTAGCCCACTGGGCGAACATTAGCCCCTAAAATTTTCCATGGGTGTCGATTCTCTTGGCAGAGGATTAGATGAACGTCAATTGGATAATGATTTGGAAAGTCGACTTTATGAAAAGTGTTAAACTAAACAGGGTCATTTTTATATGCGTTAATCAAATTGTTATGCGGTAATACAGAACAATAGCAGTTTAAATCGATCTCATCCATAGAGGATTTTGATGCGTTGTTTTATGTGGATCAGTATTTAAATTGTTAATTGCAGAAATCGATGGATTTATATTAGTTTGCAGCTTGTAAAAGTTTTTGAACAAAGCGCAGATTCGATTCAGTGGAAATTCGAAGCATTGATTATGAGTGTTGGAGGTTGAAAGTCGATTTTATCAGAGAAAGAATCAGAACGCTGCAATAAAGCATTTGCAGAGTTGAAAAAAGACCGGATTTGAGAGCGGATGTGTAATTTCAAAAGCCGATTCATGCCATGATGCGTTGAAGGTAGAGAGCGGAGTTCACACATGAGGGCATATTGAAGGCGCTGAGACTTAAGGTCTTTGACTGATATTGGAGCAAGAATGCTCTTAGGAAAAGCGTTTACAGGTATGAGTAGCATCGTTTCTAATTTAAATGAATAAATTAGTGAGGCTGCGTTGAATTCAGTTAATTGAAGATTGACCATAGAAGTGACGATATAAAAAGGGTGGAATAGTATAATGCAGTCAGACATTATAGAAGTTCAACACTGTTGAAGACATATATTGCTACTATGGATGGAAGCGTTGAACGCACAATTGAGATTGCCAGTGGGTGAAAATTGCCGTGTATTGAAGTTTGAATTGGGTAATTGTTTGAGGCGCGTGTTATCATATACATGAGTTTAGAAGATCCTAGAGATTGCAAGCTCTAGGCTTGCGTCAAATTTTGGTATCAGAGCTTGGCTCTGTTGAAATGAAGAATGTTTGTTGAACTGAATGTATAATGAAGATCAGATTTTAAATCTGAAATGCAGTATATACAATTGCAAGTGAACAAAATGCAGGCAAAGGAGATCAGATTCTAATATGACAGTCAAGCAACCAGAATGCAGCTGAATGAAGGAAGAATCGTGCAGGTATTGTGTTTGGTTAATTTTGATTTGAGTTTTACTGACAAATAAATGGATTGAGGATTGATGGTTGCAGCAAAGAAGAAACTCAGCAAAGAAGGAATTATTGCTGACAGCTGAAGTTTGCCGGATAAAGCCAGAAGATTGGAAGAGAGGATCAGATTTTAAAATCTGATTGACAGTGAAATTTCGCAGAGGAAGCATAAAGATTTGTTGGAACAGATTTGCAGAAGTGGTGAGATTCTGAAGGTAACTGAAGTGCAGGTGGATGGAAGGACAAGATCAGACGAGATCTTGGAGGTAAGATGATATGTTTTTGAAGAATAGAATATTGTAGTCTTTACATTGAAATATTATTGCAACTAACAGATAAAGGAAGATGGTGAAAGTTTCTAAGTGAAAACATAGAGGTGGCAGAACCTTGAGGAAATCCAATAGAGATTGTATAAGGAAGACAGTTGTGAATAGGCAGATGAGTTGAAGCCAAGAAGAGCAAAGAGAAGTGCTCAAAGGAGGTTCCGGAGATTGAGAACCAATTGCTTGCCAAAATACTGAGTGAGGAGAGCTTGGTGAGGTAAGTGGTGGCAGGACAGGACTTGCTGCTGAAAAGGCTTAGTGCAAATCATAGTAAAGTGAGTGGGGACTCATAGAAATGGAAAGTGACAGTCATAACAGAGGTTCTGAAATAAACCACAGTAGAGGACAAAAGGAGAAGGGTGCCAAGGCAATTGGCATACAGAGACAGTTAAGCAAAGAGGAATATGAGAGGGAGAAGGCTGAGATAGCAGTTCAGCTTGACGTGTTAATGGAGATGTTGCAAAGAAATGAGGAAAACCAGAAGCATGGTTATGTCATAAGAAAGAAGCTGAGGTGGCAAAGACTACAAGAGAAGTGGAATCATCAGGTAAATTTGCAGTTGATAAAGGAACTAAGGGAACTTGAATAGGTTGTAGATGTCAGACAGAGGTTAGAGAAGCTCGAAAGAGTTGAGCTACAACAAAATGAAGATGCTGAAGAAGATGTTGAAGTTTCGTTATGTTACCTAGAGAGTGGACCATTACTTTTTGAAAGTGATGAAGAGCTAGAGGAGTTGAATCATATGAATGATTCGAAGCAGCCCGAAGACTTGATGACTGAAGCATCAAATAAGACTGTAAGGCCTTGTGATTTAAAAACTAATGATTTGTGTGTGATTGCAGGTTTGGAAGAAGAGGAAGAACATCTACTGAAGGATGTTAAGGAAGATTTAGGAGAAGAAAGGGCATGTGAGGAAATGGAAGATCGTGTAAAATTTCCAAAGTCCACTCCAAGTAAAATCATTGAGTTATATAGAGAATTAGACTTTCAAAGGAGGAAATTGGAAGAAAATAAGATGAATGTCCAGGATAGATTACTGATGAAGGATGACAAAGCAATTGTCATAAAAGAAATTGCAGATGATAAGCAAAGGAATGTTGCAGAGGGAAAGGAAGATTGGGAGGCCGCAACATTCATATTGACAACTAGAGCAACATGTGAGGTGACATTTATAGTAGCAGCAGCAGAAAAGGTGCAAAACAACTGTAAGGATGAAAATGAAGGAATCAAAACAAGTTAAGAACAAGCAAGAATGAGAGTTCAGCAATCAAGAGATGGAAATAATCAGCAAACAGAGGACATACTGGACAGAGAAATTGAGTTGATAAGGAGGTTGATGATAAAGACATCCCAGAGAAAGACAGCTGAAAGAAAGAAAAGGAGCGACAACAAGAGAATGACAGTGAAAGATTGCAAGAGCAGAGCAAGTGGAGCCCTACAACACAAAATATGGAAACCTGGAAGACAACAGCGATGACAACAATAGTAAAGCAATCGACAAGCATGGTAAGATTACAAAATAAAATTTGGGATCCAGGAGGAGATATCCAGACTTATGACCAGGTGGTCATAAATTTTCTTACATGGGGAGTCTGATGCAGGAGCATCAAGGGCGTTTTTTTTTTATTTTGTAAATATGTTAAAAGGGGGTGTGATGATTTTTAATATTTTATAAAATAGGAAAATGTGAGGATTTTTGTAAATATATTTTTATTTAATAAAAGGATATGAGGGAATTTAATTAGTGGAAAGATTTTAGGGATAAAGAGCTATCCTTTAGGGATGTTGAGAGATTTAGGGGTTTGTTGAGGAATTGAAGGGATTGAGCATTTAATTTAATGATTTTTTTAAATTGTATAAATAGGAGTAAGTTTTGAGAGAAGAGGATAGGGAGATTGTGAGAGAATTGTGAGACTGAGAGTAGGCTTGAGTAGTAAGGCTGTAAGCCTTCAGCAATTGTAAAGGGCCACAACATTGAAACATCTGGCCAGAAAAAGTTGTAAGTCATTGTTTTGTTTCAGTTTATATACATTGATTGGTTGTGCAATTATATATATTTCTGGTTAAATGGTAGAGGTATCGATTGTTAAAAATCGACCAAAGGAAGCCTGCAATAAGAGAAATTGTGATATCGATTTATATGTTCAAGCTAAAAAGATCGATATTTATATAACAATTGTCCTCTGTATAATGAGCTTATCTATGTCAAGGGAGTAGTTATGTTAAATCGATCTGAATTTGATTATTAAGGGAAAGAGGAGAGCGCCAGTAATTGTGAAACCCGTTCTGCATGTTTGATAAGTGTAAAAAGTGTTAAACCTCTGCGTAAAGAGGTATTTTAATACATTTTAAAATTCACAGTTTAGTGAGAAATCCAGTGCGCTAAACTATGTTATGTTAGATTGAGTGATCGATAACAGAAATCGCTATCTGTTGGTGCGTTGAGATCATGGTTGATCTGCAGGAAAAAAATCATATAATACTGTGAATTGAATGTGTTGAAGGAATGCAGGAACAGGTGTCGATTCTCTTGGCAGAGGATTAGATGAACGTCAATTGGATAATGATTTGGAAAGTCGACTTTATGAAAAGTGTTAAACTAAACAGGGTATTTTTATATGCGTTAATCAAATTGTTATGCAGTAATACAGAACAATAGTAGTTTAAATCGATCTCATCCATAGAGGATTTTGATGCGCTGTTTTATGTGGATCAGTATTTAAATTGTTAATTGCAGAAATCGATGGATTTATATTAGTTTGCAGCTTGTAAAAGTTTTTGAACAAAGCGCAGATTCGATTCAGTGGAAATTCGAAGCATCAATTATGAGTGCTGGAGGTTGAAAGTCGATTTTATCAGAGAAAGAATCAGAACGCTGCAATAAAGCATTTGCAGAGTTGACAAAAGACCGGATTTGAGAGCGGATGTGTAATTTCAAAAGCCGATTCATGCCATGATGCGTTGAAGGTAGAGAGCGGAGTTCACACATGAGGGCATATTGAAGGCACTGAAACTTAAGGTCTTTGATTGATATTGGAGCAAGAACGCTCTTAGGAAAAGCGTTTACAGGTATGAGTAGCATCGTTTCTAATTTAAATGAATAAATTAGTGAGGCTGTGTTGAATTCAGTTAATTGAAGATTGACCATATAAGTGACGATATAAAAAGGGTGGAATAGTATAATGCAGTCGGACATTATAGAAGTTCAACACTGTTGAAGACATATATTGCTACTATGGATGGAAGCGTTGAACGCACAATTGAGATTGCCAGTGGGTGAAAATTGCCGTGTATTGAATTTTGAATTGGGTAATTGTTTGAGGCGCGTGTTATCATATACATGAGTTTAGAAGATCCTGGAGATTGCAAGCTCTAGGCTTGCGTCAGATTGCTTTCTCTTCATCTGTTATATGTGTTCTATTTGACTTACTCATAATCAATTAAGCTTCCGCAAAGTTTGTTGTAGAAGTAGATCTAGTATTTTGCTTTAGTACATTACATTATCAAGTGATCTACAATGGGAATTTCTACAGTCTTTTCCTCATAAAAATAAGGTACATTCACACTAGCAGAACATGTCTTGTTAGATTGAACATTTTCTCTTTGAGAGGCCTTTTTCTTCTTCCTCTTTTTATTTTCCTTTTTGACATTACTGCTACTGTATCACCTTCATGCATGAGTTGCAGCCTATCCCATATTTCTTTTTCATATTTTATATCTATCACTGTCTCAAGATCCAGATTGTGAAGATTATTATAAATTGCACATTTTGCATGAATATTCCCTTGTGTTTTTGCGTAGACGGGGAATCTTTACTATATCCTTCATAAAATAGCTTCCATACATCAATTCCATAAGTTATCATTTATGATTTTACCTTCTCTCTCCTTTCTTGAAAATTTGCAGTATTGAGTACAAGTACACTATAATATTCCATGATTCAACTAGGTCTACCTTCCAGTTGTTAAGCTGATACAAAAGGAACCAACAATGATACCAATTGTTGAAAACTGGGGGGGGTGGGGAGGGGTGAATCAATTTAGTCAAGTTTCCAATAGTCAAAGGGTATTTGATTAATCAATAAAATTTAGATAATCAAATGAGCAGTCAATGTGATCAACAATTGAGCATAACACATAGTCAACTAAGACTAGTGGTTGAAGGGAGAATCAACTACAATTAAAATTAGTTGGAAAATAGTTAGGGAGTCTAAGATTCCTTGGATCTTTACAAATGATCTTCAACAACCTGTATTGACTTGAGAACTTTCGAATTAGGGTTTTATGCACCTATAAAAAGATCATGATGTAAGGTTGATGAGATGATGATTTATTCATGATCAATAAAGGTCAGGTGATGTATGCGTGCATTTGTCTTAGGTATGTAGCATGGTGGATGTTCATTCAAAATTGGTTGTAATATTCATTTGAGAATATAAGAGATATGAAGCTCAAATGTTGGCTCATTTTCCTTGTTAAAGGTTTCTAGGGTAAAATATTTGTGTATTATGTGAATCTTCATGATGTACCATTGTTTATTTTCTGATCTTTAAATTCTTTCATGTACATGTAAAGGTTTATGTTAATTGAGTTACTAGCCTAATTATATGTCTAGTTGATTTTGTATTTGGATTTTTGGTATTTGAAGTGCTTATCAAGTGCCTTAAGCCCAACAAATATAACTAATTAGGTTAGCCCTAAGGGTTAACTGAAGTGGTCATGAGCTATGCATGAGACCACTTATTTCTCCCCTAAAGTTGGGGGTGTCACGAGTTCAACTCTCTTGATTAACTTCGGATTACGCTCCTTAATCAAGGCTAGCGATTTACCTTGTTTACCATCCATGGATCGTGGGGAAGTAGTCAAAAGGTTTTCCACAAAGGTTTCCTTGGAATTTAAAAATAAAAATACTTAATTAAGATAAATAGCTTGTATAATGTGCACACTCATAACAACTTAAAATTGATAGATTTTTAATCCTTCTCCAAATCGAGGTTAATATAAAGATATGCCAATATACTTGGAAACTTTGCTTGAAATTTTTTTGCTGAGATATAGAGTTTGACGGATAGTAACTTAAAGAGAAACCATTTTTGGTATTGAGTGGAGGTGACTAAATTTAAGGGAAAACGTTAAGTACTAGATAAACTTTCCAAAAATCCAAGCATTTTTAGGACTTAAGCTTGTGAAAACTCCTACATTGTAGGAACCCATACTGCAGCAAATCTGAATCTATTTCACCTACTTGATTTCTTAAATTACATCCATCAAGTTATTCTTCTGAGTACTGAAGCAAATTACTTATGCGGCCTACACTAATTAAATATTTGATCTCATGAAACATAAAATAGAGAAAAGAACAAAATACATAGGACACACTTATAATTGGGATGGGAAATTTCCCTCTATTTTCAGCTTATTGAGATCCCTGAAATCATGACACATGTGCCAATTTCCATCCTTATATAGCACTATGATTGTTGGTGATAAGTAAGGCTTGTATTGGGACATATGACCCCCACCTGCATTAGTTTCTAGAAGATAATTTTTTATTTCATTCTTTTGTGTGAAAAGGTGTCAATAAGGACATGCATTTGATGCTTGAGTTGATAGAATCGTAGGAATGACATGCTCATACTCTCCTCAAGAAGGGGATAAAACTTTTCGTGTCTCAAACACTTGTTGATGTTTTTCAAGAACAAACTATAGGCATGGGTGATTTTCATGTGTCAAATTATATGGCATTAAATTGGGTAATATGTAACAACTCCTGGTCGATTTCCTATGTAAATAAAAATAAAACCAAGGTCATGAGACACATATTCCAAGTTGAATGTTGGGAAAAACATAGTGACAATTGTGATTAATTATTAGTTATGGAAATTGGTAAAGGAAAAGTGGCATTAATTGGAATTTTATTTATTAAAATAAAAGAAAATAGGAGAAAAGGGAGATTAAAGGTCACAAATTTGCATGAGGAGGCAAAATGAAGGGAAATGAAGAAAATAGAGGCCTCGATATAATAAAAAAGGCTTCCGGGGATCAGTTCACATCTTTTTGTTAGTGTGTGAACCTTTTTTCAGTCTTAGCTTGGAGCTCTCTTTTATTCTCTGACTCTCTCATGCTCTTTCATGCTTAGAGTTTTCTTGGAGAATTCTTGGAGCACTTTGGCATACATTGAAATTGGACAAAGAAGGCAAAGGAAAGAAGGAAAGCACAAGGGAATAGGTGGATCAACAACTACAACTGGATTTATTTCTAGGTAACAAGTTGCATGTGTGATTTCCTTGTTGATTTATGGATCCATGGTAGGTGCATGTGGTTTTATGGTTATGTGTTGTCGTTGGAATGGAGGATCGCTTGGATTGATAATGGTTTTAACCTTGCCTTTCTGTTTCTTGGATAGCCATGGTGATGTTGGTTTTTCCACTTGATTGTTTTCTGATTGGTGCTCATAATTCCTTATGGATGTGGGTTGGAAAAAATGCTCTGGAAGCCCTAGAACAACTTGGGCTGAGTTACTAGTCTTAAAGCGTAGGTTGGCACAAATTCTCTAGAGCCCTTGGTGGGTTGAGTTACTAGTCCCTGGATCTGGGTTGGACAAACGCTCTGGAGCAATAGAAGGTCATGGTTTGGGTTACTAGTCTTGGAGCCCTCAACAACTTGGGTAGAGACCAATCTGGTTGGTGTTAGTGATGTCCAACCATGAGATGGAATCATTGGTTGAGGGTTGAGGTGGTTTGGCCTATGGAAGCCTTGATTTGGTTTTGTTAGGTTTATTCCATGAGATCCCACATTCAGACTTGGAATATGGCACGGGGTTTTTGGATGAAAGAGATATTTGGTTCAACCCAATCTATGAAGGGGTGGTACGTGGAAGTCCCTAACTTGGTTGGAAATTTCATATGTTAATAAGATATATTCTTCTATTGTGTTTCATGTATATATTTTGGTGATATTATGGCTAGGTTTCCTTGGTTTATATGTTGGTTATTTTCTGGTTATATGTTGTTTATATGATGTGCATCTTTTATGGCTCTTGTCATGAAGTGTTTAGATATTGATCAGTTGATGAATGTATAGGATAATAAGTGTTATTTAAAATATGTGGAGAGTGCATAGGGCCTTCTCAATGATTCTCGGGTGAATCTCAGACTTTTATGATCAAATATGCAATCATGACCTGTAGCTTACATGTTTTCCATGTGTTTGATGAAATTCCTAGTTTGTTTTGGTCGGTCCAGGTCAAGTTTTGCCTTCAATTTTGTATGTTTAGCCTTGTTGTCATGTCATTAATTATTTTGATAAGTCTCAGGAAGTTCCAGGTAGAAGTTTGAAGGTTAACCTGGAATTGAGGCTTAGATCTCAGGATCGCATTCTCTGAACATGACAATTTGGGTCACAACCACAACCAGGCAAGCTTCTAAGTGCGGTTGGAGGCCTTCAACCACATGGAGGTTTTGTCACACATGTGTTCAAGGGTTAAGTTGGGTGAAAAGGAGCCCCATCTTAGGTTTTGGTCACTTGGGGTGGTTCTTTTTCCCCTGAGTGTCCCTGTAGCCCTGAGGAATGTTGTGATTTTTCAGTCAGTGGTCAATTGTAGGCCCCACTTCCTTAACTGGAGCTAGAATGTCGAGTCATGTCATAGTAACTCTCGTCTCATGTTTACTCTGGCAAGCTAGTGAAACTAGGTAAATGTGGGAGGGGTGGTTACAGATTGGTATCAGAGCTTTAAGGTTCAAACACTTGGACTGGATGGGTGGAATGTGTTTATCATGTATGCATTTCAATTTTCTATGTGTTCGTTATGCATCCATTGTGATGGTCATTGTTGCAGTAGTGTCGTCATGTAGAGGTTGATTACGTTGATGTTGAGATGATTGATATGTTGATTTCATTATATATACATATGTTTTATTAATTTGGATTGATTTTGCAAATGAGATAGCTCCTGTGAACTGCACTAAGGTATGTTGATTATGTTATATTTGGTTTATCTAACATGGTATGTTAGCAAGAAGAAGAAGATCAAGATGACAAGAAAAATGGTGGACTATAGTTCACATGATTCTCCCTACAGATCAGATGAAAAAAATGGTGATGAGTACTCCACCAACATAGTAAATACATTGAGAAGTTTGAAAGTAGAGATCAAAATTTGTAAGGAAAATAATGACATGATCATTCAGTCAAAAGAAATACTTTCTAGGGAATAGGAAAAACAAGTAGAGGTCAATGAAATCATCCTTCGAAGTCTATCATATTTTTAGAGATAGGGGTTGCTTAGGATCAGTTATGGAGAGGAGGAAAGGAGCAATGGTGCATATGGAAACAAGTCTCAATCAGGATACATGTTTGATAGGGATGACATAGTCAAAGATGGTAGGTTCTTGGATACCCCTGAGAGGAGGGGTAATGATTATGGATTCTATTCTATTTCTGGTTCAGAGAGACAACATCATCATCATGGTCATGATCTGTATAGGAGGAATGAGAAGTAGTACTTTCTGGATGATTTCAAGAAAGAAAAGCCTCCTAAATTTGATGGAGAAATGAAGAAGTCACAAGATGAAGAAGCTTGGTTTCTTGGGATGAATAATTTTTTCAGATTAGTCTTAAAGTAAAAACATACATTTGGTGGGAAGGTGTGAATAATTCCAGAGGCATTCAAGAAGAGGAATTGACTTGGAGTGGGTTGAAGAGACTTTTCAAGAAGAAGAATCTATCTAAAAGGTAATATGATGACAGATCAAAGGATTTCTATGAGTTGAAAAAGGGATCTATGACTGATGAGGAGTATACTAGCAATGTCTTGGAATTTTTGAGATATGTGCCTTATGTTAAGGAGGAGAAAACAAAGATTCGGAGATTCATCAGTGGGT
This sequence comes from Pinus tabuliformis, assembly GCA_031772625.1. Taxonomy (NCBI): domain Eukaryota; kingdom Viridiplantae; phylum Streptophyta; class Pinopsida; order Pinales; family Pinaceae; genus Pinus; species Pinus tabuliformis. Next base: position 604,037,808 of record CM062806.1, read on the forward strand.
TTTTGGTATCATTCAAAGACATGATTGAGTTTGATGATCCTAGATCATTGGTGGAAGCCATCAGAAATTTGAAGCATTTTTATGAGCAATCCAAATGCATGACTGATTCTAAGCAAGATTGGAAAGATAATGGGAAGAATAAAGGAAAGTGGGTTAAGAAGGGAGGAAAAACTCATAATACAGATGACAAGGGGAATGCAAAACTGCACAAGAAATTCAATGCAGTTGACAGAGGACAATGATTTCAGTATGAGGAGGAGAACAAGGGTGATGGCATAAAGCCTTTACAGTGTTGGACTTGTGGCAAGGATCATCATAGGAAAGATTTTCCACAACATCAAGGTTGCAGACTACAGATCTATAGTGCTCAGGAGGGACAGACAGTTGAGGATGTTTGACAAAGTATTCCTCATATTTATGTAGCATTGGATAGAAGGAAGACTCATCATCAGGCATCTATTATCAAGATTTAAGGTAATATTTGTGATCAAGTTGTTTCTATTTCGATTGACCCTAGATCTAACTATAGTTACATCAGTCCTGAACTGGTAGCTAAGTGTTTCTTGAGAAAATAAGTGCATGCATATTCTTGGTTGGTGTAGTTGGCTACAAGTACTAAGAAAAGAGTTCATCATTGGGTAAGATATTGTGTATTTGAGTTGAAAGGTATGTATATATCAACAAATCTAAATGTTATTTTGTTGGGATCATACAATATGTTGTTGGGTATGGATTAGTTGTACTTTCACAGGACCATGGTGGATTGTTATGATAAGACTATTAAGTGCTTGGAAGATGATGTAGAGAAGATAATCTTGCAAGGTAAGAAGAAGCCTACATCGGTGAGAATGGTTACAACTATGCAGACAAAGCATATTAGTAGGAAAGGATGTGTATTTTTTGCAGTTCATATTTCTAATGATAAAGGTAAGGATTTTGAGGATGCAAAAGTATTGACGAGGTATATGGTTTTGCAGTAGTTTCAAATTTCAGGATGTATTTCCAATAGAGATCTCATAGTTACCACCTCATAGGGGAGTGGAATTTTCTATTTAGTTGGTACCAGTAGCAACACCAACATCAAAGGCACCTTATAGGATGAGCACTATAGAGTTAGTGGCTCTAAAGTTACAACTAAATGAAATGTTTGATAAGTGATACATTAGGCCAAGTGTGTCACCTTGGAGTGCACCAATGTTGTTTTTGAAAAAAAGGGATGGTACTCTCAAGTTGTGTATCGATTATAGGTAGTTGAAAAAGGTGACGATTAAGAACAGGTACCCTTTGTCGTGGATTGATGAATTATTTAATCAGTTGAAGGGAGAAACAATGTTCTTGAATATTAATTTAAGATCAAGATATCATCAAGTATGCATCAAAGAAGAGGACATCTACAAGACTGCTTTCCAAACCAGGTATGGGCATCCTGAGTTTGATGTGGTTCCTTTTGGTTTGACCAATGCTCCAACTATTTTGATGTGTTTGATGAATAGTGTGTTGTGTCACTATCCGAAGAAGTTTTTGGTAGTGGTCATTGATGATATATTGGTATATTCCAAGAATGAGGAAGAGCATGCAAAACACTTAGAAATAATGTTGAAATTTCCAAGAGAGCATTAGTTGTATGTCAAACTTAGTAAGTGTAGTTTCTTTCAGACAGAATTTAATTACTTGGGGCATGTGGTTTCCAAGGAGGGCATAACATTGGACCCGAAAAAGACCAGAGATATCATGGAATGGTAAACTCCTAGGAATGTGGATGAGTTCATATCATTCACGGGGTTAGTAGGTTATTACAAGTGGTTCATCAGAAACTTCTCAAGGATTTCCTATCTTATTACATCTTTGCAAGGAAAAGGAAAGAAATTTGAATGGATAGAGGAGTGTGCAGATAGTTTTGAGTAGTTGCTTACAAATGATCGGTCTTGAAGATTGTAGATCTAGATAAAGAGTTTGTGGCATATATAGATGCTTGCAAGATAGGACTTGGTGGATTCCTGATGCAGGAAGGAAAAGTAGTATGCTATGAGTCAAGGAAATTGAATGAGCACGAGAAGAACTACATGATGCATGATATTGAGTTGGCACTGATCATTCATACATTGACGATGTGGAGGCACTACCTTCATGGAAGGAGGTTTTTTTAATGAGTGATCACATTGGATTGAGATACTTGTTTAACCAACCTAATCTAAATGTTAGGAAATCTATGTGGTTAGATACGCTCAATGAGTTTGACTTCGACATCAAGTACATTAAGGGTAAAGAGAACAAATTTGCAGATGTTATTAGCGGAAGAGTGTAGGTAAACCACATTGCAACTATGAGTTCATATGGGACAGAATTACAAGATCGGATCTTACAAGCAAGACAACATGATGAAAAGGACCAACAACTTAAACATAAGTTATAGCAGTAGGGTACAGGTGATCAAGATGTGGACTATCATCTAACGACATATGGTTTGGTCAGATTTAGGGGCAAGATCTATGTGCTAGAAAACAGTGAGATCAAGAATCTTATCTTGTGGGAATTTCATGTTAAGTCATATTTAGGTCACCCGAGATATCATAAGACATTGATAGTGGTAAAGAATTTCTATCATTGGTTGGATTTGAAGAAAGAGGTGGCTGAGTTTGTTGTGAGATTCTTGGATTGTCAATAGGTGAAAGAAAAGTGTAAGCATCTAGGTGGCTTATTGCAGCTGATTCCAATTCCAAATGGAAATGGGAGGTAATTTCCATGTACTTCATTATAGGTTTTTCGAGGGCATTTAGACAACATTATTCTATTATGGTTGTGGTTGACAGGTTGACTAAGGTATCTCACATCAATCTAGTGAAGTCTATGAATTCATCTAGTGAGGTAGCCCAGGTCTTCATCAGGGAGATAGTGAGGTTACATGGTATTCTTAGGAATATTGTGTCAAACAGAGATGCCAAGTTCACTTCCAGGTTTTGGAAAGAGTTGTTTGCAGGTTTTGGGATAGATTTGGCTTTGAGTACAAGTTATCATCTACAAATAGATGGACATACAGAGAGGGTCAACAAGATTCTTGAGGACATAATGAGGATCTATGTTATGCACTAGTAGAGGAGGTGGGAGAAGTATCTTCCATTGGTTGAGTTTGAATATAACAATGGGTATCAGGAATATTTGAATATGAGTCTCTTTGAGGAACTTTATGGGAAAATCTATAATATTCCCATCAGTAGGAGTGATTCAGTTAACAAGGTATTGATTGGAATGGATTGTTGGCAGAAGCATAATAGGAAATGTAGGTTATTAAGAAGAATTTAAAGGTAGCATGGGACAGACAAAAGATTTATGCACATCAAAACAGGGTATTTAAGGAGTTTCAAGTTGGAGAACATGTGTACTTACACATCAAGCCCAAGAAGAGCTCCTTAAGGATTGGATCATGTGCCAAGATGACACCTCGATATTGAGGGCCTTTCGAGATCCTTGAGAGGATTGGACCAACGACCTACCAAATTTCACTGCCTCTGACAATGAAATTCCATGATGTTTTCCATGTGTCATTACTTAAGAAGTATGTCTAGGATGTTGATCATGTGATTGAATGGTTTGTATTATAGGTGTAACCAGAAGGAGAATTCCAACCAGAACCTCAATGCATTTTGCAGTGAAAGATACTCATGTTGCAGAATTGAGAAATTGAGCAAGTTAAAGTGTAATGAAATCACTTTGGGCCCGATGAAGCTACATGGGAGATAGTTTATTAGATTCAGGATATGTATCCTTCTTTATTCATTGGTTAAGTAGATGTATTCTGATATATGTTTTGATGTTGTGTTTTGGTTATGTCTATATATATGCATATGTGTGTAAATACCACATCGAGTTGTGTTATAAAGCTCCAATAAGAGTTATGGTGTTCATGTTATGATGGTCATGGTAAGATATGATGTAAATTTTGCATCGAGATGTGTTATAAAGATCCATGGGAAGAATGTGCTTTTTTGGTTTATAAGTGTCATTAAACACTGAATACGGTGTTCCCCCAAGGGGGAGGGGTTTGTAACAACCCATGGTTCGTTTCCTATGTAAATAAAAATAAAACCAAAGTCATGGGAAGCACATTCCAAGATGAATGTTGGGTAAAACATAGTGATGGAGATCACTTGTGATTAATTAATGGCTATGGAAATTGGCAAAGGAAAAGTGGCATTAATTAGCATTTTATTTATGAAAATAAAGGAAAATAAGAGAGAAGGGAGATGAAAGGTCACAAATTTGCATGAGGAGGAAAAATGAATGGAAATGAAGAAAATAGAGGCCTCAATATAATTAAAATGTCTTCTAAGGACCAGTTCACAGCTTTTGTCAGTGTGTGAACCTTTTGTTATTTTTAGCTTAGAGCTCTCTTCTATTCCCTAACACTCTCATACTCTTACACACTTGAGTTTTCTTGGAGCATTCTTGGAGCACTTTGGCATACATTGGAAGTGGAGAAAGAAGGAAAAGGAAAGCAGGAAAGTGCAAGGGAACAAGTGGATTAGCAACTACAACTGGATTTCTTTGCAAGTAACAGGTTGCATCTTTGATTTCCTTTCTAATTTATGGATGCATGGTAGATGCATGTGGTTTTCTAGTTATGTGTTGTCATGGGAATGGAGTATTTCTTGGATTGATAGTGGCTTTACCCTTTCCTTTCCATTTCCTAGATAGCCATGGTATTTTGGGTTTTTCCACTTGATTGTTTTCTTATTGGTGCTCATAATTCCTTATGGTTGTGGGTTGGAACAAACACTCTAGAGGCCTTGGAATAAATTGGGCCAAGTTAATATTCCACAAGACTAGGTTGGGACAAATGCTTTGGATACCTTGGTGGGTTGTATTACCAGTCCTTGGAGTTGGGTTGGACAAACACTCTCGAGCCGTGGAAGGTTGTGGGTTAGGTTACTAGTTCCTAAAGTCCTGGATAGCTTGGGTAGAGTCTGATATGGTTAATGTTAGTGATGTTTGAATGTGAGGTAGAATATTTGGTGGAGGTTTAAGGTGGTTTGTCCGTTGGAATCCCTATTTTGGTTCTGTTTGTTTTATTCCATGAGATCCCACATTCATGCTTGGAATATGGCGTGGGGGTGATTGGCTGAAAGAGAGATTTGTTTCAGCCCAAGCTATGGTTGGGTGGTACGTGGAAGTATCTGACTTGGTTGGTAATTTTATATGTTAATAAGAGCTACTATTCTATTGTGATTTATGTATATATGTTGGTAACATTATGGCTGGGTTTCCATGATTTATATGCTGATCATTTTCGGGTTATATGTTTTTTATATTATGTGTTGTTAGGATATTCCGACACATAGGATATAGTTAAGTTCAACTTGGTCTAGTATAGAGTTAGGTTAGAGTTAGGTAAAGTGTGTTTCTTTACCGTTGTACATTTTGTAACTTACAATCCGACGGTCACGATATGTAGTGATCCGACGGTTCACTCTCACCTCGGTATTACCGACACTTGATCCGTGGCTTGACACCCGATTGGTCCATGAGTTCTATTTAAAGCGCATGGAGGGTCATTGTTCGGGTAATCCGTGCATGAGAGAAGCTTATGTAAATTTTCATTCTTTGATTAATAAATTGCCTGTAGTACCCACGTTGGGACAGGCCGTGGACTGTTTCCCTCCTTGCACTCTGAGGGTTTTAACCACGTCAAAAATACTGGTGTATTGATTTGAGATCTGGTTGTGAGTGGTGTCCTTTTGGTATTCTTTCTGTGGAACTTACCCTGTAAATTCCTACATGGTATCGGAGCTATTTGAGGGCCGCGTCCGTTGGTGATCCAAATCTGAAGCCGGTAGAACTGCATGCGACTGTCGTTTCCTAGATCTGCTGTTTCTGACTGCTTTCGGGCCGAGAGGACTGCTCTGTTGCGTTCGGAGCATCTGTTCCAGTGAGGAACCCCTTTCGTTTCACGCGAAAAGGTTTCCGGTAGCCCTAGCTGCGTCATTTTTCAGATCGGGAGGTATACAGTGTTTTTTTTTGCAGTTTACTGTTAATTTCTCTCTGCTTATTTCGGTCTCAGTTTATTTAGCCTTTTTTTTAACTGGATCTATACCTTTCATTTCTGCGTATGCTCTTTGCCCTGCGACTCTGTGCGATCTGGGCAAATCAGAAACAGAAAGGAAGGATTTTTCTCATGCGTATGCTCTTTTCCCTGCACCTTAGTGTGATCTCGGAAAATCAGAAACATTGAGAAAAATATTTAGTTTTTCGGCTAAAGCTAACCTTGAGATTTAAAAAAAAAAAAAATTCTAGTTTTTTGGCTAAAGCTAACTTCGAGCCGCAAGGTTCGTTTTTCTTTGCATATTCGTGTTGGGTTTTGTGTTTTGTAGGGAAAAAGAGCTTTCTCAAGGCAAGCACGCAAACCGAGGCCCCCCCCCCCCCCCCCCCCTCTCTCTCTCTCTCTCTCTCTCAAATTTTTTGTATAGATCAATTGGTTCAAAGCTATTTTTAGAGAGTAGAGGTCTTGGGTTCAAGTCTCCATTTTGTGGGGGCGGATTTTTTCATTCCCGCACATTCGCGCACTTTGCCGGCAACGTCAACAATTTTTTTTCAAAAAGCCATAACTTCTTCATCCGGAAGCCTTTTTCAGAGCCGTTTTTTTTAAAACCGCCTATTTTTTCGAGATCTATCCATTGGTACACTTACTTTCAGCATCTTCAGCTTCAGTTTTTTTAAAAATGGAAAGTCCATGCCAAGTCATTCTTGACAGCACTAACTACTTCCAATGGGTAGCCTACATGGAAGATTTACTTAGAAGTAAAGGTCTCTTCAGAATAGCCACAAACCAAGAGAAGAAACCAACAGATGAAGACAAGGCGGCAAAATGGGAAAATAGACAAGATCAAGCACGTGGTTTGATAGGGATGTCTATTTCTCCTGATCTTAGATTCCACATTGCAGACTTGAGACTCCTCATGAAGCATTAGAAAAACTTGCTAAAGTTTTTGGGATTAAAAATGAAATTAGAGCCCATCAACTTGAAAATGAGCTGCTTACTTTGGATCCTAATAATTTTTCTTGCATTGAAGATTTCTTGTCCAAATTCAAGACCCTTAGATATCTCTTGGAAGGTGTTAAAGTTAAGAAAGAAGATGGTAACCTTATTTATTCCATCCTTACTAAGTTGGGACCAGCCTACTCTGTATTTGTTTCCACTTTCCATTCTACAAGGGAAGCTTTCATTTGTCAAGGACAAGACTACAAGGCCCCTTCCTTTGACTCCTTTTGTGATTCCTTAATAAGAGAACAAGAAAAACTCTTACACCTTGGTCTTCTTAATCTTGGAAACTCTTCCACGAAAGCGTTAGCCGCCCAGCAGCAACCAAATTCAAAGAATCCTAAGAAGTCATATCCTCAAAAGAATGGTCCTAAACCATCTCAGCCTCAAAATGAAAGATCATTTCAGCAAAATGATAAGACCAATAAAAACAAATGGAAGAAGACTGATAGACATTGTAACTTTTGTAATCGAGATGGCCACTTAGAATCTAAATGCTTTAAGAAGATGGAAGCCTTGGAAGCCGCAATGAAGAAACATAACATCCATCTGGAGCCTACTTCAACTTCAACTTCCGGAACGGCACTTTCTGCATGTCATCGTCAATCATCTCAGTCTGGTTATGCATTAAATGTATCTTCTTCTTCTTCTCATTCTCATGAGTGGCTCATTGATTCTGGAGCCTCTTGTCACATGGCCAAAAACCAAGCCATGTTTTCTTCTTTAAATGATTGTAACACCAAAAATATATATATTGGTGATGATAGATCTCTTAATGTTGTAGGGACTGGAACTGTTCATCTAGACAATGGTCAGTTCAATGATGTATTATGTGTTCCAAACTTATCCTGCAACCTTCTATCTGTCTATCAGATAACTCATTCAGGTGAAGGTAAAATTGTTGAATTTTCACCTCATGATGTTGTAATCAAGGATCTAAAAGATCCTAAACAGATTCTAGCTACTGGTCTTGCTGATGATTCCAAAAGGTTGTATAAGTTTCACAACTTTGGGTCATCCCATCTTCCCTCAGTATTTGTTGCTCATAATGATGAAGTGAGCAAACTTTGGCATGAGCGGTTTGGTCACTTAAACTATCGCTCCCTTCAGCATCTATGTAAAGAAAATATGGTGACAGGTCTTCCTATGGTATCTTGCAAAGATGGTGTTTGTTCCGGATGTGTACTCGGAAAACATCATCGGGACAGTTTTGACAAACGTGCCTCTTGGCACGCCTCAGCCCCTTTACAGCTTGTGCACAGTGATTTATGTGGTCCTCTTCCTGTTGCTTCATTCTCTGGCTGCAAGTACTTCTTAACTTTCATTGATGATTTCTCCAGACGCACTTGGGTATACTTCTTAAAACTCAAGAGCGAAGTATTTACCACTTTTTTGGCCTTCAAAGCATTTGTTGAAAAACAATCTGGACATCAAATTCTTAAGCTAAGAACTGATAATGGTGGAGAATATGTTAAAAACACATTCATCAACTTTTGCACCGAAAATGGAATTCAAATGCAACATACTGTTCCATACACTCCACAACAAAATGGTGTAGCTGAAAGGAAAAATCGCACCTTAAAGGAAATGGCTAATTGTATGCTGCAATCTAAAGGACTCAGTCTTAGTTTTTGGGCCGAAGCAATTAATTGTGCAAATTATATAATCAATCGCACTCCTACTAAGGTTCTAGAGAATATCACTCCAGAAGAAGCTTGGAGTTCCATTAAACCAGATGTAAGTCACTTTCGTGTGTTTGGAAGTGAAGCATGGGCCCATATTCCAGATGAAAAGCATAAAGCTTTAGAACCTAAGAGTGAGAAATGTACTTTTGTTGGATATTCTGAAGATGTAAAAGGTTATAGACTTATTCCATTTAAGTCCAAAAATGTTATCATTAGAAGAGATGTAAAATTTGATGAAAATAAATCGGCCTGCGAGCCTAGTCCGGCGGATGTGCCACCTCTTCCTATCTCTTCTATCTTTGAAAACATTTCTTCTTCTGATGATGAAAGTGAGGATGATAATCCTCCCCCACCTTCTCAGGATCCTCAACTTCCAAGATGGGTCCGTGCTACTCGGGATGCAGCAGGTGATCTTGCCGGTGATCCTACAGATCAGCGACGTACACGTTCTCAGTTTGAAAGAGCCTCTTCTTTACTGGCTCAAGCTCCAGTAAATCATGATCCTGACACTTTTGCAGAAGCTTCAGGCCATCCACATTGGGAAGCAGCTATGAATGAAGAATATCATTCATTGATGACAAATGATACATGGGATCTTGTTCCTCTACCAAAGGGACGCAAACTTGTTAGATGCAAATGGGTTTACAGAACCAAGTATGGACCAGATGGGAAAGTTGATAAACATAAAGCTCGTCTAGTTGCTAAGGGCTTTTCACAGGTTGAAGGCATTGACTACACTGAAACCTTCTCTCCAGTTGCCAAAATGAACTCTATCCGCCTTGTTCTTTCCCTTGCTGCCTCTTTAAAATGGGAAGTCCATCAAATGGATGTTAAATCTGCCTTCTTGCATGGGGACTTGCAGGAAGAAATCTATATGGAACAACCCATTGGCTTCATACAAACAGACTCCAGCCTCGTTTGTCGACTTAAGAAATCCCTTTATGGCCTCAAGCAAGCTCCTCGGGCTTGGTATGCCAAAATGGATAGCTTTCTTTTAGAATCTGGCTTTTCTAGGTGTCATTCTGACAATACTGTCTACACCAAGAAAGTGGGCAACTCTCTTATCATCCTTGTTCTTTATGTTGATGATCTTATTCTTACTGGTAGTGATCCCAACCTTATAAACCATGTGAAGTCCAGCCTTAAAAAGAAATTTGAAATGACAGACTTAGGACACTTACACTATTTTCTCGGTCTTCAAGTCTTGCAATCCCAAGAGGGTATTTTCCTTTCCCAGTCCAAGTATGCTTGTGATATTCTTCGTCATTTTCACATGGAAGACTGTAAGCCAGCCCCTTCTCCCTTTCAGTCTGGAGTCAAACTTTCAGTCTCTTGTACTTCTCCTGAAGTTGATGCTACCTTATACCGTCAACTTGTCGGAAAACTCTTGTATTTAACCCATACTCGTCCTGATCTTTCCTTTGTTGTTGGCCTTGTTGCTCGTTTTATGCAAAACCCCCGTGAAAGTCATTGGAAAGCAGCTAAAAGAATACTTCGTTATGTTCGAGGTACAGTACAGTTTGGGATTCATTACAGTGCCAAAGCAGCTCCTCTGTTAGTTGGTTTCACTGATTCTGATTGGGCTGGTGACCTTGATGATCGGAAGTCTACTGCCGGTTATGTCTTCACTCTTGGTTCAGGACCTATTACATGGGCTTGTAAGAAACAGGCTGCCATTTCTCTTTCGTCAGCAGAAGCAGAGTATCGTGGTGCCGTGGAAGCTAGTAAGGAAGCCTTGTGGCTTCGTCAGATCCTATCAGAGTTTGGCTTTGAGCAGCAGCATCCAACCACACTTTGGTGTGATAATCAAAGTGCCATTCAGCTATGCAAAGATCCAGTCCAGCATCAGCGCAGCAAACACATTGAACTACACATGCACTTCATCAGAAAGCTCATTCATGACCATGTTCTTGAAGTGCAATATTGTCCAACAGATGATCAGGTTGCAGACATCTTCACAAAGGCTCTCACAGAGGCGAAGTTCACTAAACTTCGATATATGCTTGGAGTTCAGGAAGTTGTCACTAAGGGGGGATAGGCTCTAGTGCCTCCTTCCTTCTCCTATTGTGTCATATTTGTAAATCCTTCAATCCTATCCCAAGTTGTTCTTAAGGGGGGATGTTAGGATATTCCGACACATAGGATATAGTTAAGTTCAACTTGGTCTAGTATAGAGTTAGGTTAGAGTTAGGTAAAGTGTGTTTCTTTACCGTTGTACATTTTGTAACTTACAATCCGACGGTCACGATATGTAGTGATCCGACGGTTCACTCTCACCTCGGTATTACCGACACTTGATCCGTGGCTTGACACCCGATTGGTCCATGAGTTCTATTTAAAGCGCATGGAGGGTCATTGTTCGGGTAATCCGTGCATGAGAGAAGCTTATGTAAATTTTCATTCTTTGATTAATAAATTGCCTGTAGTACCCACGTTGGGACAGGCCGTGGACTGTTTCCCTCCTTGCACTCTGAGGGTTTTAACCACGTCAAAAATACTGGTGTATTGATTTGAGATCTGGTTGTGAGTGGTGTCCTTTTGGTATTCTTTCTGTGGAACTTACCCTGTAAATTCCTACATGTGTATATTTTATGGATTTTGTCATGAAGTGTTTTGCTAGTAATCGTTTGATGAATGTATGAAATAATAAGTTTTGTTGTAGCTATGTCGAGAGGGCATAGGTCCTTGGTGACTCTTAGATGAATTTCAGACTTTTATGATCATATATGAATTTATGACTTGTAACTTACATGTTTTCCATGTGTTTGAACATGCCTTGTTTTTCCTAGTCAGTCTAGGTCAAGTTCTGCCTTCAATTTTGTATGTTTAGCCTTGTTTTCATGACATTAATGATTCTGAGAAGTCCCAGAAGTTCTGGGCAGCTGTCTGGAGGATGAACTCGAATTGAGGCCAAGATCTTAGGACCGCACCCTCTAAACAAGACAATTTGGGTCACAACAGCACCCAGGTAGGCTTGTGATTGCAACTAGAGGCATTCAACTACATGGAGGCATTTTCATGCATGTGGTTCGGGGTTAAGTTGTATGACAAGGAGCCCTAACTTAGGCTTTGGTCACTTGGGGTGGTTCTTTGGTCCATGAGTGTCCATGTGGCCCTGAGAAATGTTGTGAATTGTTAGTCAGCTGTCAGTTGTAGGCCCCACATCCTTAACTGGAGCTGGGAGGTTAGGTCATGTCATATTAACTCTAGTCTCATGTTTACCCTGGCAGGCTGGTGAAACTGGGTAAATGTGGGAGGGGATGTTACATAATAGTTCCAAAGTATCAATTATTTAGTAACTTCTCCATATGATGATACATGACTATTTCAAGGGAGACATCTTAAAGTCCTTGAAGGGTGTGTACATATCTCTTTTTAGTGAAAATCATAAAGATTTATTTGAAATCCATTGTGACTAGTCCCAACATGCATAACTACTCTAATCCAAATATTATACCACAATAATGCATATGGATGGAAAATGGATGGATTTTGATTTGATAGTATCCCATCTAGAGTTTGAAATTTTCAAATCTTCCCCCACATTTCCTTTTAACTCCATTGGAAATCATGATATGAAAGTTGCAAACTATTAGGTCCCTATACTACTAGTATAACTTCTTATTTTTATTAGTGCAACACCCTTATTGTATTAGTTTTCCCATGTAGTCCCCATGTTGTTATATTGTGCCCCATAGAAGCCACTATTGTTATTGTTGTGCCCCTACAATATTATTGTTATGTAGGCTCTGATTGTACTAGGACCCCTTAGACTCCTATATATAGAAAGGAGGTCTTGTCATTTGTATCATGCAAGAATTGTTCATTTGTGTAATTTAAATGAGGTTGACCCCTCAAAGAGGCTGATTTTGAAGTCATTGATCTATATTTTCTTCTATTTTGTGAGTTGGTTGCATAACATTTGGTATCAGAGCTTTGGATTCTAGGGTTTCGCTGCTTCTAACAAGTCATCGTGGCCTTTTCATTATACCTTTTCTTCTACGAAGTTTCAGAAGCTAAAATTAAAACACATTTGAGTCGAAATATTTATGGACCACGGGCCCAAATTTCAGATCTTGTCTCGCTACATTTTTGGAGATATGATCCATGGAAGTTATGGTTTTTCAAGCTACTGAATTATATCTCAAACATGTGACCTTGGAAACTTGTCATAATTTTACCTTTGAGCATCAGATTGAAATTTCGTAAATGTTATAGAAATAAGACGGAATGTAGTTTTCTATGTATTGTTTCTAGGTCCGAAGGTTGAAACAATGACACGTGGCACTTCGTACAAGTTCACTCTACTAAACTAATCTATAATGAGGTCATCATGGGAGATTTGGAATAAATATTTCTTGGAGAATCCAATCTTGATAAAACTTGTGGGATTCAAAAGAGGACTCAGAGTGCTACCACAAGATTAAATTTCATACCTTGGAGATCCAAAATTACATAGATAACCCACATTCAAGATTGAGTTCCTACAAAGCGAAAAAATGTGTGTAGTCTTTTTAAAATATTGCATATGTTTGGTTTGAAAAATTAGTTTGAAGTAATTCAAAGGGCATAGTGAAGCATAATTATCATTAATTGATGCCCCGAAGAAAGAAAATGGAAGCATGTATTAAACAACTTGAAATATCTACCATGACTCGTGAAGAAGAGGAAGAAATGCAACATGATATATCAAAATTATGAGACCAAGCGCAACAAATTTCACTCGAAAAAAAGTAACAGAAGGTAAGATGGAAGGTTTAAAGAAAGGCATGGAAGCTAGGATGAATGGTGTGGAAGCTAATATGGATGGCGTGGAATCTAAGATGGATGGTTTAGAAGTAAACATTGAATATCTGAAGAAATACATGGAAGGTTTGAAAGGAGGTTTGGCAAAGTTGCTTTAAGAAATGCTTCTTAATGGCGAAAAGGTAGTAGAGGAAACTCATGGTGAGAACAAAAGAAACGTTAATCATGATTCCATAGAATCTAATGTTGGATTGAAGATCCACCATGTTCCAAAGATAGATATGAAGAATTTTAATGGCAATGATCCTGTAACATGGATACTATAGATGGAGCAATATTTCGATCTCCATAATGTGCAAAACACACAAAAGGTACGCATTGCAACTTTATATTGAGAACCCAATAAGTTTGTATGGTATCGATGGCTTTGCTCTCATAAACAAATTGTCACTTGGTCAATTTTTATGGAGGAAATAATAGCACATTATGAAGATACGAAAAGAAACACCTTCTTTAGCCAATTGATAAATCTCAAACAAAAGGGTTCAATGGTGGAGCACATTGAGGAATTCCAAAAATTGAATATAAGGGTAAAAGATATTCCAGAGGAGCATATAATTGATGTATTCGTAGGGACTTTAAAGGATAACATCCAACATGAGGTTCTCCTTTGGGAACTTGATTCATTGGAGAAGGCATTCAAGTTGGCAAGAAAAAATTAAATAAAAATTATGGCAACGAGGAAGCCTCCCACTCACAACTATAAAGATGGAAGTGTTGTTGCCCCTAGCATTCCACAATCTACAAGGTTGATGCCAAAACAATTAGAAGAAAAAAGAGCAAAATGGTTTTGTTACATTTGTGATAGAAAATACACTAAAGGTCATATGTGTGCTGAGAAGAAACTATTTTACATAGATTGTGAAGAAGAGGAAGAAAAAGAACAAGAAACGTCAAAAGAAGAGGATATACACCAAGAACCAATCCTAGAGAAAGAAGAAATGAATCTAACCATATCTTGTAATGCATTGGCAAGAATTACCACTCCTCAAACTCTCAAGGTAGAAGGACATATCAATAAGAAAAAGGTAATAGTGTTGATTGATTCAGGTAGTACCCATAATTTTATTCATTGTAAGATAGCCAAGGAATTGAATTACTTCCTATATCCAACACCAGAGTGTCAAGTGATGGTTGCAAATGGAGGAACCATTAATTGCTATGGAAAGTGCCATAATATCAGGCTATCCATGGGACAATATGTATTGAATAGTTCAATTCTTTCCATTCCAATGGGTGGTGTTGATGTTGTACTAGGAGTCCAATGGCTACAATCTTTGGGTATGATAGCTTTTAATTTTCAAGAAATTTTCTTGAAATTCTTTTGTAAAGGAAAGGAAGTTGAATTAAGGGGTATCGTAGGGAAACCAGGAAAGATAATCAGCTCTAATAGCATGACAAAGCTTTTAATGAAATAACAACAAGGCGTAATTGCACAATTATGTTCACTAGAGGTTCCCACATCAAAATCATATATTTTTCCAGATGTCCAAACTGTTTTGGACAATCATTCCAAGTTATTTGAGACTTCTAAAGGCCTCCCACCTATTCATGATCATGATCATGTTATTAATTTGATTCCAAGAAGTGTTCCTCCAAACATTAGGCCTTATAGATATCCATATGCCCAAAAGAGTGAAATTAAATGTATGGTTGCAGAAATGCTAGAGGCTAGTATAATTCAACCTAGTAAAAAAAATTTCTCTACTCTAGTAGTATTGGTACACAAGAAGGATGGATCATGGCCCATGTGTTCAGATTATAGGGAGCTCAACAAGATAACTATTAAAGATAAATTTCCCATTCATGTCATTGATGAATTATTGGATGAATTACATGGAGCAATTTACTTCACTAACTTGGATCTTCGTTCAAGATATCATCAAATCAAAATGAAGACTGAAGACATTCCAAAAACAACATTTAGAACTCATGAGGGTCATTATGATTTTTTGGTTATGCCTTTTGGCCATACCGATGCACCTTCTACATTTCAAGGTTCGATGAATTCCATTTTCAAACCCTTCCTTAGAAAATTTGTGTTAGTATGTTTTGATAATATACTAATCTACAACAAGTCTTGGAAGGATCATGTTAACCATGTTGACACGGTGCTCAAACTATTGGAGGAGAAACAATTATATGCAAAAACCTCCAAATGTTTCTTTGGAGTACAAGAGGTGGAATATTTGGGTTATATTGTATCTCATGAAGGTGTTAAGGTAGAACCTAGCAAAATTAAAGCCATCAAGGAATGGAAAATCCCCACATCCATAAAGAATATGTGAGGATTTCTCGAGTTGACAAGGTATTCTCACATGTTTGTTAAGAATTATGGGAGAATAGCAACACCTCTAAAACATTGCTAAAGAAAGATGCATTTTCTTGGACTCCAAAAGCAGCGAAGGCCTTTCAACATCTTAAAGAGGCAATGTGCCAAGCACAAGTCTTAGCTACGCCAGACTTCACAAAAACATTTATTGTGGAATGTGATGCCTCAGGAAATGGAATTGGTGTTTTTTTAATGCAAGAAGAAAGACCCATTTATGTCGAAAGTCATCCAATCAAAGGAAAGTATTTACACAAAGATATTTATGAGAAGGAAATGTTGTCAATACTACACACACTTAAGAAATGGTGACCTTACCTAATGCGAAGACACTTCAAGGTAAAAACGGATCATGATAGTCTTAAATACTTTTTAGAAGAAATATTATATTCAAAAGAGTAGCAAAAATGGGTCACAAAGATGTTGGGTTATGACTTTGAAATTTTCTACAAAAAAGGGAAGAAAAATGTTGTTGCATATGCATTCTCAAGAAAGGATGAGGATGTGGAAGAATTGTTTTGTGCCATTTCTATTATCCAACAAGATTGGATAAACGAAGCAAGGGGTGAATGGAAGAATGACAAAGAAGTATGGGAAATCATTCAAAATTTACCGCAAGATCCCAATACATCTGATACATTTAGCTGCAAAAATGATTCGTTATGGTACAAAGATTGCTTATACCTCTGTAAGAATTCATAACTCAAACAAAATATTCTTGTGTAATTTCACATCTCTCCCTTAGGAGGGCACTCGGGATTTTTAAAACTTCCCATAGGGTTAAGAAATAATTTTTTTGGGATGGCCTTAAATCTGATTGTTGAGCCCCAAACTTGCATCTTCCCTATACACCTTTCTAACCTTCTTTTCCATTTACCTAGACCTCCTAAGCTGTTAAATCATTTCATATTAGTTTAAAAAGAGCATATAAAGTGGTTTCCTAACTATGTCTTGTGTCTGCTGTTTGAATTATATTTTTGCTCATTCAACTGCGGAATCTTGTCACTTTCTGCAGCCAGTTCAACTTTCCGCAACCTTTTTGTTAAAGTCTATGTTACAGGTGTCTTCAGGCAAATCCGGCCACATGGGCAAGTTGCAAATGATGAGGACATGGACCGAGTCCTATTGGCTCAGTCGAATTCACCAAAGAAGGCCGTGGTCAAAGGTAGTCAAGCGGTGGTCAACCTAAGAGTCCTACGGTGATAAAACTTTGTTTTTCACCATGTGAAGACTTGCGTGGCCATTCCTAGATTTCTGGGGACATATCAACACCTGTGGACTGCTCCATGAACCGAATCCAATAGCCACCCTCCATAGATTTAATCTTCACGGCTACCATAATGCTAGATTCTTGGACGTGGTTGTTCACGTGTCCTTTATCAGCGCAGATTTTAGGAAAGTAGTTATTTCATCCTATGTTATAAATAAAGCATTCTCATACACATAGGAGTTAGCTTTTGTAATGTAATTTTGACTGTTAACGAGCCCACTGTGCCGTGACTTTATTTTTGTGTTATGACTGCATTTTAATACATGAGAAGACTCTGTTTATAAGCTCAATTCATGGTTGATTGCTGATTGCCCGAGGTTGTGCAGAGGGCCCCTGTACACACCTAGGTTTTTTTAATTGATGTATAGTTTCATGCTTTATTTCTTTACGTTCCTTATGTCGTAACTATTCACTTGTATATATTGCACTTCTTATGGTATTAACGTTGATTGTTTTCCATAGTTTTTATGCTTTACAATGCTGTTAACTGATTAGTGTCTTTGTTTCATATTACAGTAGGCAGCCCGGGCATTTGCACCTAGTTTTATAATGACTAATGACATGGAATTATTCTTGTCCTTGTGCTGATTTATTTTTCTTAGTTCTTAGTTCCAGCACTGTTTTAATTATTTCAGTTTTGCTCATTTACTTTTCTACAAGATAGATATTAAATTACTCATGTCATTTTCAGTTACCTCCGAAAGCCATAGCGAGACTAATGGTGAGGGATTGAAGTATGAATGTGTAGTTTGATATTAGTTTATTTTTCTGCAAGTTAGTTATTGAATTACTCATGTCATTTTTAGTTACCTCCAAAAGCCAGAGCGAGACGAATGGTGAGGGATTGAAGTATGAGTGTGTAGTTTAATATTAGTTCTATTTTCTGCAAATTAGATATCAGATTTCTCAAGTTGTTTATGATTACCTCTGAAAGCCAGAGCAAGACGAATGGTGAGGGGTCAGAATATGAGTTGATGTAATTTTATCTTAGCTTTACTTTGCTTGCAATTTTTGGATTTCTTTGAGTTCAGTTTCTTTCATATTTAGACAACAGCAAGGATACTAGGTTTCATGGTCAATAGCTCACTATTTGTTTAATTAGAATAGTGGCACATTTTCATTCTCTTTTAGGAATTAATTTCATCATTACATGTTTTAAAACCTTTTTACAAGTTTCAAGTTTTGGAAATCATTTTAAAGGACATCATTGCCTTGAACATTTGAATTGCCATCTCACATTAGGGAATCAACAAAGATAAACCCAAAAAGACTAAAAATCAAAAACGAAAAAAAGTAAGAAATCGGTTATCTTGCATATATAGTGCACCTCACTTCAGTAGTTTACGACTCCCGGATTGAAAATTAATATAGCAATTTGGGACACTCTAAATTGACCAAACACTGATATTCAAAAGTTTGTGGCATAGTGTTCGGTTTTCCAACAAAATAAAGTTGAGACAATTAAGGCCCAAGATCTATTACAACCTTTATCCATTCCAAATCAATGTTGGAAGGAGGTTTCAATGGATTTTATCACAAGTTTACTCAAGTCTAAAGGAAAGAGTGTCATCATGGTGGTAGTTGATAGACTTACCAAGTATGCACACTTTTGCGCATTATTGCATCCATTTAAAGCCAGTACAGTTTCTACTGCATTTATGGAAACAATTCAAAAGCTACAAGGAAACCCAAAGATTATTGTAAGTGACAGAGATCCCATTTTCACTATAAATTTTTGGACATAATTATTTTCTTGTCTCAGTACTCAGTTAGCTCATAGCTCATCTTATCATCCTCAAACTGTCAAAAAACTAAGATAGTGAACAATTGTTCAGAAGGATATCTTCGTTTCTTTGTATCTGATAAAAAGACACAATGGATCAAGTGGTTGCCTCTGGCTGAATTGTGGTATAACACTTCCTTCCATACTGCAGCAAAAATGACCCCCTTTATGGCACTTTATGGATATCATCCACCATCCATCACATCATCTTTAAAAGAAAATTCTAAGGTTCAAGAAGTGGAAGCTCATCGAGCGTCAAAAACAAGTTCTCATACTCTTAAGGGTAACCTCACTTTGGCATAGAATAGAATGAAACAATAGACATATCAATTTGCAGTGAAAGAAGTTTTGATGTAGGTGACTGGGTATTTCTACAACTACAACCATACAAAAAAATGTCCCTCAAGCAAGCTAAGAAGGATAATAAATTATCACCAAAGTATTATGGTCTATACAAGGTGTTACAAAAGATTGGTACTATGGCATACAAATTGGAACTTCCTGCATCTTCCCGAGTGCACCCATTTTTCCATGTTTCATTCTTAAAGAAGGTTATAGGTGAGAAGATCCTAGTTCAAACACTATTGCCAGAACATGATGAGGAAGGAAAAATCATATTGGAACCTGAAGCAGTCACAGAAACAAGAAATTGACAACTGTGAAATCGATCAATTTCAAAATATCTCATCAAGTGGAAGAACTTATCAGCTGAAGATTCCACATGGCAGGATGAGAATTTTATATAGAAGCATCTAGAACTACTCAAGCGTTGAGGACAACAATGTTTTAAGGGGAGGGGAATGTTAGGTCACTATACTACTAATGTAACCCCTTATTGTTATTAGTGCAACCCCCTTATTGTATTATTATGCCCATGTAGTACCCATGTTGTTATTATTGTGCCCCATAGAAGCCCATTATTGTTATTGTTGTGCCCCTATAATATTATTGTTATCTAGGCTTTGATTGTATTGGGATCCCTTAGACTCCTATATATAGACAGGAGTTCTTGTCATTTGTATCATCCAAGAATTGTTCATTTTTGTAATGTAAAGTAGGTTTTCCCCTCGAAGAGGCTAATTTTGAAGTCGTTGATCTATCTTTTCTTCTATTTTGTGAGTTGGTTGCATAACACAAACCAGCTATACAAAACAATGGGATTATTTTGCCACTCTCTTGTAAATGAAATTGAGTATTTCCATGATCTAGGAATATAATTTTTTTTTTCTTGATGTAATCTATTAATTTCAAGGTTTTCAAAGTTAAAATGCTCATTAATGCATGCATATAGATTAGGGGTTATTCATGTAGACATGGAGGTTCTAAATCTATCCTAAGTCTAAGTATTTATACCTTCAACTTGAAATTATGGTCTCTTTGGTATTTATGTCATTGGTTAGGTCTTGTGTGTTAATATCAATTTGGAACAATTTATATTCTTTACACATATGACCTTGAGTATATCTTTCATAAAATTATAGTAGAGCCCATGTCTTTGCCATTTATGCTAGAGACAACCCTTGTACTCTCAATGGATTAGTAGGATTTTTTCTTGGGAAATTCCCTTGGGGAGGATGAGTGTAGCCAATGAATGTTGGTGTTTTATTTATGTATTTATCACTATCTCAACTTCTAGGACCTTCTTAGTTGCTTCTAACCATGTAGTAGGAATGTTTCAATTTAATTTATGCTCAAATGTCCTCCATAATGCCATCAATGAATAATTCCTTATATAAGGAATAATTAATTTCTTTGTAAGGATGTTTAATTGACTAAAGGATTCCCTAAAGTCAATATTTGGTGTGACTTGATAAGTGACACTAAATTATGAGTATCTCTCTTAGAACATGCATTGACAAATTTAATAAAAGAACTCCACATTATGTATCTTGGATAAGACCATATAAAATGATTTTTATGACCTTCTCGTCATTTCCATTGTTCCATGCCCTAATTTTCATTATGTCATCAATAATGTTGAGAAGTGTAGCATGAAAGTATCAATTTGACTTTGCCTTGGTCAAATTGAGAAAATTTGAATTTCCATATCAACGGACAACTTGGAGGTAGTTAGTTGAGGTGACATGACTCTTGTCACTTATTTAGCTCAGTAAATTCAAGTTAGAGGGCTTGGAGTTCAATTATGCATGTGTGATTGCTAATTTGTAGTAATCCAGTTCAGTTATTTCTAGTTGTATTCAGTTAAACTAGTTCTAGTTGTTGATAGAACTAATTGGAGGTCAATTATGTAGTGGGATAAAAATCTAACTCAGTGATCATCTAGTTAACTAATTAATCAATAAAAATTACTTCTTACATGAAGATAATTCGAGTTCCCTAGTTATGGTGGAGATTCCAAGGAAGTGTAACATCAATTGTAACATCAGTTGTAGACTACTCTTGAGTGTACAAGTGTTGCATGAAGCCATAGGCCCAACCTTGGGAATTTCACAATCAATTGGAGGAAAATTCCTAAAAAATAGGGGCCTGATTCCTCAAAATTTGCGCAAGGAAATAGGGGCTCAAGAAGAGGCATAAATTGACTAAGTCTGGGTCAGAGCTTCTCATTGAGAAGAGATAAATTTTATTCACTTTTAGGTTGAGCTCAGAGCGAGCAAACAATTGCAATACATTCTCTATTCATCCAATTAATGTAAGTAGGATTAAGGGATTTTTACCAGTTGGTTTCCCCTAGATAAATATGTTTACTTGTTTATGTGATTGATGCATGTTTTCAAATGTTGTTCTAAATTTTGAATTAATTTTCACAAAGTAGTAGGGTAGAATTGTGTCTCTTGATTTAGATTAAATTTCTTGAGCAGTTATAATTTTATCACCATATTTCTACAAATAATGCTCTAAAGGGTGAAATAATATTCCATCTAGGCGATACATCTTGACAGGTTGAAACCATCAAGCTTATTCAATTCCACTTTAGGAGAATGGCGTGATATGTTATTATTCATTATTATATTATTGTGCATATCTAAAGAGGATTTTGGGTGGCTACATAACCCTAACTTAGAATTTCTTCCTAGTATGACTCAATGTGTTGTGAAATCTAGTTTTGTTCTTCCAAGATGCCATGAGATATCACACCTAACAACTTTTTAATTAACATCTTTTTAATGTCATCCAACTTCTCTAATATCTAATTGAACTTGGTTATTTTTTCGTGATTTTTCTACTGCTCATCGACCTTCTCTAGTCTCTCATCCATCTTCTTAAACTAGTTCTCCAAGCTCTTCAATGTGTTTGAGGTAGTGTGGATGGTCATATTATTTGGGGAGTTGATATAAGGAAGTTTATAAGTAATCACCATTGGTGCTTACTAACAAAGGTTACTTGGTCATAAGGACAAGAAAGTGTTAGGTGTTGTATATTTATGATATATGTGGGGTGTAATATTAGTGTTAGTCCAATATCTCAAGGAATTAACTAAAGAAGCTCAACCAAGCCCTTCGCTAGACAAATCAACTACCAAAGTACTAAAGAGTGATCTCTCTAAGTGTTGTTATTGGTGTTATATAGCAACAAGACAATTGATTAGTTTATCTAAAGAAACTTATAGGTATATGCAGGTGACTTCTTATATAACTGAAAGTATGTGGAAGTAATATTTCATATCACGTATTGTTTTATGACATCATATTCAAAGGTTTACCAACAAGGGTTTCGAACAATGTGATTCCACTTGTATATCCTATGTGTATTCTTCCTTGACTGTTGTTCTACCTATTGAATGATAGATCATTGCACTATTGAAATACATTAGAATATGTCTCTAGAAAAAGGAAAATAAATAAATTGAAATTTTAGGATCTTGCTAACCTATGAAAATCCTTTCAAAATCACTAGAAAATAACCAACTTGTCCAAGGTAGGATTGTAGGCTAATAATGTAAAATGATCACAACTATTTCTATACTTCTCATATTGGCTATTACGAACCCAATTATGAAATGGTTCAACTTTTATGGATCTACTAGCATTAGTTTGACTAAAATCTATGCACTCTATCAAAATACATCCAACCTATGAAATTTGCAACCATCCAAAACAAAAGCCTAAAAAATGTTGATTTTAAATCAATGATATCTCCACTTCTTAGACTCCATTTTGGATAAGTTCCCTTTTTATTCAATATTAATTCAAGAAGAATTTAGATTCTGAAATGGATTTCCAAATTCTACACAAAAAGTTTTTAAAATAAACATGAATGTTGGTGAACTCTTTTTCTCATAAACATTTAACAAAAATTTAGAGAATTCACATATAATGTAGTGCAAAACTCAAGAACACAACTCAAAAGAGAGATAAACCTTAAGAAAGATGTCTTTTATAATGCAAATAGAGATTTGTGTTCACTTGCCTCTCCAAGGAAGCAACGTCTAAGAACAATGCTCTAAATACAATAATGATTCTAAAAAAAACATTACATAACCTTCTACTCAATATACAACTATTCATAGAGAATCTTAACTACCTATGCACCCACCTATAATAAGAGCCCACTAACTAATTTGGGCCTTATTAACAAAGAGGGCCCACTTTACAATAATTGGCCATTAATTGACTATTTAATAAGTCTTGCTTAGTGAAGGTAGCCCCATACATTAATAAAGTATCTAACTAATGGGATCTGGGTAAGACCCTAACACCATCTTCCCATATAGCCCCACTCTACTCAACCCCCAACCCCCTCTATATGTGGAATATAGGTTCCCAATTCCTACCTATTTCTTAAGACCCACATCCCTTACAACTTCGTCCTAGTTCCCTAGGCCTCAAACCACCTTTGAATTCTAAGCCTTGATGTTGTAGCTTCCCCCAAGCCCATCCACACTTAATCCCACATATATATCCCTAATGTATAAAACCTTGATTAAAGTTATATACCAAAATAATTTTATCTACCCCTCCTCTTAATTTTGACTTGCCCTCCTCCTTGGCTTCTTCATCCTACCCTTCATTCCCACAACTCCCCATCCTTTACTCATCCACCCTTCACTTGTTCTCACCTCTTTCCACTTTTCCCCTCTCACTCCACCCACTCATGCCCAACTCTCCTAGTCTCATCTATCTCCTATTCTTTTCCCCCCTTGCATTTCTCCTCCTATACCCATCCAGTTTCCCTTTCTACTCACCTCCTCTCTCAACCCTTTCGGTGGATTTTCCTTCCTTTCTTCCATTCCCACCACCCCTGATCCCCTACCATCCACCTTGGTGGTTCCTAGCATAGCGATGCTACCAAGGTGACATGTTGCACTTGGGTGTGTGTCAAGTTGGTTATTGTTGGCTAGGTTTCAATAATATTATACACTACTAGAGGATGTTGGGTAGGGGATTAGGTATTCCCCTAGGTGGACAAGGACCTAGTGTTAGGTTGTGCTAGCATTTTCTATATATTAAGCAAATCCAAAACAAACCCCCCTCAAATTCTCCCATATCAAGTAGATTACATGGAACCCTAGCTTAAAATTTTCACATAATGTCCTCAAAAAATATAGATGTACCTCCCTATTATTAGGAGGCTATAAAAAACCATGAACCACCTACCCATGCAAAGGTCTTGAATTGGTTAGTAGGTGTACCAATACATACAAATGTATTTCTTGTAACTAGTATAGATTGTTTGTTTCTTGCATCAATGAACAATGACTACAAATCTTGTTTAATAATGTTCATATCTCTAATTTGGTATTTATATAGAGCAGTTTATAGTATTCATACATCATAGCCTATAATGGGAAATATTAGTTAATAGGAATTGGGCTTTAGAAATGGATAATACAATTGAATTTAATGAACTTGCAAGAGATAATCATGAGTATTTTATGGAGATAAAATGAAGGAGAGGGGAGTGGAGGAATGAAGGAATGAAGATAGAGAGAGAGATGGAGGTGGAGAGAGGAGAAGAGAGAGAGAGAAGTAGAGAGGGAGGGAGATAGTGACAGGGTGGAGGGTATAGAGAGAGAGAGAGAGATGGGGGACATACGGAGGTAGGAAATAAAGGGAGTGTTGGGTCCCTATAATACTAGTGATTACCCCATTACTATTGTAGTTATACCCCTTATTTATATTGTTGTGCCCCCATTGCCCCCATATTGTTATTAATGTGCCATAGAATCCCTCTATTGTTATTTTTGTGGCTTTATATTATTATTGTTAGGTCAGCTGGATTATATTGTGACTCCTTAGACTCCTATATATAGAAAGGAGGTTTTGTCATTTGAATCATCCAAGAATTGTTCATTTATGTAATGTAAAGGAGGTTTCCCCCTCGAAGAGGCTGAATTCTAAGGCGTTGATCTATCTTTTCTATCTTTTCTTGAGCTGGTTTCATAACATTTGGTATCAGAGCTTTGGATTCTAGGGTTTCGCTGCTCCAAACAGGTCATCGTGGCATTTTCGCTATAAATTTTTTCTGTGACGTTTCAGAAGTTGCAAAAAAAAACCCATTTGAGAAGAATTGCGTTGAACCTTGGGTCCGAATTTCAGAGCTTTTCGCGCGATATGTTCGAAGATATGATCTGAGGAAGTTGGTCTTTTTGCAGACTCCTGAATTACATTCAAAACAGGTGACCTGGGGAAAATCGTCATAATGTTCTCTATGAGGATTGGATTGAAATTTCGTAAGAAGGTACAGAAAGAGGATGGACTGTAGTTTCTTGTATGCAGTTTTTAGATCCATAGGTCGAAACAGTGACTCGTGGCACGTCGTACAAGTTTGCTCTACTGAACTAGTCTATAAGCAAGTCACTGTGGGAGATTTCACATAACTCTTCCTTGGAGAAACCAATTTGGGTCAGACTTGTGGCATTGGAAAGAGGACTTAGAAGGCTACTACAAGTCAAAATTTCAGAACTGGATGATCCGAAATTACAGAGATACATCAGATTCAATATCAGGCTTCTACAAAGTGAAAAAAGGTGTGTAGTTTTTTTTTTAAATTTTTGCATAAGCTTGGTTTGAAGGAATTCAAAGGGCATAGTAAAGCATTATTATCGGTAACTGATGCCCCGAGGAAAGAAAATGCAAACACCTAGTAAGGAACCTGAAAGCTCTAGCATGACTCATGAAGAAGAGGAAGAAATGCTACATGATATATCAAAATTACAAGAACAAGTGCAACAAATGTCACGCTAAAAAAAGCTAACAGAAGCTAAAATAAATGGCGTGGAATATAAGATAAATGGCGTGGAATATAAGATAAAGGGCATGGAAGCTAAGATGGATGATTTGAAGACAGATTTGAGGACAGATTTGAAGACAGACATGGCAGATTTGAAGACATATTTGACAAATTTTCTACAAGAAATACTTACTAATGGTGAAAAGGTTGTAAAGGAAACTCATGATGTGAACAAAAGAAATGTTAATCATGATTCCATAGACTCTAATGTTGGATCGAAGACCCACCATATTCCAAAAATCGATATGAGGAAGTTTGATGGCAAGGATCCCGCCACATGGATATTACAGATGGAGCAATTCTTCGATCTCAATAATGTGCAAAACACAAAAAGGTACGTATGGCAACTTTATATTTG
Organism: Pinus tabuliformis; assembly: GCA_031772625.1. NCBI lineage: Eukaryota > Viridiplantae > Streptophyta > Pinopsida > Pinales > Pinaceae > Pinus > Pinus tabuliformis. The sequence goes on from CM062806.1 coordinate 604,064,266, forward strand.
GAACCAAATCAGTTTGTATGGTATCAATGGCTTTGCTCTCGTAAACAATTTATCACTTGGGCAATTTTTACGGAAGAATTGATAGCACATTATGAGGATACAAAAAGCAACACTTTTTTTAGCCAATTGATAAGTCTCAAACAAAAGGGTTCAATAATGGAGCACATTGAGGAGTTCCAAAAATTGAACATAAGGGTAAAAGATATTCCAGAGGAGCATAGGATTGATGTGTTCATAGGGTCTTTAAAGGATAATATCCAACATGATGTTCGCCTTTGGGAACCTGATTCATTAGAGAAGGCATTCAGGTTAGCAAGAAAAATGGAAAGCAAAATTATGGCAACCAGGAAGCATACCACTCACAACTATAAAGACGGAAGTGTTGTTGCCCCTAGTCTTCCACAACCTATAAGGTTGACACCACAACAATTGGAAGAAAAAAGAGCAAAAGGGCTTTGTTACAGTTGTGATAGCAAATACACTAAAGGTCATAAGTGTGCTGAGAAGAAATTATTCTACATAGATTGTGAAGAGGAAGAAGAAAAGGAGCAAGAAAGGTCAAAAGAAGAGGATATACTCCAGGAACAAAGCCTAGATGAAGAAAAAATAAATCCGACCATATCTTGTAATGCATTGGCGGGAATTACCACTCCTCAAACCATCAAGATAGAAGGACAAATCAAGAAGAAAAAGGTAATAGTGTTGATTGATTCAGGAAGCACCCACAATTTTATTCATTGTAGGGTAGCAAAAGAATTGAATTGCTTCCTATATCCAGCACCAGAGTGTCAAGTGATGATTGCAAATGGAGGAACAATAAATTGCTCTGGAAAGTGCCATAATATCAAGCTATCCATGGGAGAATATGTATTGACTAGCCCAATGCTTTCCATTCCAATGGGAGGTGCTGATGTTGTACTAGGAGTCCAATGGCTACAATCCTTGGGTACAATAGCTTTTAATTTTCAAGAACTTTTCATCAAATTTTCTACGGAAGGAAAGGAAGTTGAATTAAGGGGTATTGCAGGGAAACCAGGAAAGATAATCAGCTCTAATGGTATGACAAAGCTTCTAAAAAAGGAGCAAAGAGGTGTAATTGCACAATTATGTTCGCTAGATGTTTCCACATTGGAATCATCTATTTCTCCAGATCTCCAAAAAGTCCTGGACAATCATTCCAAGGTATTTGAGACTCCCAAAGGTCTCCCACCTATGCGTGATCATGATCATGCTATTCATCTGATTCCAGGAAGTGTTCCTCCAAACATCAGGCCGTACAGATATCCCTATGTCCAAAAAAGTGAAATTGAACGTATGGTTGCAGAAATGCTAGAGGCTGGTATAATTCAACCGAGTCAAAGTTCTTTCTCTGCTCCAGTAGTATTGGTGCACAAGAAGGATGGATCATGGCGCATGTGTCCGGATTATAGGGAGCTCAACAAGCTCACTATTAAAGATAAGTTCCCCATTCCTGTCATTGATGAATTACTGGATGAATTGCATGGATCAATTTACTTCACCAAGTTGGATCTTCGTTCAGGATATCATCAAATCAGAATGAAGATTGAAGACATTCCGAAAACAGCATTTAGAACTCATGAGGGTCATTATGAATTTTTGGTCATGCCTTTTGGCCTTACCAATGCACCTTCAACATTTCAAGGTTTGATGAATTCAATTTTCAAACCATTCCTTAGAAAATTTGTGTTAGTATTTTTTGATGATATACTAATCTACAGCAAGTCTTGGAAGGATCATGTTGAACATGTTGACAGGGTGCTACAACTATTGGAGGAGAAACAATTATATGCAAAAAGATCCAAATGTTTCTTTGGAGTCCAGGAGGTGGAATATTTGGGTCATATTGTATCTCATGAAGGAGTTAAGGTAGACCCTAGCAAAATTAAAGCCATTAAGGAATGGAAAATCCCCACATCCATAAAGCATCTGCGAGGATTTCTTGGGTTGACAGGGTATTATCGCAAGTTTGTTAAGAATTATGGGAGAATAGCAGCACCTCTAACAACATTATTGAAGAAAGATGCATTTTCATGGACTCCGGAAGCAACAAAGGCCTTTGAACATCTTAAAGAGGCAATGTGCCAAGCACCGGTCTTAGCTACACCGGACTTCACAAAAACCTTTATTGTGGAATGTGATGCTTCAGGAAATGGAATTGGTGTTGTTCTAATGCAAGATGAAAGACCCATTGCTTTTGAAAGTCGTCCAATCAAGGGAAAGTTTTTAAGCAAAGCTATTTATGAGAAGGAAATGTTGGCAATACTCCATGCACTTAAGAAATGGCGACCCTACCTAATGGGAAGACACTTCAAGGTAAAAACGGATCATGATAGCCTTAAATACTTTTTAGAACAAAGATTATCCTCTGAAGAGCAACAAAAGTGGGTCACAAAGATGTTGGGTTATGACTTTGAAATCATCTACAAAAAAGGGAAGCAAAATGTGGTGGCAGATGCACTCTCAAGAAAGGATGAGGATGTGGAAGCATTGTTGTGCGCCATTTCTATTATCCAACCAGATTGGATAAATGAAGCAAGGGAGGAATGGAAGAATGACGAAGAAGTGTGGGCACTTATTCGAAAGCTACAACAAGATTCCAGTACGTCTGATACATTTAGCTGGAAAAATGATTCGTTATGGTACAAAGATCGCTTATACCTCTGTAAGAATTCCCAGCTAAAACAAAAGATTCTTATGGAATTGCACACTTCTCCCTTAGGAGGGCACTCAGGATTTTTAAAAACTTACCACAGGGTTAAGAAGGAATTTTTTTGGGATGGCCTTAAATCAGATATTCAAAAGTTTGTGGCAGAATGTTTGGTTTGCCAACAAAATAAAGTTGAAACAATTAAGACACCGGGTCTATTACAACCTTTATCCATTCCAAGCCAACGTTGGGAGGAGGTTTCAATGGATTTTATCACAGGTTTACCCAAGTCTGAGGGAAAGAGTGTCATCATGGTGGTAGTTGACAGACTTACCAAGTATGCACACTTTTGTGCATTATCACATCCATTTAAAGCCAGTACAGTTTCTACTGCATTTATGGAAACAATTCAAAAGCTACATGGAAACCCAAAGATTATTGTAAGTGACAGAGATCCCATTTTCACTGGAAATTTTTGGACAGAATTATTTTCTTGTCTTGGTACTCAGTTAGCTCATAGCTCATCTTATCATCCTCAATCTGATGGGAAAACTGAGATAGTAAACAAATGTTTGGAAGGATATCTTCGTTGCTTTGTATCTGATAAACAGACACAATGGGTCAAATGGTTGCCTCTGGCTGAATGGTGGTATAACACTTCCTTCCATACAGCAACAAAAATGACCCCATTTATGGCACTTTATGGGTATCAACCACCATCCATCACATCATATTTAAGAGAAAATTCTAAGGTTCAGGCAGTGGAACATCACATCGAACATCAACAACAAGTCCTCCAACTCTTAAAGGATAACCTCGTGTTGGCACAGAATAGAATGAAACAACAGGCAGATCAACATCGCAGTGAAAGAAGTTTTGATGTAGGTGATTGGGTATTCCTACGGCTACAACCATATAAGCAAATGTCCCTCAAGCAAGCTAAGAAGGATAATAAATTATCACCAAAGTATTATGGTCCGTACAAGGTGTTGCAAAAGATTGGTACTATGGCATACAAATTGGAGCTTCCTGCAGCTTCTCGATTGCACCCAGTTTTCCATGTTTCATGTTTAAAGAAGGTTATAGGTGACAAGCTCCCAGTTCAAACAATATTGCCAGAACTTGACGAGGAAGGAAAAATTATATTGGAACCGGAAGCAGTCACAGAAACAAGAACTCGACAGCTACGAAATCGATCAATTTCAGAGTATCTTATCAAGTGGAAGAACTTATCCGCTGAAGATTCCACATGGGAGGATGAGAATTTTATGCAGAAGTATCCAGAACTACTCAAGCGTTGAGGACAACACTTTTTTGAAGGAGAGGGGCATGTTGGGTCCCTATAATACTAGTGATTACCCCATTACTATTGTAGTTATACCCCTTATTTATATTGTTGTGCCCCCATTGCCCCCATATTGTTATTAATGTGCCCATAGAATCCCTCTATTGTTATTTTTGTGGCTTTATATTATTATTGTTAGGTCGGCTGGATTATATTGTGACTCCTTAGACTCCTATATATAGAAAGGAGGTTTTGTCATTTGAATCATCGAAGAATTGTTCATTTATGTAATGTAAAGGAGGTTGCCCCCTCAAAGAGGCTGAATTCTAAGGCGTTGATCTATCTTTTCTATCTTTTCTTGAGCTGGTTTCATAACAGGGAGAGAGGGGAAGGACCAGAGAGAGGAATTGGGAGAGAGAAGGAGATATCGAGGGACAAAGAGGGAGGTAAAAAGAGATGGAGTAAGAAGGGGAGAGAGAGAGAGAGTGAAGAAGAAATACATAGAGAGAGAAAATTGGAGAGAGAGAGAGAGAGGGAGTTATAAGGGAGAGATGGAGAGAGAGTATGTAAGTTTTGGGGTGAGATAGAGAGACAAAGAACGAGAGATGCAAGGAAGGGGGGGAGATGGAGAGAGAAGGAGAGAGAGAGGGAGATAGTGATAGAGTTGGAGGGACAATAGAGAGTGGGGTATAGAGGGAGGTGGGATACAGAGGAAGGAAGAGAGAGAGAGAGTATGTGAGAGAGAAAGAGAGAGAGAGAGAGAGGAGAGCAAGAGGGAAGAGAGATAGAAGGGGGAGAGAGGGAGATAAGGGGAAGACAGAGGGAGAGATATATATAAATGGAGAAAGAGTGTGTATGGTTTTGGGGTGATATAGAGAGACAAAGGAGAGGCAGAAGGATATAGAGATATAGATGGGAGGTGAAGAGAGGGAAGAAGAGAGAGATAGAGAGAGAGAGAGGGAGAGAGGAAGAGATAGATGGATATGGATAGAGAGAGAGAGAGAGCGAGCATGTGTGTTTGGGGGGCTGATATAAAGAGACAAATAAGGAGAGATGGAGAGAGATATAGATATAGATGGAGGGGGGAGAGAGGGAATAATATTTCGTGCACCAGATGCATTGATTTCATTGTAGATGATGATTTCTAATCCTATTTGATTTCTTACACTAGATGCATTGATTTCGGTGTAGATGTTGATTTCTAATTATGTTTGATTGCTTGCACTAGAAGCATTGATTTTAGCATAGATGTTTATCTCATCCTATTTGATTGATTTCTCTAGATGCATTGATTTCACTGTAAATAGGGATTTCTAAACCTATTTGATTATTTAGATTAGATACATTGATTTCAATGTAGATGTTAATTTCTAATTATATTTGATTGCTTGCACTAGATGCATTGATTTTAATGTAGATGTGGATTTCTAATCATATTTAATTGTTTGTACTAGATGCATTTATTTAAGTGTAGATGTTGATTTGTAATATCATTTGATTTCTTGCACTAGATGCATTGATTTAGATGTAGATGTTATTTTCTAATCTTATTTGATTGTTTGTGTTAGATGAATTAGATGTTGTTAATATTGAGGTTGTAGATTATAAAAAATAAAATAAAATAAAAATAAAAATCAAGATATATTATGTAATACCTGGAGGGACACTATTAAGAATTATTTGGATGTCAAAAGATGTGATACCTAGACTTAAAATGAAATAGATATGCAAAATCGATCCTCCTACAAAGTGAAAAGTAATCCCTGACAAGATCGACTCCCTTCTTCATCATCAAAAAATTACTGATAGAGAGAAAGGGAGAGAGGAGAGTATGAGGGAAGAGAGATAGAAAGGGGAGAGAGGGAGATAAGGGGAAGAGAGAGAGAGAGAGGGACAGAGGAATAGGGAGGTAGAGATAGATATATATGGAGAAAGAGTGTGTATGGTTTGGGGGTGATATATAGAGACAAAGGATAGGTAGAATGAGAAAGAGATATAGATGGAAGGTGAAGAGAGGGAAGAATAGAGAGATAGAGATAGGGAGGGAGAGAGGGAGAGATAGATAGATAGATATGGAGAGAGAGAGAGCATGTGTCTTTTGGGGGGGTTGATATAAAGAAACAAAGGAGAGATGGAGACAGATATAGATATAGATGGAGGGGGGAGGGAGGGAAGAATATTTTATGCACTAGATGCATTGATTTCAGTGTAGATGATAATTCTTACTCCTATTTGATTGTTTGCACCAGATTTGTTGATTTTAGTGTAGATGTTGATTTCTAATTATATTTTATTGCTTGCACTAGATGCATTTATTTTAGTGTAGATGTTTATTTCTAATCTTGTTTTATTTCTTGCTCTAAATGCATTGATTTCAGTGTATATGGAGATTTCTAATTGATCAGGAGCTCAGGACCAAGTGTCGTAAAATGGTCAAAAATGAAAGTGCTCAGAACTGGTTTGAACCTGAACGACCGGATAGAGCTTTTCCTTCTGATTTCGGCACCATGAACGGTTCGAAAAACGGTCGCCGTATGAGAAAGTTATGCCAAAAACAAAATCACCCAATAACCCTTAATTTTTGAATTTTTCAAAAAACAAATTAAAAAAGAATATTCCACAAAATATTCCTTGGAATATTCTAGGGAATATTCCTTTTAGGCAGTGAATGGTAGGATGCCACGTGGCAGGCCCGGAGGCCACCACATGGCCCCAGGATGACGTCAGCATATATGTGTGGCGCATTTCAAAATTTTTGGACGGATGGAGGATCGAACCCGCGACCTCCTTACCACAAGGCAAACGCCTTACCAATGAACCACGCCAGAAGTGCTTGTTGTAAAAGTGGAACATAATTTTGTTAAATTTTATAATTCATTTGGGTGGGCACCGAAGGGGGCCAACCCCTAAGCGCCAGCCCCCATACCACGTGACCTCATGCTAAGAACCAGGCGCCAGGACTTAACCGTCGACACGGAATCTGATGCAAACCTCCAACCACTTATCGCGGTCACATGCATGCTAAAAATGGAGTTAATTGCCAGTTAGCATGGCGGAAAATTTGGCGGAGCGCCAAATTTGGGCGGTCCTGCCATATTTGGCAGGCCTAACTGGCCCCAACTAAAGTTATCTGGAGTTTTTGTAGGGGCAGCTGGCAGTTGGGAGTAAATGGCCATAACATTGGCTAGGAAAGTCTGTTTTGGACGATTTATTTATTTATTTTGGGTATATTTGACCTTTTGAAGCCATTGGCATAGGTTTCACCGCCATCTGAGGTCATTTGCAAGTGATTTTTCTTCGTGGAAGTTCCAGGAGCCACTAGGGCCAAATGAGTTTGGGAGCTGCATTGGGAATTGTGCAGTCAGTGAATGTGGAACGAAGGTCATTCCTAAAGTTTTTCAGCATTCTGAATCCATTTCTATAGCTCTTTTTTCCTTTTGAGGCATTCTTATCACTGTTTAGCTTCAGGGAAGCTTTCAGGGCCATCTGGGCCATTTCAGTGCTTGCGCTGTTGGGAGGCTGTGTTCATCCATTTTTGGTGATTCAAAAGCCTATATCTGCTATTTTCAACCTTCTAAGTCTAATGGCAGAGGTTTCAGAACCAATTGAGGTCATATTCACCTCGAAATTCTTTATGCAAGTCTAAAGGGCCACTAGGGCCAACTGGGGAAAGTACTATATGAAGGTACAATTTCAATGTTTAGTGTTTGGGAAAGAGCATGTTTAGCTAATTCCTATCTTCTAATTCTGTATTTACAGTCAGATCTATCTTTTGAGATACTCATATTCTTGTATTAGCGTTTGTAGCATTTTTAATACAAGAGGACAAGCCTAGTTTGAGAGGTTTGGTCCAGCAAATGTAGCCCAGAGGGGGGTGAACTGCTTTATCATTTTGATGTCTTTATTTGCTGAAGATGATATGATAAACAAAACTGATATAAAGTATTAAACAACAAATATACATAACTTGCATACAGACATAATCACCTATTCAGCTGCAGAAAGTTATTTGTCTTATTCCGCAAGACATCAAATTTCAAGTATGTGTATGTCAAAGGCTTCTAAGTGTCTACTTTGTTATTTCTTTAGGCAGAGCCTGTAGAGGGCCAGGTAGCCTCTGGAACTCATCCTCTCTTTAGAGGTGACATGTCCGGTGAATGCCCCTACAGTCTATCTCTGTATAAGAAATAAGAAGTTTTCACATTTTCAGAGGTCACTTGGAGTGTATAACTCACATTTGAAATTATGGGAAATGGATACCTTGAACCCTTAAACAAGTACATTCCATTTTCAGATCAGATGGTATCAGAGCACTAGGTTTGCTTGACTGACATCACTAGCTTGATTGTGTAGCTCGAAAGGTGTCTTAAGCAGTGTTGAAGATTGACTGCTTTATTATTCTACAAACTAATTGTTGTTTGAGTTTGTTGAATCTCTTTTGTTCATTTTTATAATGACAACTACCATAAGTGAGTTCTCAAAATTGTCCTCCTTCACAAGATTTTTTGATGAAGGCTTGAAGCAAGAATTTTTCATCATAATGAATATGGTGAGAGAAATGTATGAGGACGAAAGAAAGAGCTGTAGACTTCAAGAGCAGTTGAATTCCATGAGGGAAGAGAAGCAGTTGCTTTCTGACCAATTGCAGGAAAAGGAAGGCCAGCTTCATATTGCAAACATGAATCTGGAAAGGATGCATGAGTTGGAGACACAACTCCTTGTTGCCAAAGAAGCCTTAGCCAAGTATCAGCTTGAAGAAGAGGTAAACAATTCTAGTTTGTCTTCAAATTCTTATAAGAATGTTTATGTTGGTTCTTTTGAGAAACATACCAGAGGCATAGGGTCCAAGTTGATGTCCAAAATGGGATATGAAGGAAAAGGATTGGGCAAACATGCACAGGGTATAGTTGAGCCAATAATGGTTGAGGTAAGGCCTAAGAATTTGGGTCTTGGTTATGGACAATCTTATGGAGAAAGTTCCAAAGCAGCCATGAAGGCAATTGAAACAGTTCCTAGAAGGAGTTTCATTTCAGGTTCTCTATCTCAAGGTTGTAAAGGTTGTATCCTTGATGAATGCAATAGTTTGAAACATACCTTGCAAGAAGAAGGTGTGCATAAGCATGCACTTGAACAAGAAAGTGGTGAAAGCTCTAAAACCATTGAAGGGATTGATGGTGTTCCAAAAGGAGCTTCTTCTTCATTTGATTCACCTCCTCATGAAGGTAATGAAGGTGAAAGAGAAATGTATAAATCTGATTTCAATCATATTTCCTTTGATCATGTAAAGCATGGTAAATTTCCACACAAGCATTGGAAAAGAATTGCATGTTCTTTTTGTGCTTTGGTTAACCATAGTGTTTCTAGATGTTGGAAAAGAATGGCAACATACAAGAAACTTTTGAAGGAAAGGAGGCAAGAAGCCAAAGTTCCATTGAACAATGCAAATCATGCTGTCAAGAAGATGAATATGTGTTGCACTTATTTCCATAAGCATGGAAATACTGCTGAAAGGTGTTGGACTCTAAATCCAACATTGCTTCCACGAAAGTTGAAGAAAGTGGAGAAAGAGTATGGCAAGAATGGGAAGGAATTTTCCGTCATTGATATGTGTCAGGATGATACACATGTTGATATCGATGTGCAGTTAAAGGAAGCGCCTTTGAAATGGATTGGTAAGAAATGGTTAGAATTCTTATCCAATTAAAGTTGCATGTCTTTTGATTGAATGCATTTCTTTGTTAAGGGAATGCAAGTTGCAGGATGGAAAAGCTGAGTATGAGACTCACTCTATCGCAACAAAAGTTATATTCATTTCAGCTTTGAAAGTACATGTACATGTGATCAAGGATATTGTACTTATGATTGTACTTAAGAGAAAGTTGAAGGATAAACTGCATGCATGAGAATGATATGCATGAGCACAGGGATCATGATGATTTCCTTGTATTTTAAACATGTATATGTGATTAACTTGAAGGGTTGATTACTTTGTTTTTAATCATGCATGTAATGTAATATTGACTTGGAAAAAGTTAATTTGATCTCCAAGATTGTAAAGAGGAGAAATTATGAAGTGTTTCATCTTTGTAAAAGCCTTCTCATTTGGGAGGCAACTCTTCTTCTGGAGCGGAGGTGCAATGGATGGGCATCGTGACAGCTAGCAAGCCCACATGTTCAGGGGGATATTTCAGCTCATATATCAGCAAGTTTCGTTGCTAGTTCCTGCAATTTCAAATTTGTCTGGCGAAAGAACTTGGTCGGGATTCGACGAGTACTTGGCTTATGCAGCGAAAAGTCACCATGACGACAGTTGGCAAGGCAGGACATTTTGGCATCAGTATGCTCTTTTGGCTGAATGGAAGAGGATGTATCTATTCCTCAAGTGCTGTACAGTTCAGTTTAGAGATTCAGTAAGCTTTTGGGGACCAAAAGCCTTCTCATTTGGGAGGTGTGATCAGGAGCTCATGACCAAGTGTCGTAAAATGGTCAAAAATGAAAGTGCTCAGACCTGGTTTGAACCTAAACGACTGGATAGAGTTCGTCCTCTTGATTCCAGTGACACAAATGGTTCAAAAAACAGTCACCGTATGAGAAAGTTATGCCAAAAACAAAATCGCCCAATAACCCTTAATTTTTGAATTTTTCAAAAAAAAATTAAAAAGGAATATTCCACAGAATATTCTTTGGAATAGTCCTTTTAGGCAGCGAATGGCAGGCCCAGAGGCCGCCATGTGGCCCCAAGATGACGTCAGCATATATGAGTGGCGCATTTCAAAATTTTTGGACGGATGGAGGATCGAACCCGCGACCTCCTTACCACAAGGCAAATGCCTTACCAATGAACCACGACCTCCTTACCACAAGGCAAATGCCTTACAAATGAAACATGCCAGAAGTCCTTGTTGTGAAAGTGGAACAAACTTCTGTTAAAGTTTATAATTCATTTGGGTGGGCACTGAAGGGGGCCAGCCCCCATACCACGTGACCTCATGCCAAGAACCAGGCGCTAGGACTTAACCGCCGACACAGAATCCGATGCAAACCTCCATCCACTTATCTCGGTCACATGCGCGCTAAAAATGGAGTTAGCTGCCAGTTAGCATGGCGGAAAATTTGGCAGAGCGCCAAATTTGGGCGGTCCCGCCATATTTGGCGGGCCTAACTGGCTCCAACTAAAGTTATCTGGAGTTTTTGTAGGGGCAGCTGGCAGTTGGGAGTAAATGGCCATAACTTTGGCTAGGAAAGTCCGTTTTGGATGAATTTTTTTTTTATTTTGGGTATCTTCGACCTTTTGAAGCCATTGGCATAGGTTTCACAGACATCTGAGGTCACTTGCAGGTGATTTTTCTTCGTGGAAGTTCCAGGAGCCACTAGGGCCAAATCAGTTTGGGAGCTACTTTGGGAATTGTGCAGTCAGTGAATGTGGAACGAAGGTCATTCCTGAAGGTTTTCAGCATTTTGAATCCATTTCTACAGCTCTTTTTTCCTTTTGAGGCATTCTTCTCACTGTTTAGCTTCAGGGAAGCTTTTAGGGCCATCAGGGCCATTTCAGTGCTTGAGCTGTTTGGAGGCTGTGTTCATCCATTTTTGGTGATTCAAAAGCCTATGTCTGCTATTTTCGACCTTCTGAGTCTAATGGAAGAGGTTTCAGAACCAATTGAGGTCATATTCACCTCTAAATTCTCCATGCAAGTCTAAAGGGCCACCAGGGCCAACTGGGGAAAGTACTGTATGAAGGTACAATTTCAATGTTTAGTGTTTGGGAAAGAGCATGTTTAGCTAATTCCTATCTTCTAATTCTGTATTTATAGTCAGATCTGTCTTTCGAGACACTCATATTCTTGTATTAGCCTTTGTATCATTTTTAATACAAGAGGACAAGCCTAGTTTGAGAGGTTTGGTCCAGCAGATGTAGCCCAGAGGGGGGTGAACTGCTTTATCATTTTGATGTCTTTATTTGCTGAAGATGATATGCTAAACAAAACTGATATAAAGTATTAAACAACAAATATACATAACTTGCATACACACATAATCACCTATTCAGCTGCAGAAAGTTATTTGTCTTATTCCGCAAGACATCAAATTTCAAGTATGTGTATGTCAAAGGCTTGTAAGTGTCTACTTTGTTATTTCTTTAGGCAGAGCCTGTAGAGGGCCAGGTAGCCTCTGGAACTCATCCTCTCTTTATAGGTGACATGTCCGGTGAATGCCCCTACAGTCTATCTCTGTATAAGAAATAAGAAGTTTTCACATTTTCAGAGGTCACTTGGAGTGTATAACTCACATTTGAAATTATGGGAAATGAATACCTTGCACCCTTAAACAAGTACATTCCATTTTCAGATCACTAATCCTATTTGATTGTTTGCACTAGATGCATTGATTTCAGTGTAGATGTTGATTTCTAATTATATTTGATTGCTTGCACTAGATACATTGATTTCAGTGTAGATGAAGATTTCTAATCCTATTTGATTTCTTGCACTAGATGCATTGATTTAAATGTAGATATTGATTTCTAATCTCATTTGATTGCTTGCACTAGATGCATTTATTTCAGTGTAGATGGTTTTTAATCATATTTGATTGCTTTCACTAGATGCATTGGTTTCACTGTAGATGTTATTTTCTAATATGATTTGATTGTTTGTATTAGATGCACTATATGTTGTTAATATTGAGGCTATATATTATATAAAATCAAGACATATTCTCTAATACCTAGAGGGACACTATTAGGAATTAATTAGTTGTCAAAAGTTGTGATACCTAGACTTAAAATGAAATAGATATGCATAATCGATCCTCCTGCAAAGTGAAAATTTATCCTTGACAAGATCATCTCCCTTCTTCATCACCAACTAATTAATAATAGAGATAGAGAGAGGGAGAGAGGAGATCGTGAGGGAAGAGAGATAGAAGGGGGAGAGAGGGAGATAAGGGGAAGAGAGAGGGAGAGGGAGAGGAAGAGGGATTGAGAGATAGATAGATATGGAGAAAGAGTGTGTATGGTTTGGGGGTGATATAGAGAGACAAAGGAGAGGCAGAAGCATATATATATATATATATATATATATATATATATATATAGATATATATATATATATATATATATATATATATATATAGATATATATATAGATGGGAGGTGAAGAGAGGGAATAAGAAAGAGATAGAGAGAGAGGGAGGGAGATATATATATATATATATATATATATATATGGATATGGAGAGAGAGAGAGAGAGAGCATGTGTGTTTGAGGGGACGTGATATAAAGTGACAAAGAAGGAGAGATGGAGAGAGATATAAACATGGATGGGGGGGGGAGAGAAGAATATTTCTTGCACTAGATGCATTGATTTCAATGTAGATGATGATTTATAATCCTATTTGATTTCTTGCACTAGATGCAGTGATTTTAGTGTATATTTTTATTTCTAATCTTATTTTATTTCTTTCTCTAGATGCATTTATTTTATTGTAGATGGGGATTTCTAATCCTATTTGTTTATTTGCACTAGATACATTGATTCTAGTGCAGATGTTGATTTCTAATTATATTTGATTGCTTGCACTAGATGCATCGATTTCAATGTAGATGTGGATTTATAACCCTATTTGATTGCTTGCACTAGATGAATTTATTTAAGTGTAGATATTGATTTCTAATCTCATTTGATTTCTTACACTAGATGCATTGATTTCAGTGTAGATGTGTTAACAAGGCAATCCCTTCTACAAATAGAAGTGATCCCTCTAGCCCAATTTGTGGGTCTAGTAACAACCATGACAAAAAAAAGAAAACTTCCCTAACCTAAATCAAAATTATAAATGAGCAAGGGATATGGCTTACCTCTTTCCTATGCGCTTGAACTTTGATGGTGATCCCAATGCCTTAGCTCCTAGGCTCGCTCCTCACTATTCCTTGCATCTGAATACCTATAAGAGAGATAAAAAGAAAAAAAAAAGAGAGATCATAGCATATGCATTCCAATATAAGTTATACAATAGATCAAGGAGTATTGTACTAAGTAAACCATCATAGACAAGCTTATGAGAAGTAAAACATGCTTTGTATTAATAATTAAATCAAAGAGGGAAGCAGACAATCGGTGCCTTGATGTTGAAGGCCTCCTTTGGGATGGTTCCAAATCCAAGTCAAACTAAAAATTCTCTCCTTTCCTCTCTCACCAAAATGGAAGCATCTAAGCACAATCGAGTAGAATAATGGCAACCAGCAATGACCAACACATTGAGGAAAGTGAAGAACAAATTTATAGTTATGAAGAGGAGGTTAGAGATCCACCAAAGGGGGAAGAAGGTCCTTATCCCAAAGGTAGGATTAAAGTCTCTAAATGGGAGTACTCAACCATATATTCATCCAGCAACTACTAGCTCGTCATTCTCGAGGCTTCTAACCCGAATAGGATCAACGCAGATTTTCCTATGAAAGTCACGCTGCAAACACTATTCACTAGTTATACAAAAGGTTACCACCACAGATTTTCCTACTAAAAGTAGCATTGGTCTTGTAAATTAGGGTTTTCCACAAGTTTTTCCAGAATTAATTCAAGATATTAGTTCTCCATATCTTCAGGGATGTGTTGAGCATATAATTCATGGTGAATGAGTTTATACAACTTTTGTCACTTTACGACATTTGTGACGGCAATGGCGCAAAGGATGACACTTCGGCTATGGATTTGGGAATGTGAAAAAATGTCATGTAACAAGATGTTGTTTTTTAATCCTATTTGATTTCTTGCACTAGATGCATTTATTTCAATGTAGATGTTGTTTTCTAATCTTATTTGATTGTCTGTATTAGATGAATTAGATGTTGTTAATCTTGAGGCTGTAGGTTATAAAAAAAAATTATTTTCAAGATATATTCTGTAATACCTAGAGGGACACTATTAAGAATTAATTAGTTGTCAAAAGTTTTGGTACCTAGACTTAAAATGAAATAGATATGCGGAATCCATCCTCTTGCAAAGCGTAAATCTCCCTTATTCATCACCAACTAATTACTAATAGAGAGAGAGGGAGAGAGGAGAGAAGGAGGGAAAAGAGATAGAAGGGGGATAGAGGGAGAGGGATAGGAAGAGGGAGGGAGAGATGGATAGATATGGAGAAAGAGTGTATATGGTTTGGGGGTGATATAGAGAGACAAAGAAAACAATTTTCTTTACCACATTAAGGTTCCAAATTATGTAAAATTTTAAACATCTTTACTCTTTACTAAAGCCAATACCATTTCTTAAATCAAAGGAAAAAGGTTAGTTCAACACAAAGAATCGAAAATTATACTCCAAAATATTTTAATCTTTATTTTAATTAAATATTTGTAAAATGAATCTTTAAAAGAAAAAACCATATCTATTAATTTGATGTAGTTTTATTATAAATTTTGTTATCATGCCATATAAAAGAATAATATTAATATTAATATTAAATTTAGTAACTTTGGATTAATACAATATTCAATTTAATATAATATTCAATTTTTTTTATATTATAATATATATCAATATATCACGGTATATATTTAATTCTAGATATATATGGAGGGAAGAACAAAGTCATAGAGCGATAGAGGTGGAGAGATAGAGGGAGTGACAAAGGAGATATGGATATAAAATGAAGAGGTGGAATGAAGAGAGAGAGAGAAAAAGGAGTGATAGAGGGAGATAAGGGTAATAGAGAGAGAGGGAGACACCAAGATGGAGGGGGGAGAGAGGGAGGGAGAAAGTGACAAGGTTAGAGGGTAGAGAGAGGGGGATGGATCAGGGGAGAGAGAAGGAGGTAGGAGTGAAAGAGAGAGAGGGGAAGGAGGAGAGAGTGGACTTGAGAGGGAGGGACATAGAGATGGGGTTGAAGGGGGAGAGAGGAATTGAAGAATAAATACATAGACAAAGAAAATATGAGAGAGAGAGAGAGAGATGGACATAAGGGGGAGATGGAGAGAGAGTGTGTATGATTTGGGGTGAGATAGAACTAAAAATAAGGAGAGATGGAAAGAAAGGGGAGAGAAGGAGAGAGGGAGGGATATAGTGACTGCGTTGGAGAGAGAGAGAGAGGGGGGGGTGGGAGAGAAAGGGAGAGAGAGGAAGGAAGAGAGAGAGGACGTGAGAGAGAGAAGGAGAGAGGGACGGGGAGAGAGAGGGAGGTAATAAAAAAACATGTAGAGAGAAACGTGGAGAGAGAGAGAGAGGGAGAGAGGAGAGCATGAGGGAAGAGAAATAAAAGGAGAGAGAGGGATAGAATGGGAAGAAAGAGTGAGAGGGATATGAAGAGGGATGGAGAGATAGATAGATATGGAGAAAGAGAGTGTATGTTTTTGGGGTGATATAGATAGAAAAAGGAGAGGAAGAGGGAGATAGAGATATAGATGGGAGGTGAATAAAGGGAAGAAGAGAAAGATAGAGAGGGAGAGAGGGAGGTAGGGAGGGAAGGGGAGAGGGAGGGAGGGAGGGAGGGAGAGATGGCTATGGAGAGAGAGCATGTGTTATTGTTGGGGGGGGGGGGGGGTGAGATGGAGAGACAACGAAGGATAGATGTAGGGAGACATAGATATAGATGGAGGGGGGAGAGAGGGAAGAATATGTATTGCACTAGATGCATTGTTTTGATTGTAGATGATTATTTCTAATCCTATTTATTTTCTTACGCTAGATGCAATGATTTTAGTTTAGATGATGATTTCTAATCATATTTAACTTCTTGCACTAGGTGCATTGATTCAATGTAGATGTTGATTTCTAATCGTATTTGATTACTTGCTCTAGATGCATTTATTTCAGTGTAGATGGTGTTTTCTAATCCTACTTCACCACTTGCACTAAATGCAATGATTTCAACATAGATGTTGATTTCTATGGAGAGAGAGTGTGTAAACTTTGAGGTGAGATAGAGAGACAAAGAAGGAGAGATACAAGGAAGGGGGAGAGATGGAGAGATGAGGGAGGGAGGGAGATAGTGATAGAGTTGGAGGGAGAATAGAGAGTGGGGAGGGGGGAAGATAGAGGGAGGTGGGAGAGAGAGGAAAGAAGAAAGAGAGTACGCGAGAGAGAGGAGTGATAAGAGAGAGAGAGAGAGAGAGAGAGAGAGAGGAGAACAGGAGGGAAGAGAGATAGAAGGGGGAGAGAGGGAGATAAAGGGAAGAGAGAGGGAGTGGGAGAGGGAGAGGAAGTGGGAGGGAGAGATAGATATAAATGGAGAAAGAGTATGTATGGTTTGGGGGTGATATAGAGAGACAAAGGAGAGGTAGAAGGATATAGAGATATAGATGGGAGATGAAGAGAGGGAAGAAGAGAGAGATAGAGAGAGAGAGGGAGAGAGGGATAGGTAAATGGATATGGAGAGAGAGAGAGAGCACGTGTGTTTAGGGGGGTGATATAAAGAGATAAATAAGGAGATATGGAGAGAGATATAGATATAGATGGAGTCGGGAAAGGGAATAATATTTCTTGCACTAGATGCATTGATTTCAATGTAGATGGTGATTTCTAATCCTATTTGATTGCTTGCACTGAATGCATTGATTTTAGTGTAGATGTTGATTTCTAATTATATTTGATTTCTTTCACTAGATGCATTGATTTTAGTGTAGATGTTTATTTCTAATCCTATTTGATTACTTTCGCTAGATGCATTGAGTTCAGTGTAGGACATGTTTTCTAATCCTATTTTACCGCTTGTGCTAGATGCATTGATTTCAACATAGATGTTGATTTATAATTATATTTGATTGCTTGCACTAGATGCATGTTTTTCAATGTAGATGTTGATTCCTAGGCTTATTTGATTGCTTGCATTATATTTATTAGATGTTGTTAATCTTGAGATTGTAAATTATTAAAACTATTTTTCAAGATTAGATGGAAGAGGGGAGAGGGAATACTATTTATTGCACTAGATTCATTTATTTTAGTGTAGATGGTGATTCCTAATTCTATTTGATTGATTGCATTAGATGGATAAGATGTTGTTAATATTGAGGTTGTAAATTATTAAAAATATTTTTCAAGATTAGATGCAGGGGGGAGAGAGGGAAGAAGATTTGTTGCACTAGATGCATTTATTAGATGATGATTCATAATCCTATTTGATTTCTTGCACTAGATGTATTGATTTCAGTGTAGATGTTTATTTCTAATCCTATTTGGTTGTTTTCAGTAGATGCATTGATTTTAGTGTAGATGTGGATTTCTAATCCTATTGGATTGCATGCACTAGATGTATTGATTTCAATGTATATGTTGATATCTATTCTCATTTGATTTCTTGCCTTAGATGCATTGATTTCAGTGTAGATGTTGTTTTCTAATCCTATTTGATTGCTTTCATTCAATGCATTAGATGTTAATCTTGAGGCTATAGATTATTAAAAAAAATTGTCCTCCTACGGTCGCTTCTTCAAGCATTCATTCATTCATCAGTCCAAATATTGTATCCGGGTTTTTTCTCTTTTGCTTGGCCATATGGAGTAGATCAAACAACACTATTCAAATAAAGTACCAGATCACTTCAATTCTCTCTGTAGTAAACTCACCTGGGCCTCCCTTTTCATTGACAACCTATCATGCATATAACTCTAGATTAAATTTTAACATTTCAAAAATAGAGTTAACCACTAGGAACTCGTTTGTCTGTTCGAAAATTGAAAGTCTAATGTAAACTATGAAAATAGAGCTTTTCTTGTAAGCAAGGATGTTTTCCATAAAGAGTACAACAAAAAGTAATCTCTTATCGTTCGATGGATCAAAAAAATGATGTTTCATCATCTTCTTGAATTTGTTTCAGCCTCAGAAATATCCAAGGGCCCAATCAACCATTAAAACCCCCACCCACAAGAAATTAGAATTGAATTGGCTTCTATTTATCAACTTCTAAATCTGCAATGTTTGAATGTACTTGCTATTTAGGATCCTCAAATGTTTTTAGAAGTGTCAATCACAAATCTGCATAGTTTTTGGCTCTCCGACTCCAAGCTTCTTTGTCTTCGTCTTCAAAAATTAAAGGCAATCATGGTGATGACTACCCACTCATAATGAATGCTTGAACAAGTCTTTGAGTAGCATGAGTTTTCTTAGGTCTTCCTGATATTATAAAAAGGTCTTCACTTTCCCTAGGTATAGTGTCATTCATTATAACTTTTGTTCCATAAATCTATTGAATATGGGCTAAGTTGCTAATATTCTCCCCATATATAGAGCCAATGACACGTTCTGGGACAACAACCTCTACAGTCTTATTTCTCAAAAAATCGGATTGAATTCCACTTCCAAGAGTTCCCCTTTGTGGATATCCTCTTCCATAGTCATTCATGTCATTTACATTGCCATCACCCATTCGTTGCACTGCCCATGGACCTAGTGATGGTGGTTGGTTGGGAAAGCTATCTTGAAGGTGATCTAACCGATGAATCATACAATATAATAGGACCATATAACTTAGAAACTACATTTTAAGGAACTTTATCTTTGACTAATATCTATTTATAAGGCTACATGAGAAAGAGCACTTGATCCCCTTCAAAAAAAGAGCATATAAATCTATATTGATTACCTTTTTGTTTAATTTGATTTTGTGCCATAACAAAATTTTCCGTAAGGATATGGAGAATGAATTCTCTAGTGTTAAGTGTTATGCCTATTGTGTGAAACTTGGATGTTTCTAGTTCATAGGATGGCACAAAATGGTGGTTTTGGCCATAAATAGATTCACATGGTGCCATTTTGGTAGCTCCATGAAAATTGTTGTTTTCCCACCATTTGGTAAGGGGAAGCGATTGTTCCTACTAGTGTGGATTTTCGAAATTATATATTCTCAATAGGTTTCTAAGAAATTGTTAGCCACCTCTATCTAAACATCAATTTAAGTATGATATTCAATGCCTATATTCAACTGCATACCTTGAATTCTAAATAGCTCATACAAAAATATTCTAGTGAATGTGGAGTCCCTATACAAAATAATGGAAGTGGGTATACCATGTAGCTTATGTTAGGGTCTTATATTATAGGGATCTTAATCATTTCAGTCATTCTATTCATTTGAAGTCCATTTGTAAATCTAAGTCTTGATTTCATGAGTATTATGGTTTAAAGGGTTCATTGGTCATGTCATGAAAGATTTGGTCATCGTGAGTTAGTTAAGGTGAGTCATTTCAGTTATAGCGAATCTGTCATGGTAAGCCATGTCATGTTCCAATGATTTTAACAAATTCCACTTCATTTTGAAATGGATCATCATTAACATAAATGGAGGCTCTAGAGTGCATGAAGTTTTAAAAACTGCATTTGGCTCTCCATTTCACTCATTTGAAACCCATTCTCTGCTCTCAAAACACGTTGGAGGCTACCAAAGGAACATTGTTGTCTGCCATTGGATTTTACTATGCAACTGAGGGTCTTGCTGCGCATTTGAAGAATTCATCAATCCAATTACGAGTAAGAAATTTTATCACTTATCTGAGCTTATTAATGTTTTAGAGAACCTAATATACCCTAGCAAGATGATCATAAGTCTCGAGAATCCCTCCAACCATCAAGAACTATGATTGTTGTGTTTCCTGTTGCGCAAGCTCTTGTTGCCTACCATTGTGGATGAAAATCGTTCCTCTACTGCATATAGTGTTATTTGAACCTAAATATCTCTATTTGGAACTTTATTTGAGTATCATTGATCATCCCCTAGTTTGGTTGCCTCTCTAAAAGAGCCCTAGTCACAATTGTTGTGCATTTTCTCTACCTGCTGCACATCTGCCCTATCTCCATTATGCTGCAAAGTTTACCTTTGAAAGCCACCTTACATTGTTTTGAAGAAGACTGTAAATCTTGCACATATAATGATGGATACCCCATAGATGAAGAAGAAGGTCAAGGGAGGATTGTGTAGGAAGAAGATCAAACATGGTCAAATTTTGAGAACGCTACAGGTGTTGCACAAGTCTGTTGCACATTTGCTGCAGAAGGGAGTTAGATGATTAGGGGGTGTGCACTTAGTTTGAAAGTTTTTTTAGGAGTTCACAACCATCTCAAACACATTTCAAGCCAACCCATTAGTTTCATTTTCTCATAGCAAGGCTGCAAGTATACAAAACTTGGAATGTTGCACAAGTTGTTGCGAAACTGTCAGAAGCATTAGGGTTTAATTAAAAATTTTTTTGGCATTATTTTTGTGTTTGGAAACTTAAAATAGGTTTACAAGGGTGGAAACATCATCAATCATCCATTTTTGTTCAGCCAAAGTTCAATCATTTGATTAAATCCATGCAAAGATAAATCGTTGCGTAAGTGCATTGCGCAAACATATTTTCACCATATCTCTTAAACCCTGTAAAAATTTTACCTGAAATTTTTATAGTAGATGCATGGGGATGAGATGAATAAACTCAACAAATTTCATCCAAACATGCTTCACGGTTTTCGAGAAACATACTACTGTCACCTACAACCATTTTCATATTTTCTGAATATCCGTGAGTCGGATTTGGCTCAAACTTTTTTCGGAGATGAAGTATGATGATAGTAGATTGTTGTCAAAATTTTAGCTCAATATGATTCATCATTTAGGATATATTAAAAAAAAATCAGTCACAGGGGAGTTGTTGCACAAGTTTGTTGTGAATTTGATAACAAAAGGGAGATGGTGGTTCAGAGGCATGTTTCTTTGAATTTGTTTCATTAGTTCATAACCTTCTCAGGGACATTTCAAGATGGACCGGAGGTATGCACAACTTGGACTGTTACGCAAGTTGTTGTGAAACTAGAAGATTTGCTACATTTTAGACAATCAACCTTTTGACCAATGAATTTGGCTCCAAAACTTCTGCAAATGGTTTTTATGACTGTGACAACTATTATTACCAATTTATACATTCATGAAACATCTTTTGGGAGTGATTTAATGCATTTTGTTCAAAAAAATACCATGTCATTAATGAGTCAAAACAATTTCCTGTTTTTTAGGGAAATAATTTGTTATCATTTCTATTTTGATGTAATTAGTTTTATCTATTAGGGGAATAGGTAGATTTTGACCCCCTTTGACTTACGAAGAGCATATTGTAGATAATTCATGAATCTGAATGTAGAAAGGCTTAGATTCAGGAGTGAATAGAGTGCCTTTTGAAAACTTTGTCAGCAGTGGAGAAAATTTTAAAACAATGATCAATACACCAATATAGAGAAAGTTGTGTTCCCTAATTCTTGTGTCATACATAATGGTGATGTGCCTCACTTTGTGATTTGTCTTCCCTTCTAGTTTTGACATATACTTTGTTTCTTAATTATTTGAAAGAAAATTGTGTTGCAGAATTTACATTGGTACTCTGCTCGGGCTTGTTAAAAATTTTCAGTGTTTTCTTCTAAACTTAGATATAGAATTCATCTATACATGATTTATATTTAATGGATCCTTACTCTCATTTCATCCTAGAAACACTATAACAAATTTTGTAGATCTAGGAGTCTTCCTACCTCACCCTAGTTCAAACTGCTCTGTTGATTGTGATTGGTTACTGAACATTATTTTGACTCCATGCCCAATGGATCTCTCTTTCACCCTGTAGCCACAACATTAAAACTTTTTCACTTTTTTTATCCTCATAACTAGCTTGAGTTCAGAAATCATTCAGTCATCTAATTGACTGAGGAGAAAACCTAGTGAGAGAGCCCTCTCCAAGGTTAGAAGGGCTAGATTCTAGCACAAAAGTGGTTTGTTCTTACCTTTGTAATCCTTTCTCAGCCTTAAGGAAATTATAGAATGCTAACATTCTAGTGTCATTGTCAAGGAACGAAAATTTCCATCTTCCCCAGGAAAGATCAACAAAGTTTCAAATCTGATTGCTGATGGTGGACAACAGTCAGACACAAGGAGGTTGTATCATTCACCTGGTGATTCCAGTCAATGTTACATTCGGATTCAAAGCTTAGTTGACAGATAAATGGAGGGATATTTCAGAAAGACCAGGTATCAAAGCTTCAACTTTTTGCAAGAAATCTTATTCTTTTTCATCAGATACCTCTTGTCCTTTCCTAAACATGTTAAAATAATTTTCCTTTACTTGTCATATTCTAATGACGACCATAAGTCTACACTTGATTTTCATTCTTTTAAAATTGTAAAGACATCTTTTTTTCCTTGCACTTTTGATGTTGAAAAGGATTCCAATAATGACTATGATCATTTTCATGAACCTCAAGTGACCCAAACTGTTGTCATATCCCTTGTACTGAATCCTATATCTTCAAAGTTTCAAGAGAGATATAAACCCCTTAGTTTACCTCCTGTTATCCATAAATTTCGAGAAAAGCACTATAAGTATCTATCTATGTTTGATTTGACAAGATTTCAGTTGTAAAAAACATCCAGGGTTTTTAACATTTCCTTAACAATTTAGAAATTGAACAATATGATTTATGTATGAGAGATTTTTCTCAATAATTGCAAGGAGAAGCTAATATATGGTTTAGAAGTATGCCGAATAGGAGTATTGCCAATTTCCAACAGTTTGAGCACACTTTCCTTGAGAAATGGGAGGTTAAGAAAAACCCTTTCCATATGCTAGCCTAAAAGTGGCATGTGGTTACCTTTGTAATCCTTTCTCAGCCTGAAGGAAATTACAAAGTGCTAACAACTTAAATATTTGATCCATCAAAGCATAGGCAACAAAATGAGGATTCAAAGGATGATTTAGGGCACAAAAATGAGCACCTTTTGAAAGATGGTCAAGAACCACCACGATGACTTATTTGTTTCCACCTTTTGGAAGTTTAATAATAAATCCATGAAGATGTCTATCCAATTTTTTTGCTAGGATAGGTAAATGTTGTAATTCCCCTAATATCTTCTCCATCTATCCCATGTTTCTTTGGAAAGAATCACAGGATGCTACAAGATTGTAGATATCTATGTTTATGCCTTCCTAGAAGAATTAACACCTATTTCTTATATAGGTTTTATAAAAGCCAATGTGATCTAATATCTTAGATAAATTTAGCTGCTCTAAGACTCATTATTTTAGGTTCAAATTTTTTCAAGACAAGGATCCCTAATGTATCTTGTTGTTGTGTATAACCTTTAGGTGGGTTAGGTTCAATCTAAAGTTGATCTATTAGCCACCAAAATGTCATGTTTGTTAGTCATTCCTTATGGGATTCCCCAAGAAATTGTAGACTTAGTAATGATAAGGCAAGGAGTGACCCATCCTCTGCATCATCCACAATATTCTCTTACCCTTATACAATCTCATATTCATATCCCAACATTTTGGTGACCCATTTATTTTTCTATAGTGAATACAACCATTATTCAAGGAAGTACTTTAGACTATGTGATTTGTCTTGATATGAAAACTCCTCCCTATGAGATATGCTCATTACTTCTCCACTACATGAGGGATAACCAACATTTCTTTCTCATATTGATCTGGAGATTAAAATTTTTCTCATAAATGAAAGTACACAGAATCTTTTAAAACCAATGTCTAGTTGTAGTGTTCATCGTTCTGATGCCAAAGACACTCGATTCGCCTCAATTCGATGTCGTATGAAAAAGTTATGATGTTTTGATTTTTTGTCTCAACAATTAAAATATTTGTAGGTGGGATGAATGGGTTGTCGATTGGGTAGTCCATATTGCTGATGTCATGATGATATCACCACACAAACTAGGCGTACAGGACCAACTATAACTCACCATGTGTCGGGATCATACATGTGCAAGTGGTCGAATTTGATTGGTTATTTTAATTTTTGGTGGCCCAATAAGAGGTTGCCACGTGGCCTAATTGGAAGCTACCACATGGCACCTCCACATTCGCTAGATTTTTTATTATGGGTCAAATGGCCTCAGAAAGTTTCAATCCAGTGACCTACCAATACACAATCTAGTGCCTTACCAACTCTCCTATGGGTAGTTCTTACCCCTATACTCCTTTGTACCTATTTAAACTTTATGTATGAGCATGTTTGGGAGGAGGGGTCGGGCAGTGAGCCTCAACCCCCAGTTATATTACCCCACAGTACCACCATCGACGCAAAGGAGTACTGACAGGACCATCCCCTAGTCATGTGCATTCCCATAGGACCTCTACACTATCGCAGGAAGACTTAGCTGGAGGGAACCAACCCCTCTCCCATGGTCATGGCATAACCCACAGGAACGACACGAAGGGTTGAGGAGCTTGGCGCAGGGGGCGGGTCTGTAGTCCCTAGCCCCAGGTCCCATTACAGTCCATGCAAACACATATGAAGGAGGAAAGGGCTAGAGATGAGGACGTAGTTTTAGGTTTGGCCCCAAGTCATTTGTTCGACACGTAACCACTGGTTAAAGAATCAAAAGTTAGCATGGTGAGGGTGGGTGGTTAGCCCTGACCTTTGGCCAAATCAACCCCACATGACCAACACCCATAAAAAAAGGCACAACAGCGGAGAGAAAGGACCGTTGGCCCATCGTGTGGCCTTATGGTGCCCATGTGGCCATATTTTGCGCTCATGGGGTTATTTGGCATTTAAAAGAAGCGACTAATTGCACATATTGCGAGTGAATTTGTCACCTCCTGTTAAAAATAGCAACATGAAATTCCAATTTAATTTATCCTTGAATTAAATTATGAATTAAAATCAAATCCTATTCTCATAGCAACTTGTAAATAGTTAATTGACTTAATTTACTTAGGAATTTCGAGTTGGAAGTCTACCTAGAGTCATGTAAGTGTGATACCTAACTTTTAGTAGTGAGTCAATGCACCAGTGCATCCTTCGTGCCACACCAGTTAACTAAAGAGTCACTCACAAAAAATTCATGCATGTTAGTTCAGAGGAAGACCTGGTTTAGACTAGAGTGCAGGGACAATGTACTCTCAATTGTAGAATTTTTTGAGTTGTACAGATGGTGCATGCAATTAGTTGAGGTACTAAGTTTGGATTGCGCAGTTATGGAGGAAGGATTTCTCAATTAAATATGGGTTGATTCTCTCAAGAATTGCGCAAGGAAGTAGGGGCTTGGAAGGTAGCATAATTAGCTAAGTGTTGGCTAGAACGAGCTTGTGAGGTAGCGAGTTAGATCATACTTGTGCAGGGATTGTTCTAATGTGAAAAATAATTGTATTTTCTTCTCAGATATTCTCGTTAATGCAATATAGATAGTTGGGGTTTTGAGCAGTTTCTTTCCCCAGAGAAATATTGTGTTATGTGCGATTGATATTCTCCCTCTTTCTGATTACTATTTTCATCAATCATTATTTGCTTCGACTATAAAGAGTAGAGTAGATTCTCATCTTATGTTTTAGTATATCACATGAGTTGTTGAATATACAAAAAAATATACATGGTATCGAAGCTAAAGACAATATAGAAGAGGATATTTTGAGTTTGTTGTGCATGTGAAAATCAAGTTTGCAGTTCATACTTCATATCAGAAATATGTCTTTCTATAGATTATGACTTGAGTATGCCTTGGAAGGAAACTTAAATTACATAGCATGGAAGGATAGGATGGAAGCAATGCTAGAAGACAATGGCCTCAAGGAATTCATTGATCAAGACATTCCTAAGCCTCCAACATTAGATGCTAAAGATCTGTATGAATGGAGAAAGTGTCTGGAAAAGGCGAGGTGGATTATTATTGAGGGAGTTAGAGACCACATTGTCTCGAGTCTCCATGGCAAGGAAACTCCATACTCAATGTGGAAGGCATTGACAGACCTATTTCAGAACAATAGTGACCATAGGAAGTTGGCACTGAAGGACAAACTCAGAAAGATCAATATGGAGAAGGGCGACTCTATTCTGAAATACTTGACCAAGTTCACTCATTTTTGTGATGATCTTAGAAGGGTTGAGATTACCATTGTTGAGGATGATATGGTGAGCCTAGATCTTCTAGGACTCCCCAAGAGTTGGCACAGTTGTCAAGACTCTGTCAATGGGAGGGAGAAAATTCCAGATTGGGAATGATTGTGGTCGGATTTTGTGCAGGAAGAGATTCAGAGGAACACTAGAGACGAGTCCTCATCAAAGACTAATGATGAGGAAAATTGTGCCATATCGGGTAAGGCAAAGAAAGGGAAGGGGAAGGCATCCCATTCCAAATTGGATTCTTGTCATGGAGGAACAAAGAAGGACATGTCAAAATTCAAGTGCTTTCATTGTCATGAGTTGGGATATTTTGCTACAAATTTTCCACTCAAGAAGTCCAAGAAGAAGTCCTTAGGAGGAGCGGCAGGTGAGGCTCTTGCCTCACAATTTGAATTGGACTTTACCCTCATCGCATGCATGGTGTCATCGATGATGGGTAGTGTATGGTACCTAGATAGTGGAGCTTCTTTCCACATGACTAGTAACAAGGATCTCTTCAGTGACTTGGAGGAGAAGGATCTCCATATGCATATCGAGATGGGTGATGATGGGAGGTATAGTGCTACCAGGTTGGGTACAGTTACCTTTCATAGGGATTCAAGTGCTCCCCGCACCTTGCTAGATGTTATGTATGTTCCCGGTTTGAAGAAGGACTTGGTATTTGTTTCCATGTTGGAGGATAGAGGCTATGATGTGATCTTTAGTAAGAGAAAGGCATTCCTTCATCACATAGCCATGAGATAGGTAAAGAGGATAGGGATTTGGGTGAAGAATATCTACAAATTGGAGGTAGAATATTGTGTTGCCTTGAGCATGAAAGCATAGAAGGTGCAAAGATGAGACATTGGTGAGTTGTGGCATAGGTGGTTGGGTCACTTGCATCATGGCACTTTGGAAATCATGCAACAAATTTCTACCAGTCTTCTCAAAGGTACACTAGAGCAAATTGATACATGAAAAGGGTGTACTTTGGGAAAATTCACCAAAGCTTCCTTTCAAAACAAAGATAGTTGAGCACAGGCAATCCTCGATCGAGTCCATTCAGATGTTTTTGGATCATTCTCAACAGTATCCACGGCCAAGCACAAGTACTATGTTATATTTGTTGATGATTTTTCTTGTTGGATATTTTTCATGCAGAAGAAAGATCAGAGTTTTGAAAAGCTTTGTGAATTTAAAGAATTGGTCAAGAAAGACACTAGTAGGAAGGTTAAAGCTCTTAGGAGTGATAACAGGGGAGAGTATGTGTCAAATAAGTTTAAAAAATTATGTGTGGTAGAATGGATTAAACGGGAATTGACAATACCCCATAACCCACAACAGAATGGGGTGGATGAAAGGAAGAATAGAAGCATTGTAGGGGGATCACAGGCGATGTTACATGATCAGGGCCTACCACTATACTTATCGGTTGAGGCATGCAACATAAATGTTTATTTTTAGAATAGAACTCCTCATCAGATTCTTTAGATGAGTACGCAAAAGGAGGCCTTCTTAGGGAAGAGACCACATGTGGATCACGTCAGGATTTTTGGCTCATCGTTATATTTCCATGTGACCAAAGATGCTCAGAAGAAGCTTGAGCTGACAACAGAGTTAGGGATATTTGTGGGGTACACTAATACACCTCACAACTATTGGGTGTATCTGCTAACCAATAGGATGACAGTGGTTCATAGGGATGTGAAATCTGATGAAGATAAGGCCATGAGATGTTCCCTTGAGAGGGAGCTTCAACTACATGTGGTTGAGGAGCTTTAGGTTCCTAAGGAGGAGCCTTAGATTGATGTGGAGCAACCACATGCAGAGGATATAGGAGTGGAGACACCCACTCAAGCAGAGTCTTCCAGATATGGGAGAAAGTGCACCAAAGAGGCTGATAGGTTATTGTAGGATGCAAGAGAGAATGTGGGAACACCCACATCATAGCGCAAGCAGAGGAGGTCACCTCAGAGGTACACTGGATATATTACTCTTATGAGTGGATGTGTTGAGACAAAGGCATCTTCTTTTGAGGAGGGAGTGCAAAAATAGGTTTGGGTTGATGCCATGGTTGAGGAGTATGAATCCATTTTCGTAATAGTGTTTTTGATGTGGTCCCAAGGCTGGCAGACAATTCAGTGGTGAGTTCTTGATGGCTTTACAAGGTAAAGAAAGCAGCGCATGGTAGTGTGGAGAAGCATAAGGCCATGTTTATGTCTCGAGAATTTTCTCAAGTAGAGGGGATTGATTATGATGTGACCTTTGCTATTGTTGCACAGTACTCATCAATCAAATCCATTTTGGCACTGTCAGCGCAGATGGGTTGGAAGATACATCAGATGGGTTGGAAAGATAGCCTTCCTTAATGGCATGATTGAGGAAGAAGTGTATATTGAGCAGCCTAAAGGTTTTGAGACCTTTGACCATGATTTACATGTATGCCGACTCAAGCAAGTGTTCTATGGGCTAAAGCTAGCACCCCATGATTGGTACACAAGGATCGATAGCTACTTCACTAGGTTGGGCTTCACCAAAAGTGAAGAAGATGCAAACCTATAACATATTGTGGTGGAAGGTAGAATGTTGATTATTGTTTTATATGTCAACGATTTGATTCTGACAGGTGATGATAAGTTGATCAAATCTTACAAAGAGGATCTTGCAAGAGATTTAGAAATGAAGGACTTGGGGCTCATGCACTACTTTATGGGCATGGAAGTATGGCAAGGTGATGGGGAAAATTTTGTCTCTAAGGGAAAGTATGCCAACGAGATACTGAAAAGGTTCCACATGGAGAGAAATAAACCCATGGAAACTCCTATAGTAGGTAACTAGAGGAAGGAGGATGCTACTTCTAGTGAAGTAGTGGAAGCTATTGTTTACAGGAAACTTGTGGGTTCACTCATGTATATGGTGAACACATGACCGAACATGTTCTATGCAGTTAACCAGCTTAGTCAAGTTATATTTAGGCCGACCAAGTTGTATTGGAAGATAGCCACGCATGTGTTGAGATACCTCAAAGGCACTACTCAGTATGGATTGTGGAACAGACAGATAGAGGGAGTGAAGCTTCAAGTCTTCACTGATCTAGATTGCACAGTGAGTCCAGCCAATAGGAAGAACACATCAGGAGGGATCTTTAGTATTGGGTCAATAGTTGTTTCTTGATACAGCAGAAAACAAAGATCAGTTGCACTCAATTCAACAGAGGCACAGTACATGGCTGTTAGTCAAGCAACTTGTGAGGTCATGTAGATAAGGAAGATTTTGGTTGGTTTCTTTGGTTAGTAGATGGATTCAATTGTGATTTACTGTGACAGTCATAGTTGTATCAAACTCTCTGAAAATCCAGTTTATTAAATATCGGTCCAAGCATATTGATATCTGGTATCATCATCTTCAAGATTGTGTGTAAAGGCAAATTATGTTGTTGGAGTACATTCCCACAGGCATTGTCAAGATGTAAATTCGAGTTTCAAAAAGATAGGATTGGGATAGTTGATAATCCCTTTCTTGTTGAGAGGAAGTGTTAAAATTACCAACAAGAAATTCCAATTTGATTTGTCCTTGAATTAAATTGTGAATTAAAATCTAATTCTATTCTCATAGCAACTTGTAAATAGCTAATTAAGTTTAATTGACTTAATTTACTTAGGAATTTCGAGTTGGAAGTATATATGGAGTAATGTAAGTGTGATCCATAAATTTTAGGGGTCCATGTTGAGTTCTTTTGAGTTGTAATTAGATAACTTAATATAACTGAGTTATAGTCAATTAAACTAGTTCTAACTATTGGAGGAACTAATAGAGGTTTAGTACTGAGCCAGCGCACCAGTGCATCCTCAATGCCACTCCAATTAACTGAAGATTCACTCACAAATAATTCATGCATGTCAATTCATAGGAAGACCCAGTTGAGACTAGAGTGCAGGGATAGTGTACTATCAGTTGTATAATTTTCCGAGTTGTACAGATGGTGCATGCAATCAGTTGAGGACCTAAGTTTGGATTGCGCAATTATGGAGGAAGGATTTCCCAATTAAATATGGGTTGATTCTCTCAGGAATTGCACAAGGAAGTAGGGGCTTGGAAGGCAGTAGAATTGGCTAAGTGTTGGCTAGAGCGGGCTTGTGAGGCAGAAAGTTAGATCATATGTGTGCATGGATTGTTCTAGTGTGAACACGCATTGCTTATGGTTAATGCAATATAGATAGTCATGGTTTTGAGAAGTTGCTTTCCCCAGAGAAATATTGTGTTATGTACGATTGATATTATTCCTCTTTCTGATTATTGTTTTCATCGATCATTATTGCCTTCCGTTGTAAAGAGTAGAGTAGATTCTTGTCTTATGTTTTAGTATATCACATAAGATATTGAATCTATAGAAAAATATACACCTCCAGAGTGGATTAAAGAGAAGAAATTTCACTCTCTTTACAAGTTCATCCAATTTGGAGGATGAATAGCAAAAAAAACTTGGGGAGAACCATAACTTGAGGATTTTTTTGCATTGTGGAGCCCACGAAGAGCCCATATAGGGGTTTTTGGACATTATAGATCTAATGGAAGCCTCTGTTCACTGATTGGAGCACTTTTCGAAGGAATGTTTTCAGGTTTGATTCTTGTAGTGCCAGGGATAATCTAGTTTAGAGCAGTTTTGAAGGATTTATGAGCATGGCGAGGACCTTGTAGGGGTTTTCCATCCTTCATATGTTATCTAAAACAACTGTGACATCTATGGTGAAACTCATGTTTGTCTTTTCTCATTATGTATAGTCGAGGAAACTTCTATTTTATTACTTAAATTTGGAATTGTTGTACATGTATGTTCATTTTCACATGGAGTATAGGGTCTTGATGTGAGAGCCTTTTCTTGTTTATTGTTTCATGACTAACTATAGGTGTTCATGCTTTTAGAGTGAGATTTCTTTGCAGGAGAATGTTTCCTTGAAGGGGAAACTAGCCACTCATTTTCTCAACACACTTTATGTACTCTTTATCACTGAAATCTATGGAGTGGTCTAGCTATGTTAGTAGGCCCAGAGATGTAGCCTAGGAGGGGTGAACTCTATCACCAAATTATGTGTTGTCTCTCTTCATGTTTGCCTTTATGAGTTAAATGATGATATGTTGCTTGTTTAAAGTTCACATGAAAACTAACTCATTATCCTTGAAGAGACCATAAAACTTGTTGATATAATAAGACCCATTTTTAATTGCAAAGCGTCAGAGGATGGTCAATTTTTATGAAGGAGAACTTATCCTCCAATTTCAGATAAATTGGTATCAGAGTAGGTTCTTAACAAGTTGTAGGTATGGGAAAGAAGTTGGAAATTCTCCCAGAGCTAAAGGAGACAAACTTGTATCTCAAATTTAGAATGATGAATTGAGAAGAATTATTGAATTTTCTAAAGAGGAGAAGAGGCATATGTGCCTTCAATTGCAGCATGTGCTTGAGGAACAAGTTGGTGAGAGTTTCACTCCAGAAGAAGGAAATAATTCCTTCAAAGTGAAGCCAATTTGTGGGCATGGTCCAAACACAGGTTATGGACCCTATGTGGAGAATGATGTTGGTGAGTTTTGTCACCATATCAAAGATTCTCACTATGCACCCGTTGGTAAAAGCGGATGGCTTGAGTCATCTTCAAATTCGTCATCGACATCTGAAGTAGAAAATATGGTTGGAAAATCCAAGGAGGTAATCAACATCTCTAGTTCAAATCCTTCAGTTTATGTTAATAACACATCTTTTGCAACCTTTGAACAACATACTAAAGGCATTGGTATGAAGTTGTTAGCTCAGATGGGTTATGAAGGAGGAGGCCTTAGAATCAATGACCAATGTATTACTAATCCTGTCATGGTGAAAGAGAGACCAAGATATCAAGGATTGGGATATGGTCATAGAGAGTTTGGAGAGTGTTCTAAATTGTTTGAGGCAAAGAAGTCATTAGATGATGATATGTCACACCAATATGGTAGTTAAATTTCAATTTGTCTCCTAAGAGAGATGAATGCTTCAAAGGACTTTGCATGTCATCGTCAAGTCCACATCGTCAAAATTCCAACCCAAGGGACATGTATAAAGGTCATGGAAATTTTCCAAACATTGGTAATTTTGATTATTTGTGGGACATGTATCCCTGCACCTTTTGTGATGCAATTGATTATTGTGTGGCTGATTGTGAGAAATTCAAAGTGATGGTAAAAACAATGGACCAAATTATTGGCATCAAGCATGAAGAACCTCCCTTAAGTTTGAAGACTTCCTTGTCGATGGGCAAGCGAAAGTACTTTTGTACCCATTGTAATATGAATGGGCATGGGAATGAAATATGTTGAAAATTTTATCGAGAACTTCTTCCCAAGAAGGATAAATAGGTTATGCAAACCAATGCAAGGAAACAAACAAGTGGCAAATACAATACTGGAATAGTTCCTAAGGAAACATTCAAAGCAGAATAGATGCAGAAAGAGAACCCATAAGCCTAGGAGAGGCAAAGATTGGGTAGACTATTTGTATAGTTTGTTGCTTTGTAAATTATAAATATTTGTTGTTTATTACCTATTTTGGGTACTTTGTAAAGTGAAACAAGAATAATTCTATTTGCAACAAGTATTCTTTTCATTGACATGTCATGTTATGTTTCCTTGTTTATGAGTCCAATTGTTTGAGGAATCTTTGGGATGAACATGTGTTGTCATTCAATTTGTCTACATTTATGTCATGTAGTCACCAATGCAAGTGTTCAAGATGAAGCTTGTTGTGAATGAAATATTTGATAAATATTGTACAAGAAATGACTATGTTTTTGTGGACAAAGCCAATTGTGTCATTGAATTATTTCAGCCATAGTACTTTTTTGTACAAGCACAGTTTGAGGACAATGAAGAAATGTTGAATCAGTGCATGGCAAGCATTGAAGTGCTTCTAATTTCCAAGATGGAAAGTCAATTTTGTCTTCAACAATGGAACTTCAAGATGAAGTTGTTTGAGCCATGAAAGATTGGTTTGGAGAGAATGTTCATATTCCATCCATCGATGTTTTTGTTCCTAACTGATTTTAAGAATTGTGGCTCGATTCTTGACAAGAAGGTGAGGAATTCACGTAGAGGATAGGTGGAGTACCTTGATTGGAGCTTGAAGGAACCAATTGAAAAAAGAACATTAAGGATTGAGATTTCTTTTACTAGTAGAAGATAAATTTTGGAGTCCAAAAGTTCCTAGTGGGGACATATGATTCAAAGATCATTTTTTTCTCAAAAATGAAAGTGCCCAGAATATTTTTAAACTAGTCTCAAGTCGTAATGTTCGTCATTCTGATTTCAAGGATAGTTAAATCTCCTCAATCCGATGTCGTATGACAAAGTTATGATGTTTTGATTGTTTGGCTCAACAACTAAAAATTTTGCACGTGGGCTGATTGGGCAGTCCATACTGTTGATGTCATAATGATGTCAACATGCCAACTGGGCATACGGGACCAACCACATCTCGCCATATGTCAAGATCATACAACTGCAAGTGGTCAAATCTGATTGGTTCTTTTTATGTTTGGTGGCCTAATGGGAGGCTGCCATCGGGCCCAATCGAAGGTCACCATGTGGCGCCTCCACACTGGCTAAATTTTTTGTTATGGGTCGGATGGCCTCGGTAGGTTCGATCGGGTGACCTTCCAATACACAATCCAATGCCTTACCACTCTCCTACAGGTAGTTCTTACCCCTATACTCGTTTGCACCTATTTAAAATTTGTGTATGGGTGATTTTGGAGGAGGGGTCGGGAAATGAGTCCCGATCCCCCATTATATTACCCCACAAGACTAACATCAACGCAAAGGAGAGGGGCTAGAAATTACACCTAGTCCCTGGTCACATGTATCTCCATGCAACCACGATAAAGGAAAACAGGGGAAAGGAGCACATACATTACCAACCCCTAGTCATGTTCATTCCCATAGGACCTAGCATTGTCATGGGAAGACTTAGGTGGAGGCGAGTAGCCCCTACCCTATGGTCGCGACACAATCCATAGGACCAATGTGAAGTGTTGAGGTGCTTGGCAAAGGGGGTGGGGTTGTAGGCCCTAGCCCCAGGTCCCATTCCAGTCCATGCGACAGGGGACAGAGGAGGTAAGGGCTAGCAACAAGGGAAGAGTTTTAGGTTTAGCCATAGGTCATTTGTTCGGTGCATAACCACCAGGTAAAGAATAAGGAGATAGCACTGCAGGCACGGGCGGTTAGCCCGTCCCCCAACGAAATCAACCCCACATGACCAACAACCTAGAGAAAAAGGCACCAAGGCGAGTGGGGGAGGACCTTTCATTCACCATCCCATACCTAAAATAAAAGCATATGCAAATCAAATGGAATGGGTGGAAGGTACCCTAGTAGACCAAGACAACACCAGAGTAGACGTATGGAATGCTCTAATTGATTTAGAAAAGTAGCTTGGTGACAGCTCTTTTCTGCAAGTACCAAAAGAACCATGAGTACCCCTATGGTCATGCAGACTCCTCAAAATGAGGAGAAGATCCCAAAAAGAAACAGAGAAGGGGCTTCCACCTCAGGAATGGCCACCTCTGATTTACAGTAGGAATCAAACAAGAGGCAAAGCCTAAATCCAGCCTCTAAGCAGGAATATGCTGAACACTCAGCTGAGGTTAAAAATATAGAAGCAAAAAGAAGTAGGCCTACCACTCCATCTAAAGGCATGCAAGAGCCTTCCACATCACAAACTCAGATGTTGGAAAGGCAGCTTTGTGTTGAAGTGTCTTCCTTTAGAATTCCAGCTGATAAACATCAAGATATCAAGGAAAGATACAAGGAAATCAAAGCCAGAAATGAAAAGCTTAAAGCCCAAATGTATGCACAATACCTAAAGCTAACTCCCACCAATCAAACAAGGCTAATGTCAGCCTTTGACATTAAAGAGGGAAAGCTACATATGACTTTTGTTAAAGCCACAACTCAGCAGCCTAAGACAACATCAAATTTTAAGAAAGTAGATTTTGAAGTATTGGCAAGGGATATTCATCCCATAGACCAGATTGAACTACACAAACAGGCTGGAGAGATGATATACTCCACCCTGACAGGTAAATCCATAGCTTCCCATCAACTACAGAACTCTTTGAACAACATTTCAGCACAATTCCAGTTAGAGAAGGCCTCCTCACAGGCCAAGGATACAAGGATCAAGTCCTTATATGACTTAGTGATTGAATTGCGACACGATCCCAAGGATATAAAAGATATAGAGAAACTTATTAAGAAGAAAAATGATGATATTGTTTCACTTAAGAGGCAATTGAAAATACCCTAGCTACATCATCCTCAAACTCTAGAAGTCTTAGAGAATCAAACCAGACATGAGGAGTTGATGGACTTGGTCCTGAAGTTGAATGATCAACTTAAGGAGACAGAAAAGGAGTTGGACGCTTTAATTCAATCGAAGCAAAGCGACTTGGCCACAACTTCCAAGGATGTCATCCCAACAGTATCTACAACAGTTCCTTCTACACTGGCAGCATCACTAGCACCCACTGCTCCACCTACCATAGCATTTCCAATAACAGTAAAATCTACAACAACAATAGGTGCACAAGGAGAAAAAGCAGCAAAATTGATTAAATGCATGGAAGAAATGTCTATCCAAGCTACAACGATGAAAAGACTAAAGGAAAAGGTGGCAAGCTTGGAAACTAACTGCCAACTTGTCCAACTCAAGCAAAAAGAAGAAGCACAAAGGGCCCAGAGAATGAGTGAGAGAATCAAAATCCTATAGAGAAGTATTTAACACTAGAGAAACCACTTGGAAAAACCAAGGAAATGTTGTGGGCCAATATCATTGACTCTGCCGATGATATTTGGCCATCAATCCAAGTTATTTTTGAACAAACAGAGTTAGTAAAGGTAGCTACAGAAGCTATCCAGAAAGTAAAAGAGGAATTGGGAGATAAGCTTGAGGATGCAAATAGACTCATCCACTTCCTCAACAACAAGAATAGATATGAGCTCCATGAGCTAAACATCGAAGATAGGACTGAGACCATTTTGGAAATAAGGAAGGTCCTTTCCAAGAGGAACCTTATGCTTAACTTAGAGGAAAAGTGCCACAATATGCAGATAGCCATCGATAGGTTCATGGCTAAATTCTAGATTTTGAGAGAAAAAGGTCTGCCCAGTCCTATGGTTATCAACGACCAACTCATGACACAGTTGGACTATAGTGATAGACTCAGAAAGTTGGCCAAGGAACAAGCTAGCTCTTCATCCATAAAAGCATTGCCAACAGGCAAAGTGTTATATGACACATTTGAAAACTTGTTTTTTCTAGAACATGAGGTCAAACATTTATTCCTCACCAAGCCCAATTTTTCCAAGTATACTAAAGCTGATGATATCTATAGAAGGATGATGAATGTAAAATTACCAGAGGCAAAATGGTGGGAGAATATAACTGATTTACTGTGATAAATTTACAGCTAAAAGTTACCACATAGTAAAAATGAAGGCAGCCAGGTAAACAGATGAAAATAGGGCAGTAGGGTCAAAGAGTGTCAGGTGAAAGATGAAAGAAGAGAAGACTCTAGTGTGAAACTCCACAACTGTAAGGCAACATAAAGGGCTACAAATCCAAACATAACAGCCAGCATTACCAAATAAAAGGGACAACATGAAACAGTTCTTTATCTGTCTCTATCTTCTTGCAAGAAGATATTTGTATTTCCTAAATTTAACCTCAACACAGTTTGAGATATTTTGTAAAAAAATTTGTATATATACTTCACCATTCGAAGTATGTAGGGTGGATTCCAAGAATTTCTATAGACTTATTGTTCTTAAGTCTGAAATTCTATTGTGTCAATGACTGGATCAACTAGTTGGATCAAGGAATAAAGATCAGATATTTCACTGGATTCTTGTGCAAAGCGAAGTTCAAATAAGTATTTTCTCACGTTCAATGTTATTTTTCTTTGAGTTTTCCATAATCTTATTTGTATCTCTAAAAATCTAAATGCTATAACATGGAATGATATTTCAAAAATTGCTTAACTACACTCTGTCTTGACTGTTATGCATATTGAATGTTTTCTTCACAAATCTAAGTTAAGGAATTCTTGATTTCTCCTTAGTTTAGGTTATTCCTTGTGATCTATAGCAAAGGATTCTTAATTTCCCTTTGTTCATGATTATCCCCTGTTCTTCATTTTAGCCCCGGTCTAAGGATTCTTAAGTGCTCTCTCACCCTGGTTAGGATCATTTCACCCATTCGGCCTATAGATTTTCTCTTTACTTTGCTAGCCTACCCTGTGAACATTCCCTTTAATGAATTGATCCAGTTCTGCTATCCATTTGTTGACTCCATAGCCCAATGGCTTAAAGACCCTGCTCTATCCATCTGTTCCAAGAATTCCACCACCAAACCTTAAATTCAAAACCAAAACCCCAATGAACATTAAGAACTAGCCTAAAATCCCAGTAAAACAAAGCTAAATTATATAGAGAGAGACCTCTTTGAGTCATAGGTTGGCTAGAGTCTATACTTAAAAGATTGGTTTGTGGTTACCTTGGTTGTTTCCTTCTTCTGATACTTCTAAGGAAAATTCTAAGTGATAACACATCCAACAAGCACTACTGCTTGAAATTTGCATAAAAGCTCAGGAAGATATGTTGAAAATACTATTTGAAAAAGTAGTTTTATTATTTTATTATTTTTTAATCTTTTTACTTTTTTACCTTAAAAATGTTGAATCATCCCCCATGGTTGACATCATCATCTTGAATCCTACTGGTTCTTATAAAGTTTATTTTGGTTGTAAATTTTTCCTAGGAGTCCCATTTTAGACCTCAAAATTCCCCTAATGCTACCTTCAACTTGAAATTGTGGTCTCTTTGGTATTTATGTCATTGGTTAGGTCTTGTGTGTTCATAGCAATTTGGAACAATTTATGTTCTTTACACATATGACCTCTAGTATATCTTCCATCAATTTATAGTAGAGCTCATGTCTTTGGTAATCTACGATTGATGCTAGAGACAACCCTTGTACTTTCAAGTGATTAGTAGGATTTTTTCTTAGGGAATTACCATGGGGAGGATGAGTTTAGGGAATGAATGATGGTGTTTTTATTTATGTATTTATCACCATCTCAACTTCTAGGGCCCTCTTAGTTGCTTCTACCACGTAGTAGGATGTTGCATTTTAATTTATGCTCAAATTAAAATATCCTCCTTGATGCCACCAATGAAACATTTCTTATATAAGGAACATTTAAGTTATTTGTATGGATGTTTAATTGATTGAAGGATTCCCTAAAGTCAATGACTGAGACTATTTGGTGTGAGTTGATAAGCGACCCTAAATTTTGAGTATCTCTCTTAGAAATGCATTGAAAATTTTCATAAAATAACTCCACATTATGTATCTTGGATATGATCATATAAAAGGATTTTTATGAACTTCTTGTCATTTCCATTGTTCCGTACCATAATTTTCATTATGTCATCAATAATCCTCTAAAGGATGAAATAATATTCCATCTAAGTGACACATCTTGGCAGGTTGAAACCATCAATCTTATTCAATTCCACTTTAGGGGAATGGCGTGATATGTTATTATTCATTATTATATTATTGTGCATATCTAAAGAGGATTTTGGGTGGCTACATAACCCTAACTTAGAATTTTCTTCCTAGTGTGACTCAATGTGTTATGCAATCTACTTTTGTTCTTCCAAGATGCCATGAGCTAGCACACCTAACAAATTCTTGATTAACATATTCTCAGTGTCATCCAACTTCTCTAATCTCTAATTAAACTTGGCTAGTTTTATTTTATTTTTCTACTGCTCATCCAACTACTCTAATCTCTCATCCATCTTCTTAAAATAGTTCTCCAAGCTCTTCAATATGTTTGAGGTAGTGTGGATGGTCATATTAATTGAGGATATGATACCAGGTAGTTTATAAGTATTCATAATGGGTGCTTACTAACAAAGGTTACTTGGTCATAAGGACAAGAGAGTGTTAGGCGTTATAGATCTATGATATATATGTGGGGTCTAATATTAGTGTCCGTCCAATATCTCAAGGAATTAACAAAAGAGGATCAACCAAACCCTTCTCTAGACAACTCAACTACCAAAGTAGTAGAGAGTGGTCTCTCTAAGTGTTGGTCTTGGTGTTATATACTAACAAGACAATTGATTAGTTTATTTAAAGAAAATTTTATGTATATGTAGGGGAATTCCTATATAACTGAAAGTATGTTGAAGTAATATTTCATATTAGGTATTTTTTTATGAAATATTATTCAAAGGCTTACCAATAAGGGTTTCAAGGGTTTCAAACAATTTGATTCCACTTGTATATTCTATGTGTATTCTTCCTTGACTATAGTCTTACCTATTGTATGATGGATCATTGTGTTATTGAAATACATTGGAATATGTCTCTAGAAAAAAGGAAAAAAAAAATTGAAATTTTAGGATATTTCTAACCTATGAAAATCCTATAAAATCAATAGAAATAACCAACTTGTTTAAGGTAGGATTTGAGGCTAATAATGTAAAATGATGTTAGATCTTAAACTTTTGTGATCCATATCGATAATAATTTTGTATTAGAGATTAATCACATGGTAGATATTTGGTCGACGTTTCGAACCAACTAATGTGGTTCATCCTCAGGACAAATGGTGAAAAAATCAATCTTACCAAAGGTTTAAATTACAAAGAAGCATTTGTACCCGGAATTAGCCGCTAGGAACTAGCCGTTCTAAACTAGTTGTTAGGAAAAGGTTGTTAAGAATTAGTTAAGGAAAAATACTATTAATAAGTTTGTTATGAATTAGTTAAGGAGAAATAATATTAAATTATTTATTAATTG
The DNA here is from genome assembly GCA_031772625.1 of Pinus tabuliformis. Lineage (NCBI taxonomy): Eukaryota > Viridiplantae > Streptophyta > Pinopsida > Pinales > Pinaceae > Pinus > Pinus tabuliformis. The sequence continues at coordinate 604,104,970 of CM062806.1, forward strand.
TTTAAATACAATCTCAATGTTCTTATGTACCTAATTAGTATTTATAATAGTATAATCTAATCTAATACTAAATTAAAGGGATAGAATTATATTAAAGATGTAATTATTAATGATAAAAGAAAAAGTTATATATAAATTAAAACGAGGTCCTAAACATAGTTATAGTATAATAATCCATAATAAAATGCTTAAGATTAAAAAAAAAAGGGGAAGTTTGAAAAGGAAACAAAGAATCAAGAACGAAGAAAAGAAAGAAAATATCGAATGAACATGGAAAAAAAAATATGAAAATTGAAGAAGGAACCATCAAGAGGAGAGGGCAGGAATCTAGCTCCTACTTAATTTCCAACCATCATCTCAATTGAGGTTGATAGGATGCTTCTCAATCTCAATGGATTCTCTTAGCTTCCTCTGATGGAAATGCTCAACCCTTGCGATGACTTGGGAATCCTTAATGCAAACATGGTGCTTCGAATTCACATCATGTTCAACTAAGGAAGAGGAACGAGTGCGATTGTGCCTAATGTCTGTCGTGTGCTCTTGGATTCTTTGGTTTATGGAGCGACCCATCTTACCAATGTAAGGAATCCCACATGAGCATGGAATTGAGTATACCCCTTTCATGTCTTTAGGGTTAATCATGTCTTTAACAGATCTAAGATAATTTCTAATGGTATTAAGAGGTTTGAAAGTAGTAGAAATTTTATTCCTTTTAAGAACATAAGCAATCTTATCTGTGGTCCCCTTGATGATGGGAAGCGACACATTGGAAATATGATCATCACAAGCTCACTTAACACGAGCTTCTTTACAGACTTTTTGGAATGCTCTGAGACCCTGATGTCTGTTGTAGCCATTATTTTCAAAAACTTTTAGAAGATGAGATTTTTCTTCTTCAAAGTGGTTCTCATCAGAAATCCTAAGAGCATGGGTGGTAAGAGTGTTAAGAACCCATACCTTCTGGGCTGGAAAATGATGACAAGAGGTATGGAGATATTGTTTCGTGTGAGTTTTCTTGTGAAAAACTTGGTGAGAAACAAAACCATCATCCTTATGGGAGAGGAGAATGTCAAGGAATGGAAGTCACCCATTAACTTCAACTTCCATCATGAATTTGATGGATTCAGATTGGGAATTAAGATGGTTGAGAAACAAATCCAAATTCTCATAACCATGGGGAATGGAGTAGAGGCAAAAGCTTTGGTCTCGAAATCTTCCATGAATAAGTTGACCACTATGGGAGAAAGGGGAGAACCCATCACAACCCCACAAGTTTGTTCAAAGAAATCACCTTGGAAGCTGAAAAAAGTGGAGGTAAGGCAAAGACCTACCAATCTGGTTGTGTCATTGTCAATTATCTGATTAATGACTTCGATGGCTTCTTGATAGGGATTTTCGTATAAAGGGATACAACATCGAAGCTTACTAACAAATCACCTAGGCCAAGCCTAATATCCTTCACTTCATTGATAAAGGAGGTAGAGTCTTTGACAAAAGACTCAGTGCGACCAACAAGAGGTTTGAGCTTTTGAGTCAGGAATTTAGCGAGAAGATAAGAAGGCCCACATATCATGTTAACAATAGGTCTCAGGGGGGATCCCAGTTTTATGGACCTTCAGGAGGCCATAAATTCTGGGGGTAAGAGGATTGCTTTCAATAAACTTTTTGCTAATACGATTAAGAGAAATATTCAAGTGTATGGCTTGCGAGATTTCTTTGGAAACTCTTTTAAGGGGATTCTTTTGAAGCTTAGTAACTGCAACTATTATGAATATGGTCAATGATTTTGTTAACATAGTCAACCTTATCAAGGATAAAACCTGCCCCTCATTTATCAACCTTTAGGATGACAATGTTGGGATTATCCCTTATAGTTTTAAGGGCAAGAAACTCATTTTTGCTAATGTTTCTTTTAGGAGGCTTAGCTTTCCAAAGCACAATAGCGTAGTCTTGCCGAATAACCTCCTTGACATTATCGGGAAGGTCACGAATTCCAAATACAATGTTACAAATAATGTCATCCACTAGAATTTTTCTAGGGGTCAGGGAAAAATTAAGCCCTTTATTTAAGAGACGAATGATACAGGAGCATCTAAGCCTAGTTAGCAATGTGATGGAGTGGTCACATGTTGTGGCTAATGAAAGGTTGGAGGAAGAATTCGTTATTGAAACTGTATTAATTTCAATTATGTAAGTGGTTAATTTGTTGCCTAATTCTGAACAGAATTTGGAATAAATGGCAAATGATCCTCCCTGCATGGAGATCAAGCCAAGTAGTCTAGTTTGTTTAGATTAGCATAGGATTTGATTTCTAAATGTATAGTCTATTCCTTCATTTGTGGAAGGAAACTATTAGGTATGACATATATGTAATTTCCTTTGTTTTCTGAAAGGAAGAAGCGTGACAGAGAGGGAGAAGACCCGAGAGCCTTGTAAGCCTACGGGAAGCATGGGAGAAAGAGGCCATTAATTAGATTAATTAGGCCAGAGAAGGGAGCGAGCCTCGAACATAGATTTGTATTTATGTTTTGTACACAGAGGATTGATTTTGAGGGTTGAACTGTCTAATTAATTGCATTTATTTGAGACAGAGGTGTTTAGTGTTGTAATATGATCAAAGCCGAGACCCTGTAGCGGATTCATTGCGAATAAAACCAATGTTGCATGTCTAATGATATAACTGGCCCGTGGAGGTCCTGAAGGCTTGTTTTTCTCTGTATGTGGATGATTTTGGCATTGGCTCTATGTTTCGATGCATTACCGTAGAAATCCCCATGATTAAGGAAAACTTTGTGTACTTTGGATCCGCAGGCAGAAAACCCATTTACACAGAGAAACAATGCAAAAGCATTGAGTGGATTCAAGAAGCGAACTTGAAATATTATAAATCGCACTTTTGGACTTTATCGAGTCCGATCCATAATCACATCACTGCAAATGAGGGGGACCGGATTGTAATCGCCAAATTCTGATAGCGTGACATACCCGACCCCAAAACGGTATAGGGGTGATTGGATGGCCTGTTAGGTCCGCAAGGTTATCGCATCGGAGGATTTTGAAGTGGGGGTTATATATTATTAAGCGCCATTGTAATCACCGATAGCCGATAACAATATCGCATCGAACCTCCGCCGAGGACTAGCGTCAATATTGCAGACCATTGTGACTGTCAAACGTTGATACAGTGATTGAATCTGAGTCATCTGATTGGCTAGATATAGATCTGCGGCAATAGCACATATAACTGTGTAAAAAGGTGGAAAAAGCATTGTTTCGGCACTTTGGAGAGTATTCGGTCCCGAAATGGAAAAAGCTAGTTTTAAGTCTTTTTTGAAGGCTTTTCACTTTCGATATGAAAAGGCATAGTTATAAAAGGAACGGGCATGTTTGGCGGGGTGATTGAATGGATCATTTTTTATCCATTTGGGATTTTTAAGGCTAAATGCCTGTAAAACACTTCCGATATGCATATATGTGGTATGAAGCTTTACAGGGCCATTAAAGGGGAAATGGGTCCCGATAAGGTATATGGGTTGTGGCAGCCTTAGGGTTGCGCCAATTTTGGTATCAAAGCAGATTTGTTATTGAAATAACTAATAGTAGGGCAGAATTGTAGTTAAAACTAGTTGGGATAAACAGAACAAAGAAATTTTGTATGAAGGAATTAAAAATGGAGTTATGTGCTAAAGTATTTATGTAGGCAAGTGGAAGGATCATATTCTAATCTGACAGAAGGAAGACACACAGAGGTGATGTGTAGCAGAACTTGTAGATGCAAGAGACAGAGGAAATCCATTCAAAACATAGGTGACAACATAAGAAAGTGTGAATATTGTAGCACTATATAACAAGAGAAGCTGAGAGAGAAGAACCAAATGTGTTCTTAAAAGCAGAGCAAGGAAAGCACTCTGAAGTGGTAGTGAACCTGAAGAATCCAATAGGAGATTGGACAGAGAGGACAGCTGAAGTGTTCTCAAGAGAGAGTGAGAGATTACAGAAGCCTAGAAGGAGCAAAGGTGTTTCTCAAGAGGAGGTTCCAGATAGAGGACCGTGCTTACCAAAACGCTGAGTGAGGAGAGCTTAGTGAGGTAAGATCATAGTAAGGAGGACTTGCTGTTGCAGAGGCTTGTTGCAGAGGAGTGAGGAGCTCATGAAGAGAGAGGAGAAGAAGATGACTACTGATAGTCATAACAGAGGTTCAGAAAGAAGCCACAACAGAAGGAAAGATGCCAAAGCAAATGGCATGAGGATGAGTCAAGAAGAGTTTGACAGAGAGAGAGTTGAGATAGATTTCCAGATTGGAATATTGATGGAGATGCTGCAGAGAAGTGATGAAGACCAAAAGCATGGTTGGACCATGAGAAGGAGAGTAAGGTGGTAGAGGCTACAAGAGAAGAGAAATCAGTGAGTGGATTTAGAGATAGCAGAAGAGTTGAGAAAGAATGAGCAGATATTGAGTGCTCAAGAGGAACCATAGGAACTCAGAGAAACAGAAGCATAAATAGAAGTTTCCATTTGTAGACTAGAACAAGATGAAATGTTGGGTGAAGATAATAATGAAAGATTAGTTGAAGATCTCATGGACTATTGGCATAGTTCAGAACAATTCGAAGATATGATGACAAGGGAAGCAGATGAGGCATTGAAGCCTTGTGATTTTTATTCTCATAGTTTGTGTATGTTTGCGGGATATGCAGAGGATGATGGACAGTCTGGTGAAACTGTCACAAACAAGAATAACGCTCTTTAGGTGAAGTATGATGGAGAATTCCTTTTAGAGGAAGAAGGTGTTGATCTATTGCAGCAAAAGGAGTTCATAGATGAAATTCTGTTTGGTGTGAAAAAATCAAATGAAGTTGATATGGACCAGGAGTCTAATGAAAATGCCATAGTGGTATTACAAGGAGGTAAGCAAATGAGATTGTCTGATGAAATTGATGAAAGAACTTTGCAATATGATAGTGTAGAAAACAAGATAACTCAAGAGGATTGCCAGGAAAAGAATGAAGCTGAGAGGGGAAGTTGTGATGAACTGCTGGAGAGATTTCATATGGAAATAGAATTCTTGGAAATACTGCTCAAGGAACTTGAAGGAGAAATGAAGCTTTCACAACCTGATGGAGAAAAGGACATTGTTACTGTTAGCCCTGGGGTGCACTGCTGCTATTTTAACGAAAATCTCCCCTTGTTTTATCCCTGATGCTCCATGCCTCCTCTTTCCCCGCTTTGGCCATAAGTTGGACTTCAAAAATATTACTCTCGCATCTATAACTGCTTCAGGTCCGCCTTGTAATCACAATTGGCAGTCGCCAATAATAAATGGCTGATGGCTGATGCCGATGGCCAATGGCTGATGGACACGATATGACATTAATCCAAATTGTAATGTTGCATCGGGTCCGATCTTGCAATCGTAATCGGCGCTTTGTGGAGGACAACCCTTTGGGCATTATGCGATGGGCGAATGCAATATACATTAAACTAGAGCACAATGTTGCAGCGGGTCCGCATATATGTATCACAATTGGGGGTTTGGGATGATGGCACATAGCCGAATTGCCGATTTCCACTGTCGCTGATACTTATGCTCGCTCTGATAGTATATTACGCACACACATATATAAGCTTTGCCTTTCCGCTCCGATAGTGTATTGCCTATATGTATGGTTTTATGCCGCCGATAGTGTTAAACGCATATATATATATATATATATATATATATATATATATATACATATATATAGATGGGTTTTGGCCTCCAATAGCTCTCGATAGCTCCCGATAGCTCTGTTTTGGCTCTGTTAGTATTTTTTTACAGTTAAACAAGTGAACTGAAATGGAATATATGGTCGAAAGGGGAAAAAACAACATCATGGGCAGCCAAATCAACAGAAATGGTCATGGAACATCGCTGGCACGAGCGAGCCACCTGACAGCACGACAAAATTACTAGAATTTGGTTACTTTGTTGTTAGAAAAAGAGACCTCTGGCTCATATCTTTCTAATTATGGCATCAAGCAGTTAGAAGCCAAAGGGGATAGATTAAGACATCTCAAGCCTCAGAGAGCCCGAGAACCAGATGTGGGTCACTTCAGGATTTTTGGCTCATTAGTATATTTCCATGTGACCAAAGATGCATGGAAGAAGCTTGAGATGACAACAGAGTTGGGGATATTTGTGGGGTACACTAATACAACTCACAACTATTGGGTGTATCTGCTAACCAGTAGGATGATAGTGGTTCACAGGGATGTCAAATTCGATGAAGAGAAGGCCATGAGATGTTCCCTTGAGAGGGAGCTTCAACTACATGCAGTTGAGGAGATTTTAGCTCTTAAGGAGGAGCCTCAGATTGATGTGGAGCAACCACATGCAGAGGATCCAGGAGTGGAGACACCCACTCAAGCAAAGTCTTCCATATATGGGAGAAAGCGCACCAAAGAGGCTGATAGGTTACTGTAGGATGTAAGAGAGAATATGGGAGCACCCACATCATAACGCAAGCAGAGGAGGTCACATGAGAGGTACACTGGATACATGGCTCTTATGAGTGGATGTGTGAGACAAAGCCATCTTCTTTTGAGGAGGGAATGCAACAATCGATTTGGTTGATGCCATGGTTGAGGAGTATGAATCCATTGTTCGTAAAAATGTTTTGGATGTGGTCCCAAGACTGGTAGACAATTCAGTGGTGAGTTCCTGATGGCTTTACAAGGTAAAGAAAGCAACGGATGGTAGTTTGGAGAAGCATAAGGCCATGTTTGTGGCCCAATAATTTTATCAGGTAGAGGGATTGATTATAATGAGACCTTTTCTCTTGTTGCAAGGTACTCATTAATCAGATCCATTTTGGCACTGTCAGCGCAGATGGGTTGGAAGATACATGAGATGGATGTAAACATAGCCTTCCTTAATGGAATGATTAAGGAAGAAGTGTATATTGAGCAGCCTAAAGGTTTTGAGACATTTGACCATGATTCACATGTGTGTCAACTCAAGCGATCATTGTATGGGCTAAATAAAGCACCCCATGATTGGTACACTAGGATTGATAGCTACTTCACCGAGTTGGGCTTCACCAAAAGTGAAGCAAATGCGAACCTGTACTATATTGTGGTGGAAGGTAAATTGTTGATTATTGTTTTAGATGTCAATGATTTGATTCTGACAGGTGATGATAAGTTAATCAAGTCTTGCAAAGAGGATCTTGCAAGAGAGTTTTAAATGAAGGACTTGGGCCCCATGCACTACTTTATGGGCATGGAAGTATGGCAAGGTGATGGGGAAATTTTTGTCTCTCAGGGAAAGTATGACAACGAGATATTGAAAAGGTTCCACATGGAGAGCAGTAAACCCATGGAGACTCCTCTATCAGGAAACTGGAGGAAGGAGGATGCTACTTCGGGTGAAGTAGTGGAAGCTATTGTTTACAGGAAACTTGTGGGTTCATTGATGTATATGGTGAACGCATGACCGAACATGTGTTATGCAGTTAACCAACTTAGTCAAGTGATGGTTAGGTCGAGCAAGATGTATTGGAAGGTGGACAAGCTTGTGCTGAGATACCTCAGAGGCACTACTCAGTATGGATTGTGGAGCAAACGGACAGAGGAAGTGAAGCTTCAAGGCTTCACTAATGTATATTGGGCAGGGAGTCCATTCGATAGGAAGAACACATCAGGAAGAATCTTTAGTATTGGTTCAGTGGTTGTTTCTTGGTACAACAGAAAACAAAGATCAATTGCACTCAGTTCAATAGAGGCAGAATACATGGTTGCTAGTCAAGCAACTTATGAGGCCATCTGGATAAAGAAGATTTTGGTTAGTTTCTTTGGTCAGCAAATGGATCCAATTGTGATTTACTGTGACAATCATAGTTGTATCAAACTCTCTGAAAATCCAGTTTTTCATGATTGGTCCAAGCATATTGATATCTGGTATCATCATCTTCGAGATTGTGTGCAGAGGAAAATTATGTTGTTGGAGTACATTCCCACAGAGGAGTAGGATGCATATATTTTGACAAAGGCATTGTTAAGATGTAAATTCGAGTTTCACATAGATAGGATTAGGATAGTTGATAATCCCTTTCTTGCTGAGAGGGAGTGTTAAAAATAGCAACAAGAAATTTCAATTTAATTTGTCCTTGAATTAAATTGTGAATTAAAATCTAATTCTATTCTCATATCAACTTGTAAATAGTTAATAAAGTTTAATTGACTTAATTTACTTAGTAATTTTGAGTTGGAAGTCTATCTGGAGTCATGTAAGGGAGATCCATAAATTTTAGGGGTCTAGGTTGAGTTATTTTGAGTTGTAATTAGATAACTCATTATAACTGAGTTATAGTCAATTAAACTAGTTCTAACTATTGGAGGAACTATTAGAGGTTTAGTAGTGAGCCAGTGCACTATTGCATCCTCAGTGCCACACTAGTTAACTAAATATTCTCTCACAAATAATTCATGCACGTCAGTTCATAGGAAGACCCAGTTGAGACTAGAGTGCAGGGATAGTGTACTATCCATTGTATAATTTTCCGATTTGTACAGATGGTGCATGCAATTAGTTGAGGAATTAAGTTTGGATTGCGCAATTATGGAGGATGGATTTCCCAATTAAATATGGTTTGATTCTCTCAGGAATTGCGTAAGGAAGTAGGGGCTTGGAAGGCAGTAGAATTGGCTAAGTTTTAGCTAGAGTGGACTTGTGAGGTAGAAAGTTAGATCATATGTGTGCATGGATTGTTCTAGTGTGAACAAGCATTGCTTATGGTTAATGCAATATAGATAGTCAAGGTTTCGAGAAGTTGCTTTCCCCAGAGAAATATTTTGTTATGTGCAATTGATATTATTCATCTTTTTTATTATTGTTTTCATCGATCATTATTGGCTTCCATTGTAAAGAGTAGCGTAGATTCTTGTCTTATGTTTTAGTATATCACATGAGATGTTGAATATACAAAAAAATCTACACCTCCCGAGTGGATTAAAGGGAATAAATGTCACTCTCTTTACAGGTTCATCCAATTTGGAGGACGAATAGCCAAAAAAACTTGGGGAGAACCATAACTTGAGGATTTTTTGGCCTTTTGGAGCCCACGAAGAGCCCATATAGGGGCTTTTGGACATTATAAATCCAATGGAAGCCTCTGTTCACTGACTGGAGCACTTTTGGAAGGAATTTTTGTAGGTTTAAGTCTTGGAGTGTCAAGGATAATCAATAGTTTATAGCAATTTTGAAGGATTTATGAGCATGGAAAGGACTTTCTAGGGGTTTTGCATCCTTCATATGTTATCTGCAACAATTGTGACATCTATGCTACAACTCAAGTTTGTCTTTTCTCATTATGTATTTTTGAGGAAAGTTCTATTTTAGTACTTCAATGTGGAATTGTTGTACATGTATGCTCATTTTCATATGGAGTATAGCGTCTTGATGTGAGAGCCTTTTCTTGTTGATTGTTTCATGACTAACTATAGGTGGTCATGCTTTTAGAGTGAGATTTCTTTGTAGGAGAAGATTTCCTTGAAGGGGAAATTAGCCGCTCATTTTCTCAACACACTTTATGTACTCTTTATCACTGAAATCTATGGAGCGGTCTAGCTATGTTAGTAGGCCCAGAGATGTAGCCTAGGAGGGGTGAACTTCGTCACCAAATTATTTGTTGTCTCTCTTCATATTTTTCTTTATGAGTTAAACGATGATATTTTTTGTTTGAAGTTCACATGAAAACTAACTCATTATCCTTGAAGATACCATTAAACTTGATATAATAAGACCCATTTTTACTTGCAAAGCATCAGAGGACGGTCAATTTTTATGAAGGAGAACTTCTCCTCCAATTTCAGATAGATTGGTATCAGAGCAATTTCTTACCAAGTTGTAGGTATGGGAAAGAAGTTGGAAAGTCTCCAAGAGCTAAAGGAGATGAACTTGTCTCTTCAAATGGAGAATGATGAATTGAGAAGAATGCTTGAAGTTGCCAAAGAGGAGAAGAGGCATATGTTCCTTCAGTTGTAGCATGTGCTTGAGGAACACGTTGGTGAGAGTTCCACTCCATAAGAAGCAAAGAATTCCTCCAAAGTGGAGCCAATTTGTGGGCATGGTCCAAACACAGGTTATGGACCCTATGTGGAGAATGATGGTTGTGAGTTTTGTCGGCATCTCAAAGATTCTCACTATGTGCCTGTTGGTAAAAGTGGATGGTTTGAGTCATCTTAAAATTCGTCATCGGCATCTGAAGCAAAAAGGATGGGTGGAAAATACAAGGAGGTAATCAACATCTCTAGTTTAAATCCTTCAGTTTATGTTAATAACACATCTTTTTCAACCTTTGAACAACATACTAAAGGCATTGGTATGAAGTTGTTAGCTTGGATGGGTTATGAAGGAGGAGGCCTTAGAATTAATGGCCAATGTATTACTAATCCTATCATGGTGAAAGAGAGACCAAGATATCAAGGATTGGGATATGGTCATAGAGATTTTGGAGAGTGTTTTAAATTTTTTGAGGAAAAGAAGTCATAAGATGATGATATGTCACACCAAGATGGTAGTGATAATTTCAATTTGTCTCCTAAAATAGATGAATGCTTCAAAGCACTTTTCATGTCATCATCCATTCCACATCGTCAAAGTTACAACCCAAGGGACATGTATAAATGTCATGGGAATTTTCCAAATGTTGGTAATTTTGATTATTTGTGGGACATGTATCCTTGCACTTTTTGTGATGCAGTTGATCATTGTGTGGCTAATTGTGAGCAATTCAAAGTGATGGTCAAAACAATGGACCAAATTCTTGGCATCAAGCATGAAGGATCTCCCTTAAGTTTGAAGACTTCCTTGTCGATGGGCAAGAGAAAGTACTTTTGCACCCATTGTAACATGAATGGGTATGGGAATGAAATATGTTGAAAACTTTATCTAAAACTTTGTCCCAAGAAGGATAAATACATTATGAAAACCAATGCGAGAAAAGAAATAAGTGGCAAAGATAATACTAGAATAGTTCCTAAGGAAACCTTCAAACAAGAATAGACACAGAAAGAGAACCCATAAGCCTAGGAGAGGCAAAGATTGGGTAGACTGTTTGTACAGTTTGTTGCTTTATAAATTGTAAATATTTGTTTTTCATTACCTGTTTTTGGGTACTTTGTAAAGTGAAACAAGAATGATCACTATTTGCAAAAAGTATACTTTTCATTGACATGTCATGTTATGTTGTCTTGTTTATGAGTCCAATTGTTTGAGGACTCTTTGGGATGAACATGTGTTGTCATTCAATTTGTCTACATTTATGTCATGTACTCACCAATGCAAGTGTTCAAGATGAATCTTGTTGTGAATGAAATATTTGATAAATATTGTACAAGAAATGACTATGTTTTTGTGGACAAAGGCAATTGTGTCATTGAATTATTGTAGCCAGAATACTTTTTTGTACAAGCAAAGTTTGAGGACAGTAAAGAAATGTTGAATCAGTGCATGGAAAGCATTTAAGTGCTTCTCATTTCCAAGATGGAAAATCAAGTTTGTCTTCAACAAGGGAACTTCAAGATGAAGTTGTTTGAGCCATGAGAAATTGGTTAGGAGAGAATGTTCAGGTTCCATCCATCAATGTTTTTGTTCTTGAATGATTTTACGAATTATGGCTCGATTGTTGACAAGAAGGTGAGGACTTCACGCAGAGGATAGGTGGAGTACCTTGATTGGAGCTTGAAGGCACCAATTGAAAAAAGAACATTAAGGATTAAGATTTTTTACTAGGAGAAGATAAACTTTTGGAGTCCAAAAGTTCTTAGTGGGGATGTATGATTTAGAGATCAATTTTTTTGTCAATAATGAAAGTGCCTAGAATATATTTAAACTAGCCTCATGTTGTAATGTTCGTCATTCTGATTTCAAGGAAACTTAAATTGCCTCGATCCTTTGTATGAAAAAGTTATGATGTTTTGATCGTTTGGCTCAAAAACTAAAAAATTTGCACATGGGTTGATTAGGCTGCTGACTGGGCAATCCATACTGTTGATGTCAACATGTCAATTAGGCATACGGGACCAACCATAGCTCGACCCATGTCGAGATCATACAGGTGCAAGTGGTCGAATCTGATTGGTTATTTTATGTTTGGTGGCCCAATGGGAGGCTGCCACCGGGCCGAATCGAAGGCTGCCATGTGGTGCCTCCACACTGACTAAATTTTTTGTTATGGGTCGGATGGCCTTGGTAGGGTTTCATTGGGTGACCTTCCAATACACAATCCAATGCCTCACCACTCTCTTACGGGTAGTTCTTAACCCTATACTCATCCACACGTATTTAAAATTTATGTATGGTCGAGTTTTGGAAGAGGGGTCATGTGGTGAGCCCCGACCCTTGGTTGTATTACCACACAGGACCAACATCAGCGCAAAGGAGTGGGGTTAGGAATTAAGCCTAGTCGTTGGTCACATGTATCTCCACATGACCACGATAAAGGAAAATAAGGGAAGGAGCACATATAGGACCAACCCCTGGTCATGTTCATTCCCATAGGACCTTGGCACTACCGTGAGAAGAATTAGGTGAAGGGGAGTTTCCCCTCCCTATGGTCACGCAACAACCCACAAGAAAAACGTGAAGGGTTGAGGTGCTTGGTGAAGGTGGCGGGGTTGTAAGCCCTAGCCCTGGGTCCCATTACAGTACATGCGACTGCGGACGAAGGAGGTAAGGGCTAGTGACAAGGGCAGAGTTTTAGATTTGGCCCTAGGTCATTTGTTCAGTGCATAACCATTGGCTAAATAATCAGGAGATAGTGCAACAGGCGCGGGCGGTTAGCCCCATACCCTAACCACATCAACCCCACACGACCAACAACCCGGAGAAAAAGGCACCAAGGTGAGTGGGGGTGGATTGTTGGTCCAACCGACGACCTTATGGTGTCCATGTGGCCATATTTTTGCGCTCATGGGATTGTTGGAAATTTAAAAGAAGTGACAATTTGCACCTATTATGGGTGAATTTGTCGCCTCCCAAGCGGATTAAAGGGAAAAACTGTTGCTCTCTTTGCAGGTTCATCCAATTCGGAGGACGAATAACAAAAAAAACTTGGGGAGAGCCATAACTTGAGGAGTTGTTGGCATTTTGGAGCCCAAGAAGAGCTCAGATAGGGGTTTTTGGACATTCTGAATCCAATGGAAGCCTTTGTTAACTGATTGGAGCACTTCTGGAAGAAACTTTTGCAGGTTTGAGTCTTGGAGTGACAAGGGTAATCAACGGTTTGGAGTAGTTTTGAAGGCATTCTGAGCATGGAGAAAACCTTGTAGAGGTTTTCCAACCTTCATATGTTATTTGCAATAGCTGTGACATCTATGGTGAAAATCATGTTTGTCTTTTCTCATTATATCTTTTTGAGGAAAGTTTTCTTTTAGTACTTCAATATGGAATTGTTGTATTGTACATGTATGCTCATTTTCAGATGGAGTACAGGGTCTTGATATGAGAGCCTTTTCTTGTTGATTGTTTCATGACTAAATGTAGGTGGTCATGCTTTTAGAGTGAGATTTGTTTGCAAGAGAATGTTTCCTTGAAGGGGAAACTAGCCACTCATTTTGTCAGCACACTTTATGTACTCTTTATCACTTAAATCTATGAAGCGATCTAGCTACATTAGTAGGCCCGAAGATGTAGCCCAGGAGGGATGAACCAAATTCTGTGTTGTCTCTTTTGATGTTTTCCTTTGAGTTAAATGATGATATTTTTCTTGTTTAAATTTCACATGAAAACTAACTCATTATCCTTGAAGAAACCATAAAACTTGTTGATATAATAAGACCCATTTTTACTTGCAAAGCGTCAGAGGATGGTCGATTTTTAGGAAGGATAAATTCTCCTCCAATTCCATATCACATATATGGATTTTACCAAATTGTGGTCACACAATTACTTAATATTGAATGCCAAGGAATTCCCTTCTTGCATCTCCACTACTTTTAGGCTCTATTTGGGGCATTGTATTCCGAGATGAAATTCTTATTAAAGTTAACACATACTAATATCAGAGTAGTGGACATGGAATCTTTTAAAACAATGAACGCTATGTTGCTTCCTCACTCTAAACAAGAGATTTTTTTTTTTAAGGAGTGATGTTATGGGAGCTATAACTCTTTCATTATTTTTCAAAAATACCATATAGAAACTTTCAAGTCTTAAGAGTCTCCTCAATATATTAAATGTTTTTGGATGGATCCAATCTTGCTTGGCCACCACTTTTTTAAGATCAACTCATATTTCCTCTTGACTTACAATGTAACCCTAATATTTGACCTCAAGAGCCAGAAAAACACATTCATATTGCTCCATGACTAATTTGTTCTCTCACAAGAGTTGTTAGGACTTATCAACATGTTCTATGTGTGGTTCCCATGCTTTATTGGATATTAAGATATCATCAAAGAAGATCAGCACAAATTTGTGCAGGAAGGGTTTGAAAATCTTTTTCATGAGGCTCTAGAAGGTTGATGGATCATTATGAAGACCAAAAGGAATCACTAGAACCCATAATGACCTTCATTTGTTTTGAATTATATATTAGGGATAAATTTCTATTTCATTCTGATTTACTGGTATCATGAATGTAGATGAAGATTATTGAAAAAAAATCTCCATGAAGTTCATCCCAAAGATCATCAATAATTGGGATGGGAAATTTCCCTTGATTTTGAACTTGTTGAGATCCCTAAAATGAGGACACATGTGCCAATTTCCACCCTTCTATAGAATTTTGGCTGTTGATGATGAGTAAGGGCTTGTATTGGGACATATGACCCCCACTTGCATTAGTTTCTAAATGATATTTTATATTTCATTCATTTGTGTGAAAGGGTGCCAATAAGGACATGCATTTGATGCTTGAGTTCCTAGAATCATAGGAATGACATGATCATACTCTCCTCAAGAATTGGCTAAAAATTTTGGTGTCTCAAACACTTAATGATGTTTTTCAAGAACCAAATATAGGCATGGGTGATTTTCATGTGTCATATTATATGCAATTAAATTGGGTAATAGTTCCAGAGTATCAATTATTTAAAGACTTCTCCATTTGATAGGACGTGAATATTTAAAGGGAGACATCCCAAAGGCCTTTGAAGTGTGTGTGCATGTCCCTTTTTAGTGAAAATCATAAAGATTTCTTTGAAATCCATTATGACTAGTCCCAACATGCATAACTACTCTACAACCAATACTATATCACAATCATGCATATGGATGGAAAATGGATGGATTCTGATTTGATAGTATCCCATGTAGAGTTAGAAATTTTCACATCTTCCCCCACATTTCCTTATACTTCCATTTTAAATCATGATATGAAAGTTGCAAACCGGGGATACAAAACAATGAGATTATTTTGCCACTCTCTTGTAAATGAAATTGTGAGTATTTCCACGATCAACTAGGACTATAACTTTTTGATGCTTGATGTAGTCCATTAATTTCAAGGTTTTCAAAGTTAAAATGATCATTAATGCATGTATATAGATTAGGGGTTCTTCATGCGGACATGGAGGTTCAAAATTTACCTAAGTCTAAGCCTTACATTAGGGGAATTTTGAGGTATAAAATGGGCCTCCTAAGGAAATTATAAAATAATAGTGGAAATAATAAAATAAGATTAGATTACATCATCAAATTTTAGAGGGAAAAAAGGAAAAACCATTTTTTCAACTCGTATTTTCAACTTATCTCTCTATGGGTTTACTCAAATTTCGAGTGACCACACTTGTTGGATGCAAAATTTGATTCCACATCTAATCAGTACCCATGTTGCATACTTTCTATGGACCCTACTACATGAAAAAAGAGAAATACATGAAAAACGTGATTGCGGTCATGTTTTTTCTTATACTTCTCATTTTTTTCGTGTAGCAACGTCCATAGAAAGTATGCAACATGTGTACTACTTGGATGACGAATTAAAATTTGCATCCAACAAGCACTACCGCTTGAAATTTTCATAAAACCTTAGGGAGATATGTTGAAAATACAAGTTGAAAAAATAGTTTTATTATTTTATTATTTTTTAATCTGTTTACTTTTTTACTCCAAAAATGGTGAATCATCCCCCATGGTTGACATCATCATCTTGAATCCTATTGGTTCTTATAAAGTTTATTTTGGTTGTACATTTTTCCCAGGAGTCCCATTTTAGACCTCAAAATTCCCCTAATGCTACCTTCAACTTGAAATTGTGGTATCTTTGGTATTTATGTCATTGGTTAGGTCTTGTGTGTTTATAGCAATTTGGAACAATTTATGTTTTTACACATATGACCTCTAGTATATATTTCATCAATTTATAGTAGAGCTCATGTCTTTGGTAATCTAAGATTTATGCTAGAGACAACCCTTGTACTTTCAAGGGATTAGTAGGACTTTTTTCTTAGGGAATTGGGGAGGATGAGATTAGGGAATAAATGATGGTGTTTTTATTTATGTATTTATCACCATCTCAACTTCTAGGGCCCTCTTAGTTGCTTCTACCACATAGTAGGATGTTGCATTTTAATTTATGCTCAAATTAAAGTATCCTTCTTGATGCCACCAATGAAACATTTCTTATATAAGGAATATTTAAGTTATTTGTATGGATGTTTAATTGATTGAAGGATCCCCTAAAGTCAATGACTTATACTATTTGGTGTGACTTGATAAGATACCCTAAATTTTGAGTATCTCCCTTAAACATGCATTAACAATTTTAATAAAATAACTCCATATTATGTATCTTGGATAGGATCATATAAAAGGAATTTTATGAACTTCTTGTCATTTCCATTGTTCCATACCATAATTTTCATTATGTCATCAATAATCCTCTAAAGGGTGAAATAATATTCCATCTAAGTGACACATCTTGACAGGTCGAAACCATCAAACTTATTCAATTCCACTTTAGGGGAATGGTGTGATATGTTATTATTCATTATTCTATTATTGTGCATATCTAAAGAGGATTTTGGGTGGCTACATAACCCTAACTTGGAATTTTCATCCTAGTGTGACTCAATGTGTTATGCAATCTAGTTTTGTTCTTCCAAGATGCCATGAGCTAGCACACCTAACAACTTCTTGATTAACATATTCTCAGTGTCATCCAACTTCTTTAATCTCTAATTGAACTTGGCTAGTTTTATTTTATTTTTGTACTGCTCATCCAACTACTCTAATCTTTCATCCATATTCTTAAAATAGCTCTCCAAGCTATTCAATATGTTTGAGGTAGTGTGGATGGTCATATTAATTGGGGATATGATACGAGGTAGTTTATAAGTATTCATCTTGGGTGCTTACTAACAAAGGTTACTAACAAGAGAGTGTTAGGTGTTATAGGTCTATGATATATATGTGGGGTCTAATAGTAGTTTCAGTCCAATATCTCAAGGAATTAACAAAAGAGGCTCAACCAAACCCTTCGCTAGATAAATCAACTACCAAAGTACTAGAGAGTGGTCTCTCTAAGTGTTGGTCTTGGTGTTATATACCAACAAGACAATTGATTAGTTTATTTAAAGAAAATTTTAGGTATGTGTAGGGGAATTCCTATATAACTAAAAGTATGTTGAAGTAATATTTCATATGAGTATTGTTTTATGACATCTTATTCAAAGGCTTAGCAACAAGGGTTTCAAGGGTTTCAAACAATTTGATTCCACTTGTATATTCTATGTGTATTCTTCCTTGACTATAGTTTTACCTATTGAATGATAGATCATTGTGTTATTGAAATACAATGGAATATGTTTCTATAAAAAGGAAAAAAAATCGAAATTTTAGGATCTTTCTAAACTATGAAAATCCTTTAAAAATCAATATAAATAACCAAATTGTTCAAGGTAGGATTTGAGGCTAATAATGTAAAATGATGTTAGGTCTTAAACTTTTGTGATCCATGTCGATAATATGTTTGTCTTATAGATTAATCACATGGTAGAGATTTGGTCGACGTTTCGAACCAACTAATGTGGTTCATCCTCAAGAAAAATGGTGAAAAAATCAATCTTACCAAAGGTTTAAATAGCAGAGAAGCATCCGTACCTGGAATTAGCCGCTAGGAACTAGCTGTTATAAACTAGTTATTAGGAAAAGATTGTTAAGAATTAGTTAAGGAAAAATAATATCAATAAGTTTGTTAAGAATTAGTTAAGGAGAAATAATATTAAATTATTTATTAATTGTTTAAATACAATCTCAATGTTCTTATGTATCAAATTAGTATTTATAATAGTATAATCTAATCTAATACTAAATTAAAGAGATATAATTTTATATATTACTAATTTATTTTTAATATCAATGTTAAAGCTAAAAAAGGGAAGTGGTTATTACTAGTTGTAAATTAGTGACCAATAGATCAAAGAAAACAAAAGGAAAGCGGGTAGAATTATATTAAAGATGTAATTATTAATGATAAAATAAAAAAGTTATATATAAATTAAAATGAGGACCCAAACATAGTTATAGTATAATAATTCATAATAAAATGCTAAAGGTAAAAAAAGAGGAAGTTGGAAAAGGAAACAAAGAATCAAGAATGAAGAAAAGAAAGAAAAGATCGAATGAACATGGAACAAAAAATATGAAAATAGAAAAAAGGAACCATCAAGAGGAGAGGGCAGGAATCTAGCTCCTACTTAATTTCCAACCATCATCTCGATTGAGGTTGATAGAATGCTTCTCAATCTCAATGGATTCTCTTAGCTTCCTATGATGGAAATGATCAACCCTAGCGATGACCTGGGAATCCTCAATGCAAACATGGTGCTTCAAATTCGCAGCATGTTCAACTAAGGCAGAGGAACGAGAGAAATTGTGCCTAATGTCTGCCGCATGCTCTTGGATTCTTTGGTTTATGGAGCAACCCGTCTCACCAATGTAAGGAATCCCACACAAGCATGGAATTGAGTATACCCCTTTCATGTCTTTAAGGTTAATTGGGTCTTTAACAGATCTAAGATAATTTCTAATGGTATTAAGGGGTTTGAAAGTAGTAGCAATTTTATTCCTTTTAAGAACATGAGAAATCTTATCTGTGGTCCCTTGGATGAAGGGAAGCGACACATTGGAAATATGATCATCATGAGCTGGCTTAACACGAGCTTCTTTACAGGCTCTTTGGAATGCTTTGAGGCCCTGATGTCTATTGTAGCCATTATTTTCAAAAACTTTCAAAAGATGAGATTTTTCTTCTTCTAAGTGATTCTCATCAGAAATCCTAAGAGCGTGGGTGGCAAGAGTGTTAAGAACCCCTACCTTCTGGGCTAGAAAATGATGAGAAGAGGCATGGAGATACTGTTTTGTGTGAGTTTTCTTGTGAAAAACTTGGTGAGAAATAGAACCATCATCCTTATGGGAGAGGAGAATGTCAAGGAACGGAAGGCACCCATTAACTTCAACTTCCATCGTGAATTTGATGGATTCAGATTGGGAATTAAGATGGTTGAGAAACAAATCCAATTTCTCACGACCATGGGGCCAAATGACACATGTGTTGTCAACAAACCTCTTCCATTTCTTGGGGTGGAATGGAGCAAAGGCCAAAGCTTTGGTCTCAAAATATTCCATGAATAAGTTGGTCACTATGGGAGAAAGGGGAGAACCCATCACAACCCCGCAAGTTTGTTCAAAGAAATCACCATGGAAGCTGGAAAAGTGGAGGTAAGGTACAAACATACCAATCTAGCCGTGTCATTTTCAATTATATGATTAATGACTTCGATGGCTTCTTGATAGGGATTTTCATATAAAAGGATACAACATCGAATCTTACTAACAAATCACCTAGGCCAAGCCTAATATCCTTCACTTCATTGATAAAAGACACCGAGTCTTTGACAAAAGACCCAGTGTGACCAACAAGAGGTTTGAGCTTTTGAGCCAGGAATTTAGCGCGAAGATAAGAGGGCCCACCTATCGTGTTAACAATAGGTCTCGGGGGGGTCCCAGTTTTATGGACCTTCGGGAGGACATAAATTATAGGGGTAAGAGGATTGCTTTCAATCAGCTTTTTGCTAATAGGATTAAGAGAAATATTAGATTTTATGGCTTGCACGATTTCTTTGGAAACTCTTTTAAGGGGATTGTTTTTAAGCTTAATGTAACTACCACTATTATGAAGATGGTCAATAATTTGTTAAAATATTCAGTCTTATCAAGGATAGCACCCGCCCCTCCTTTATTAGCGTTTATGACGACAATGTTGGGGTTATCCCTTAAGGTTTTAATGGCAAGAAACTCATTTTTGCTAATGTTTCTTTTAGGAAGCTTAGCTTTCCTAAGCACAATAGTGCAGTCTTGCCGAATAACCTCCTTGACATTATCGAGAAGGTCACAAATTCAAAATTCAATGTTACAAATAATGTTATCAACTGGAATTTTTCTAGGGGCCTAAGGGAAAAATTAACCCCTTTATTTAAGAGACGAAGAACAAAAAGGTTTAAATCAAAACTTGAAAGATTAGTCACATTTTTAGATAGACTAAGGGATTTTTTTTTTTAATTTTTTTTTTTACAGTGGAATTGGCAACAGGGGCAACCTCGCGACTCGCATTACATGGGTTCGTTTCTGATCGCTACCTCTATAACCATTGGGAGCTACGCCCACCTCTCTATATAGCTCCAGTGTAAATCTGGGGGATTTGAACTCGTGACCTTTAGTATGGAGCCCACCTTTCTAACGAACTTCACCGCATTGTGATTACCAACTCGCCTACCCCCATGGGGCTTACTAAGGGAATTATTATTATTATTAGGAGGAGAAATAATATTACATTTATATTTAATAGGAATTATTTTGGATGAGTTAGAGTTGTTAAGGTTATTTTTTTTTGTTATTATTAGAAGACCTAAAGATATTATTGTTATTATTTAAATTTGTATTAGAAATAGAGTTGGAAGAATTATTATTGTTATTATAGAAATGATAACAATTGCCATTATTGTATTTATTATAATAGGAAATAGAATTGGTTATCAGGTTACTGTCAAAATTAAAAGTGGAAGAATATACCTTATGGACATTATCAAAAGGGGACGCATGAGCAACTCTTGAGGGAGTCAAATTGAGGGCACTAACGGAGCGGGAGGGAGGATTGGGATCAGATCTGCAGGTTAAGGGGAATTAGGAAGGTTTAGTGGATTGACAGGTAAGGTTGATGGACGCCCGGGAGGAATCAGAGTTCTGATAGATCTGAGCAGGACAGGGTTCAAAGGGTGATGGAGGAGGATTGACGGACTCACAGAAACCGGATTGGCCATAGGAACTGCTAGGAGGGTTTAGGGATGTGAGGGAAGACTCGATAACCGGGACAGGAGAACTACCAAGGATCGGAGGGAGTTTTATCTGCAATGGAGGGGAATGGATAACGAGAAAGGATAAAGAAGAGTCAGCCAACGAGAGAGCACAACAAGTCGACAAGGTAAGAGGAGAAGAGGATCCATGTAGAGAAACTGTCTTGGAGTCTACAGTTAGATCATCATTGATGGAGATCGGTCGTTTAGCTGGAGACATGCCTTGGTCATCAACGCACAAATAAGAAACCACAAAGGAGAGGCCGGATTCAACATTCACCTCAATAGAATAAATCGATGTTTTCTCTTGAAGAGAACAACTGGATGAAACAACCTCACCGTCTTGGTTGTTGATCTAGGAATTAAGAGCAAGGACCCAAATCCCTTACAACTTCATCCTAGTTCCCTAAGCCTCAAACCAACTTTGAATCCTAATCATTGATGCCCTAGCTTCCCCCAAGCCCATCCACACTTTACTCCCATATCTATTCCTAATGTATAAAACCTTGGTTAAAGTTATATCTTACCCTTCATTCCCACCACTCCCCACTCCCTTACTCGTCCACCCTTTACTTGTTCTCACCTCTTCCCACATTGCCCCTCTCACTCCACCCCCTCATGCCCAAATCTCCTAGTCTCATTTATCTCTCATTCTTGGCCCCCTCCCATTTCTCCTCTTATACCCATCCACTTTGTCTTTCTACTCACCTCCTCTCTCAACCCTTTTAGTGGATTTTCTTTCCTTTTTTCCATTCCCACCACCCGTCATCCCCTACCATCCACCTTGGTCACTCCTGGCATGGCGATCCTACCAAGGTATCACATTTCACTATGGTGTGTGTCAAGGTGGTTATTATTATCTAGGTTACAATAATATTATCCACTACTAGAGGATGTTGGGTAGGGGATTAGGTATTCCCTAGATGGACAAGGACCTAGTATTAAGTTGTGCCTAGCATTTTATCCATCTTAAGAAAACTCACATATCAAGTAGATGACTTGGACCCCTAGGTTAAACTTTTCACATAATGTCCTCAACAAGTATAGGCGTACCTCCCTATTAATAAGAGGTTCTCAAAACCATGAACCACCTACTCATCCAAAGGTCTCAAATTTGTTAGTAGGTGGACCAATACATAAAAATGTATTTCTTATTAACTAGTATAGATTGATTGTTTCTTGCATCAATGAACATGACTACAAATCTTATTTAGTAATGTTCACGTCTCTAATTTGGTATTTATATAGAGCATTTTATAGTATTCATGCGTCATAGTCTATAATGGGAAATATTAGTTAAAAGGCTTTGAGCTTTTGGAATGGATAATACAATTGAGTTTAATGAACTTGCAAGAGATAATCATGAGGATTTTATGGTGTTTTCGATATCCTATATGAGTACCCTCAAAATAGCCAATGATGTATTGATTTCAACTTTGGGATTCTTTATTCTAGGTTAGGGTTTGGTTGTTCTAAGTTGCAGTTTGGTGATGGCAAGTTTGGGTTCTCACTATGATCTATGGTAACCAAGTCTCATGCAATTCAACATGATGTTTATGTTCAGGGTATCATTTAGGTTTTCTTTTCAATTTTAAATCAAAATTTCAAAAAAAAAACAAAGAAATACCATTGGAATGCTTACTTGGAATTAAAAGAAGATGAAACATTTCACTTAATAACAACAAAAAATGTGTTGTGTGATCCAACATGGTAAAAAAAATTAGCCATGGAATATAAAATTGTGTCACACCAAGAACATGTGCATGTTCTTTTGCCATGTCAACCTCACACCCTCGCTGCCATCATGGTTAGGAGTTCGAGACTTGCCAAACCTTAATTCCTAAGAGCACATAAGCACACACATGTTCTTATGTGCTTGCATCGTGGATTATTCCATTACCACTTTTGGGACCATCATTAAGATGCAAGCTATCAACTAATAGATAATATTATATTGTATAAATAGTTTCTGAATTCAAATTTCTGTGATCCATAATGAATTAAGAAAATGTATTTCGGTAGAAATCACACAAGAGAAATTTTTAGCCAAGGCGTTTCAAACTTTCTACCAAAATAGTTTTTCTTAATTGTATAAATAGTATTTATTAATTTAAATTATTAATATACGGAAAATAAAGATATTTCAAAACTGATTTTTAATATGATGTTATCTTGATCTAGTAATCATTAGGTGTTAATTTTCTTTTAATAAAGAAAGCAAATTTTAACTTCATGCGAAAGATTTTTGACTTTTTTTAGCAATTATTTTTGCTAGATTTTGTAATACTATGTTTTTTTTTCCTATATATATTTTTAAATTTATATATTTTTAACTTATATTAATTATTTTTATAATTAATCATAATAATTATAAATTTAAAATAAAGTTATAATTTAGTTAGTTTTTATTATTTTTTTAAATCTTGGCAATGTGAGATGTATTATGCAACTTAGTGGTCATCGCTTAACCACTTCTCTATTTTATGAGATAGGTATAAATTCCCATTCAACACTTTGTTAAACCAATATAAATCTTTCTTAACTGAGGATTCACTAAGCCTTAAGAGGAATCATGAAAACAAAATTGAAGAAAAAAGTACAACTACAGAAATTTAAATCCTCTCAATGATTGGTATATCTCGAGTTAAGATGAATCGATGTTGATTATATATATATATATATATATATATGAGGAGGAGGTTAGATTGAAAGGTGTTATTATTGTTATTTGAAGGAATATCACAATTATCAGTTTTTGGAAACTCTCTTATCACCATTCAATAATGTTTTAAATGGTTTCAAAATAAGGACTCGAATGCAAAGCCAACTATGCAAAGAATTTATATGATGTTGGACGACTTTGAAAGCATAGAAATTTATCATATTAGGAGGAATAATAATGTGTTGGCAGATGAACAGGCCCTTAAAGTGGAGCAAGGTGAACTTAGGGAGGACGAGGACACATTATCCATATGTCACATCCCATGAACACTAATAAATTGAAAACCTTGAAGTGCAAGAAGAATATTGAGAAGGGTGAATTGTCTTACACGGTGGTTAATTGCCTTATTTATACCCTGGCAAAGAAGAATATTGAGAAGGGTGAATTGTCTTACACGGTGGTTAATTGCCTTATTTATACCCTGGCAAATTTGTTCTATGGTGGGAGTCTTGGCGATAAGATGGATCCTTCAATCTACAGTTCGTTAATTATGAAGAATAAAGACGGGAATTACGCAGAGCAACTCTAAAGGAATTGTGTTCTCTAAGCTCGAGGAGGATTGTCTCAGGTCGATCGTGTGGGAATACATCTCAAAGCAAGAAGCAATGAAAATTTATCTACTTGCAAGGAGTGCAATAGCGAAGAACATTAAAATGAAGGGACCTCTCACATGTCAATCTAGAGTTGATTTTGGTTTAAGATGGCTATAGAGGGCATATGTAATGTGGATTGTGTCACAAACTCATTGTGCTGAAGAAAAGGCTTATCCATTTGGCAATGGCATCAAATGCTTCCTTAAGAATTCATTCACTGCGTTCGGGCATGAAGTGGAGGACATGAATTCTCAAATTGGAGGGAAAATTATCTCTAGTGCCTGGTCTCATTTTACTCTCGTTTTCGTTTCCATTTCTAACCGCCAATCCACAGTCTCCCCACCTCTGTTAAACCCTAGCTCATTTGTAAGCTCCACCAGAGACCCCGCCTCCTGTTGCAGTGACAAATTTAATGCCTGTTCATCGTTCTGTGAACCCACTCATAATGAAAGCTTGAACAAGGCTTTGAGCAGCGTGAGTTTGCTCAGGTGTTCCTGATATTATAACAAGGCCTTCAGTTGCCCCAGGTCTAGGGTCATTCATTATAACTTTTGCTCCAGAAGTCTGTTGAATATGGGCTAAGTTGCTGCCATTCTCCCCATACATAGAGCCAATGACACGTTCTGGGACAACAACCTCTACAGTCCTATTTCTCACAACAGCTGATTGACTTCCACTTCCCAGACTTCCTCTTTGTGGATATCCTCTTCCATAGTCAGTCATGCTCTGTGCACTGCCATCACCCATTCCTTGCACTGCCCATGGACCTGGTGGTGGTGGTTGGTCAATGTTGTGATTCATTCCTACAGGACGATGCACATTGGGAGGGAATCCTGGACGATCAACATTGTGAGGTAACCGTTCTCCTTGATCAATGTCCTGTAGGGGTCCTCTATAATGTGGATACATTCCAGGAGACAAACCAGGTTCAGGTCTTCCCCTGAATGGTGCCATTGGTCCAGGAACTGGAGGCATGTGCTCAGGGTAAATCCAACACCAGCAACTGAAACAGGTTTTTCTGGAAATAGATTGTTTTGCAACCTTGTTGATATCCATACAACTCAGGGTTGGAATTTGACGGGCGGCCATTTCGCCCGTAAAATACGTTGAACTTTTTTAAATGACCGTCAGGCATGACGTGTTTGGAAGGATACAGAACGTATTTTTGACGGCTAAGGTTTTTCTGAAAACGTTATTGAAATCTTATCCAGAGTACATACCTTTCCATTCATCTTGGAACGGACACTAAATTTGAAGTGTTACTATAACACTTAATTTTGAAATCCCGACAATGGGCTTGCAGTGTAATTTTGAAATCCGAACAATTTGGTTGCAGTGTAATTTTATCTTCATAATTATAGGATTTCCTGGTTATTCTAGTCTTGCGGTTATAACCATAATATTTGTAGAGTTGTATAATTGTTGAAGTTGTGTCAATTTGCGGTTATGACCATAATATTTGTAGAGTTGTTGAAGTTGTGTCAATTTGTGAATAAGGGTTTGAAAATTGGTTATAGAAAAGAAACCTACTTGCTTCATTGATGATTATTTTGAAGGATTGAAAAAATGAGAGAAGGATAAGAGCAGTTTTCTCGACTTTATTTTACATAAATGTGTGGCTGAAATTAAAATTCGTGTATATCATAAGCTTTGTGATTGTGGCTTCGATGATAATAAATGCTGAAATATATTATTCATGACCACCCAGCTCAAAGCGGTGGGTTATTATTAACTATTTTTTTGATTAGAATTAAGTATAATATGTTTTAAACAAATTGTAGATTTATGTGGATTAAATCATTTTTTAATGTATAAATTAATTCAGTGCATTTAAAACTCTCTTTAACTTTAAACCATTAAAAATTTGATAAATAAATAAATATATATATATATATATATATATATATATATATATATATATATATATGAAATTTAATATTTTTTTAATGATATTTTAATTAAAAATATGAGGATGATAAAGTCAGTTTCCTCGGCTTTATTTTACACATGTGTGGCTGAAATTAAAATTCGTGTGGATGATACGCTCCATGATTGTGGCTTCGACAATACTTGATGAAATATATTATTCATGACCATCCAGCTCAGAGCTAGGTTATTATTAACTATATATTTTTTTTGGATTGGAATTAAGTAGGGTATGTTTTAAAGAAATTGTGGATTTATGTGGATTAAATCACCTTTTTTTTAAATGTATAATTCAATTCCGTATGTTTAAAATTCTCTTCAACTTTAAACCATTAAAATTTGACAAATGCAATTTTTAAAAAAAGTTTAGTGTTTTCTTTATGATGTTTTAGTTAAAAATATACTTGAAATATATTCACTAAAATTAGTGAATTTCTCTCTATAATATTTTAATATTTTTTGTTTATTTTTTTAACATAGTGGGGAAAATGATTATAATTCAGTTGTGAAATTCACATTGGGGACAATCATCACTCATAGCTATCCATAATGCAGGTTGACTCATCATGGCCTTGGAATTACCTAATGCAGGTTGACTCATCATGGTTATTCAAGAAAAACCATACCCTAGAATTCTGAGTGTGCATTTCACTCTTACCAAATGTCTTTGAGCCTTGGGCTATTAACCTATTTCCTTAAATTCCATGAAATCAAACTCTTAGCCAAACAAAAGCAATTTTAAGGCATACTATAGAACTAAAAATAAAATCATCAACAATTCTGATTTATAAATACAATTCTTCTATAAAATTTGTAAAAAATGTGTATATATTTAACTATTACTATGGTTTATGTTTACTCTATCCATCACCAACAAGGTGTACGTTAAGTGAGCTTAAACACGTGTAGTACGTTAAGTGGGTTAAGCATTTAAGTAAACCAAAATCTAATTTATTAATTTTACAACTTGACTATGAGAATGAAACGAATCTAAAACATCACTAGAAACTATTTATTAATTTATTAAAATTAATAAATGTAGAAATGGATCACTAGAAACTATTTATTAATTCATTAAAATTAATAAATGTAGATATGGTGTTGAAGAATTGAATTGTAAACATAATAATTTGGCAAAACCATCTAGAAATGACATTTGTTTGGCTCTTTTATGCTTTAGGAATCATTACGAAAAGAAACTATAAACTTATAGATAACAATTTTACGTATTTTTATTCCGAGGCTTCACATTCTTAGATTTTCTCTATTATCTTTTGTCCCATTAATATTACAAGCTTTCAATTTTCCTTGGGTAAATATATTTAGGCCCCTTTTTCACCTTTGAATAATTTGCTTTCTTGTTGATGCAACTTGAGGTGCATATGAGTGGACCATACCAATTGAAGAGAGTTCCTGAGTGAATTTGAGTATGCACACACATAGAAAGAAAAACATATTTTTATTAACCTATAGCCTAAAGATACACAACCATGGAAAATGAATCTGAGACCATTCAACAAAGGTTATTACCTAGTCTACTTAAATATATATCTAGAAAACTAAGTGATCAATAAGCATCTAGTATAATAGAGACTTTATATCAAATAATGTCATTCATATATATATATATATATGCCCACAACACAACAAATTTGGCTTGGTTTGAAATGTTTTTGTTCATGATGAGGTCTCATCAAATGCTCGATCTTAGTATTATTGAATTCCCATAGGTGTCACCTAGAAGGGACAAGGGGAAGAAAAAATATATATTTCATACTCCTTAAAAGGAATGTTGTTCAATAACTCACAATTCTTTCATTTGATCACTGTAAGTTGGATTAGAATCCGAGTCAAAATAGTTTCCTTGAAATCCAATGAATATGTATATATCTCTTATGCAAACATCATTAAAATTCTCACTTGAATGAAACAAACAATCAATCCATGAGTGTGTTAGTGCATCATTGAACCTACGTAGATGAAAGAACAAAACCTCTTCCTTGTCATAATAAATTTGGACCACAATCTTTCTTGTAGCCACTTGCTCTCCCTGAGTGTATTGGCCAGCCAACTTTATTGGATTGTTTGGGTGAGAGGCTTGTCAAAGTGTCACCGACTCACCACTCACCTATGAAGGTTATCTTATGTCACAATGTCGCCTATGGAACAGTGGAAGTGTCAGTTCGACTATAATATGCACCAGATATCGAGTGTCTCAACAGATCACTTAAAAGCTTTGAATGATATGGCTTATGAAGAATGACATACAACCACTTATGACATACTAAAACACTTTCAATACATTGTACTTTCTTGAATAAAAACTCTCCACGGTGGACCCCCACATTGATTCCATGTGATTACAATCGTGGAGAGGATGTAGAGGATAGTCCATCTTATAGTTTTACTTTGTTGGTCATGTTATATATCCCATAAGATATCCTTAGTAATATCTTAATAGAAAAGTGTTCAATTGAGCTCCTTATCAATAGCAAATGATATGATGAAATGGAATAATTAATCATCGCCCCCTTCTCTTTTTATGATCATTCATTGAGACTTCTCCAAGCTTCTCGATTTTCCTTTAATATTATTTTATTGAAAAAGTCAATTTTCCCTCCTAAGTGATTTTTCCCCTTTTAAAATAAAATACGTTGTCTTTCCTATTTCTTATTATTTACCTTTTTTATATAATAATAGCAAAATTGAGTAAATTAAAATGGATCTCCTAGATTAACTTTTCCTTTTCACTATCTTATTAGGAGATGACTAGGCGAGGGGAAAACCATGTCTCTAACTCATGTAATATGACACATTAAAGTCCTCCCTGCCTAAAATTGCTTCCCCTCAAACAGTTTTAGCCCTGGATGTTACAATATCAGTTCATTTGTGTTTAGTTTTCCTTCCCCTATGTATTTGAATGTCCCAAACAGTTCTGTCGATGCCTCATGCATTTCTTTCTCTTTGTAACTTTCTGCTACAACCTCAATATTGTCATCATCTATAGTTGCTTCATTTCTCAGTACTATCTAGAATTGGTTAAGATTTGTGTTAATGAGATCTTTTACTTTGTAGCTTTCTGCTACAACCTCAGTATTGTCATCATCTATAGTTGCTTCATTTCTAAGTACTATATGGAATTGGTTAAGATTTGTGTTAATGAGAACTGGCTCATCACTAAGAGTGGCACCAATATATGATAGTGAATGTATTTCCATTCACCAAAACTTGAATTGATATTTGTAAATAGGACCTAGTCCATAGGTATTTCCCAATTGAGTGGTTAAAGATGCCTCAAATATCCATCCAGACAACCACATAACATTTTTGTGGCATGGAAAATTTTGACAGTAAGCCATTGATGGTCTGAGGAGTTCATTAAACAAGAAAGAAATGTAAATAAATTGAATGGGAAACTGAAAAACACACACAACTAACACAAATAGCTTTACGTGGTAAAACCTTGACAGTGTGTCAAGGAAACCTCCACAAGGCAAGGGATTGGAAATATTTATTAATCAAGAATGATTCTCCATGATACAGCCTCTTGGGCATTCACCAATTTCATATGGGTCTCTCCTCTGTTACATAACTACTATTCATTATGAATCTCGTTACAAAACTAACTGGCAGTAAAACAAATAAGATTTTACCCATAATTATATTATTTTGTTGTCACATTTCAAAAAACTCCACCTTGACAAAAATTTTACTAATCCCTTGCCCATGTCCAATCATTATCTCTTCTACAAGCCAAGAGAAGCCAAACACCATTGCAGCTTCTCTACTAGAATTGGATTCGTGAATACGTTTGCACAATTCTCTCACGTATGGACCTTATTGAGAGCTACTTTTCCGCCATTGATCGCATGCCTTAGAAAATTATACCTTACATCAATGTGCTTGGTCTTGCTATGATAAGCTGGATTTGTAGCCAAATGAATAACACTCTAACTATCACAGAATACATTCACTTTCTCCTGCATCCTTCCAATCTCATCAAGTAGGCCCTTTAACTAGATTGCTTCTTTACTAGCATCTGAAGAAACTATATACTCTGATTCGGTAGTGGACAACACAATTGTATCTTGAAGCATTGACATCCAGCTAATTGCTCCACTTACAAGAGTAAATACATAACCTGTAGTAGATCTCCTTTTGTCCAAATCACCTGCATAATCAACATCCACATATCTGTAGACTGATCCTTCACTACCATTAAAGATGATGTAATCGTCACTTGTGCCTCTTAAATACCGAAGCACCCATTTCACTACTCACCAATGTTCTTCACCTGGATTTTCCATGAACCTGCTGACAACTCCAATTGCATGTGAAATGTCAGGTCTTCTAGATATCATCGCATGCATTAAGTTGCCTACATCATTTGCATATGGTACACGAGACATATACTACTTTTCTTCATCAGTTCTAGGACTCAAAACCGAAGAAATCTTAAAATGGGAAGCTAATGGAACATTAACAGGTTTCACATTGTTCATACCGAACTTTTCAAGTACTCTTTCCACATACTTCTGTTAGATAACCATAGCTTACCATTTTTCATGTCTGTATGTATCTCCATGCCCAAGATATGTTTTTCTGCTCCAAGATCCTTCATATCAAATGTCCTAGAGAACTAAGTCTTTAACATGTTGATCTCTTGCATGCTTTTGCTTGCAATAAGCATATCATCAACATACAAAACTAAGATAATGAATATGCCACTGAAACTCTTGAAGTATACAAAATGATCATGCTCACTTCTAATAAATTTTTTGCTCACCATGAAGGAATCAAACTTCTTGTACCATTGACTGGAAGACTGTCTCAGACCATATAATGATTTCCTGAGCTTGCAAACTAATCTTCTGTTGTGACCTTGTACAAAATCTTCTGGTTGTTCCATACATATCTCTTCATCCAAATAACCATGTAGAAAAGTTGTTTTAACATTTAACTGTTCTAACTCAAGTTCAAGTAATGTAGTTAATGCCAACACAATACGAATAGAAACAAGTTTTACGACTAGTGAGAAAATCTCATGAAATTCAATACCTTCAACCTGAGAATACCATTTTGCTACCAACCTTGTCTTATACCTTTTGATACTTCCATCAACTTTTCATTTCAATTTGAAGACCCATTTGCACCCAACAACACTTCTCCCTTTAGGAAGTTCTACAAGATCCCAGGTATTGTTCTTGGCTAAGGAATCCATTTCTTCTTCCATAGCCTTTTTCCATTTGCAGCCATCCGCATCATCCACTGCTTCCTGATAACAACAAGGTTCCCCATATTCAGTAATCAATCCAAAAGATGAGGCAAAATCTTCATACATTTTGGGTGTTTTTCTTTCCCTTTTAGACCTTCTAAGAGTGACTGCTTGTTGAATTGGTTCTAAAACTTCTTTTGCATCTTCTTCACCTTTTCCACCAGAAGTCTCTCCTTCCTTTCAACTTTTTGAAAAAAGGTCTAGTCTCCAACTGCATTTGCTGATTTGGCGATACCCGTTCCTGTTCAATTTTTCCAACATCTGATTTTAAAAGAGAAGATTCATTAAATATTACACCTCTACTAATGACTATCTTTCGTGAAGTAGTATCCCACAACCTCTATCCTTTCACTGCATAGTCATACCCAACAAAGACATAACATTTCAATTTTGGATGTAACTTTTAATGCCTATTTTTAGGAATAAGAGCATAGGCATCACAACCAAATATCCTTAAATGTGAATAATCACAAGACTGACTTGACCAAACTTCTTCAGGTATTTTACAATTAATTGCAACTGAAGGTGATCTATTAACTACATAACAAGCAGTGGATACTGCTTCTGCCCACAACTCCTTTTGCAGGTTAGCATTGTTGATCATGCTTTTGGCTCTTTCCATAAGAGTTTGATTCATATGTTCCACAACATCATTTTTTTGAGGGGTATAAACAACAATTTTATGTTTAGCAATTCCTTCATCCTTATAGTATTGTTCAAATTCTAGAGAACTAAATTCACCACCATTATCAGTTCTCAAAAATTTAATTGATTTTTGTGTTCTATTTTCCACCATTGCTTTAAATTATTTAAAAACATTGAATACATCAACTTTCTTTTTTAACATAAAGACCCAAACTTTCCGGGAGAAATCATCAATAAACGTTAAGAAATATAAAGCACCTCCATACGATACAATAGGAGATGGTCCCCATAGATCAGAATGAATATATTCCAAAATTTCTTTATTATCATGATTTCCAGTTTTAAACCTTTGTTTACATTGTTTTCCATACACATAATGTTTACAGAAATCCAACTTCAAGGATTTCAAATCAGGAAGCAATTTTTGGTTCATCAGTACCTAAAGACCTTTCTCACTCATGTGACCAAATCGTTGATGCCATAGGCGAGTACCTTCTTCTTCTTTCTCTGACACAATCGTTGCCTCACTGACCTGAGTACTTCCTTTGAGTCTGTAAATATTTCTGACCTTTTCTTCCTTCATAACAACTAGGGCACCTTTTGAGACTTTCAACACTCCATTATGACCTATAAACTTATAACCATCCGAGTCCAACACTCCCAAAGAAATCAATTTTTTCTTCAATTTAGGTACATGTCTAACATTAGTTAATTTTCTAATTGTGTTATCATACATTTTAATCCTGATATTCCCATCCCAACAGTTTGACAGGATACATTATTACCCATAAACACAAAACTACCATTTATAACTTTATATGAAGTAAACAAATTTTTGTGCGGACTCATGTGAATCTGAGAAGCACTAGAGTCTAATAGCCAATTTTCAACATTCTGAAATACGTTACATACAAGTAAAATTTCATCTACCATACATAATTCTTCAGCAAATAAAACTTCATCAATCATACCTGAATCAACTTGATTTTCTTCCTTCTTTGGGTTTTCAGACTCTTTCCGTTTCCAACAGTCTTTCTTGAGGTGTCCAATTTTATTACAGTGCCAATATTTCTCCTTACACTTCTTGCCCTTTGATTTTGATATGGAAGAACCCATTTCTTTCTCTCCTCTTTCCTTTGATTGTTCTCTAGCTATCATGGCTTCTAGTGCACATGTCTCAGTACTAGATTTCCTTCATACTTCTTCAGATAACAAAGCTCACACAACTGATTCAAATTTCAAAGAATCAGCAGTGCTCAAACTGATTGAATTTATGAAGTGGTCCCATGACTCGGGCAGAGAACACAACAAGGTTATAGATTTGTCTTCTTCTTGAATTTTAACTTCCATATCTGATAATTGGCAAATAAGTGTATTAAAAACATTTAAATGTTTTGCAAATTTTGTACCCTCCTTCATTCAAAGACTATACAATTGTCTTTTCAAATAAATTCTATTGGTTAATGATTTTGTCATATGCAATTTTTCCAGTTTTTCCCATAAACCTGCCATTGTACTCTCTTCAACAATGTTGAAGAGAATTTCATCCACCAGGCATAACCTGATGATACTTAGAGCTCAGGCATCCAAGTCCTCCCAATTTGAATCTGTCACGCTAGTAGGTTTCTTCTTCACCTCGTCTAATGCTTTGTGCAACCCTTGTTCCACAAGCAAATCCGTAACCTTCAGTTTCCATAGAGAAAAGTTGTTCTTGCCGGTAAATTTCTCCACCTCGAACTTTGCATTTGTCATTTTAGCCATTTCTTTCCTACAAATCCTTCCTCCTGGGGTTTCTGTCTTTCAACTAGGGTTTCTAAAAAAAATTGACTTCCCTTCTTCCAGCTAGGGTTTTTGGATTTCTAGTTTCTTGGGTTTCCATTTTTTTATAATTTCAGAGAAAAACTGAACAAAAAACCCTATTCCAATTTTAGTTTCACTTTGTTCTTGCTTCTTGATTCAATTCTTTAAAAAACATTTCTGAAATTGCCCAAAAAAATTCTAGAATTTTCACAAAAAACCCTATTTCAATTTTAGTTTCACTACTCAAATTTTTTTTTTCAACTGAAGAAACCCCACTAGGAAAAAAAGTTCCGCATTCAATAAAAAAATATTTTTGTTCTTTCTGCTGTCAAAATTAAAAAAAAAAAATCTCGGTCTGTATGAACAACAACGATGTTTTCAACAAACTCTCCAGTGGAGTTCAGTGGAATCTCTTTGCCTCTACGACACTCTGTCGGCAGTCCCCTCTCCAATAACGTTCCTCAACTTTAGAGAATGACTTGACTCATTTTCCAATGGGTAGGGTTCTTTAGTTCGATGAGTTTGAGCCCAGTCTTCTTAAAAAAAATGATGGCTTGGTTGCTCCCTCTATGAAAACGATGGCTTTGTTGCTCCCTTTATTTAAACTGGCATCTCCTTTTCCCCTTCACAATGATGGACAAGGTAATATGACTTTGACAAACCGGTGGAAACAATCGGGCTCTTCCCTCCGGTAGTAAGTTCAACAGATCAGAGTCTCGTCGTTTTCTTAAACGACAGGCAGGGGCTATCTTATCTACAATGTACCATCTTTACAGGTCTTCTTCAGAAATCAAGGTGGACAGACAGTCTCATTCACAACAGTGGAGTTTTCTCAACACGGTAGCACTTCTCCCTTTCCTTAACAATGGAAGCAGAAAACCAACACATAGTGCGTCCCTCAGGCTCTGATCCTCAGGCTATGATACCACTTGATGGTCTTAAGAGTTCATTAAACAAGAAATAAATATAAAGAAACTAAATGGGAAACTGAAATACACACACAAGTAAACACAAATATTTTTACGTGGTAAAACCTTGACAGTGTGTCAAGGAAACCTCCACAAGGCAAGGGATTGGAAATCTTTATTAATCAAGAATGATTCTCCATGATACAGCCTCTCGGGCATTCACCAATTTCATATGGTCTCTCCTCCATTACATAACTGTTATTCATTATGAATCTCGTTACAAAACTAATTAGCAGTAAAAAAATAAGATTTTACCCATAATTACATTATTTCGTTGTCACATTTCAACAACCATGAATCTTCCACTTGGCTTGTTCTTCTTGAGTGTCGTATTAGTATCTTGGCAATCTCGACAACGTGGAATGATCTCTCCAACAGTATAGTGATCATCTCCTCCTACTATAGGGGGCTTAACAAAGAAAAGTTTCATGGCCTCAGAAAGATTCTCCTTATGCAATTTTGAATTTAGAAGTTGTTGTTTGTTGTAAGAAAGTCGCCAAAACCTCATATTTACTCTTTGAACCTGTACCCACGTGCCAGAAGCGCTTTCCCACTGCTTTCACTTGAACGCATATACATGGCCTAGATAAAGTGTGACCATATATTACCAACTAGAATATTAGTTTGAAAACCACCAAGATCTTCCATCCATAGGCATTTTGAAGCCTTTAATCACAACATCAATTTTGTAAGGTTCTACACTAAAATCAACAAGAAAATGTGCACCCATTCCATAGGGGGGAATATATGGTTCACTGCAAATCCAGGTGGACTTTTTACCACAACTGGTACCCTTTTTTAAAACTCAAGCACATCTTCTATGGTTTGCAAAAACGTCTTATTAGTGCGCACTATCCCAAGTAGTCGCAAGACATGTGCAGGACTAAAGAAATGAGCCCCAATCAAGCAATCTTGAGTTTTAACGTTTGCACCATTTACTTCCAGATCAATCGATGATGTTAAGATACAATGAGAAGTATTTGCCTATTCCAACTCACAAAATATCCTTTTCTTCAAAGGCATAATTTCAGTTACTACCTCAATTACAATATCTACCTTGTAGAAATCTTCATAATTTTGAACGCTCTTAACAAGTACCACAACACGTCTTTCCTTTTCTTCCATAATTCTGCCACTTGAAGCACAATTTTTCAATTTGGCATATATTTTCCATATCCCAGCCTCCAATGGCTTTGAATCAACTTCTTTCAAAGCTAGAGCATTTGTTATTCCAAACTCATAAGAGTATCTTCAACTATGGCAACTTTTCTAATTGGGTGAGGAATCAACCCTTGGTTTGTAACTTTAGGAACCTTAGGAGATGAGCATTGTGCAAAAATAACATGTATGAGTCCTCCTACTTCAGAAGTTATGATCAAATCTTTCCATGCTTTCCCCTCCAGCCTAACGCCTACAACAACACTATTCACCAGCCCCTTCTTGATTACATTCAACAATACTGAAAGATAGGGAACATAAGTATATGCCTTCTTTACTTTAGCTTTGGCATTTTCCAAAACATCTAGCGCTTTTGGTTAAGAACCTAGCTTATTTATCCTATGGAGAGACTATTGCCAAGGACGATGACCTCCATGAATGTCTAATGCCCATCTCCAAGTTGTTGTAAAAAGGTCTGAATGAGCCACAACATCATCTACAAGTCCAACTTTAAGCACCTCTTTGGAATTCAAAGTCTTTGAAACCAGTAACGTGTGAGTCACATGTTGAAGTTCAACCAATCGAGGCAATTGTTGTGTGCTTGTACTGAAACCATCTAAGGGTAAAAATTCAATCAAGAAACATTCATTTGAATTCAAGCACTTCACTGATGCTCCTTGGCCCTTGCACTCAACTATTCTGGTCATATCCTTACTCCCGCCTTAATCAAATAAAATGGTAGTCAAGTTTCTCCTCTTCCTCCTTTTCGTTGTAGTAAAAATAGTCAGCATACATCACTTAAAAAGGCAATCAATTTCTTTCTCATTCACTGGTCCTTCTATTATGACATTGCCAAACTTATTGGCAAGTTGAATCTTCTCATCGGGCAGATTTCTTAAGGCCTTGCCAACTAGGACTTCATTTGTGAAATGCCCATTCAAATATGTCCCATAGATTTTAGTTAAGGCAGGTTTAGTGTCACCCCTTTGCTGAAATTTTTACTCCATTGGAGCACCATAATTCTTGGGATTGACAGAAGGTTAACTTTGATCATATATTTGTAGGCTTGAATTTGTGGCTTCCTCAATCAACTGTGGCAATTTATAGTTCTCCCCATTGATGGAGATGGTAGTGCAAGTCTTCTTATTAGTAGAGTCTCTATCCATTGTTTCCTTGCTCCCTTCAGATTTTCTTTTCAAAGCTTCCTAACCTTCAGCTACCTCCAAGTCTTCCTCTTCAACTGCCTCTTTAGTTCTGTTTGTAATCCCAACTTCCATTTTATCTTTTTCTTTAGAATCTTGAATTTTAAGTTTGTAATTTCTCTTTTCTTTCTTTGATAATAGCCACATTTCCATTCATTCTAACATGTTTGCGAAGGTTCGGTCATAATCTTTAATTTTTTTGCTTGGGAGCATTTTGCCTTTAGCATTCAATTTTGGTCCTCGAATTCTTCTCCTCGATATCATCCACAACTAGCCAGAGTCATGCTCTGATACCACTGTAATGTACCTAGGTAATTTAGAGTGTTCAATTTAAACTTATCAAGCAAATATTTCCAAAAATGTTGATTTCTTTCTACCAACAATTTGAATGCAACTCCAGAATTTTGCTTCAAGTAGATGACACAGAAATATTTTCAAACTATTTGTGTATAGACTAGAAGAGAAAAATATGAGGCAAACAATGAACTTTATTTGGAGCATATAACAAAATTATAGTGCCACTTATAGAATTGACTCTTGGAACATACACCATCCACCAAACTCGTCTTGGGAAAGTCTTGAAATCCATTTAGCCACTTAGAAAGACTGCTACAGGTACAACATCAATTCATCCATTTTTCCAAATGAACTGCTACTAGCATATGAGAACAAGGTTTTTTGATATGGAACAATGGTTCTATAATTTGATCTCCTATTTGACTGATGCCAAGAACTTCAACAAGTCCACTCAGCTTACCAAGAATACACCGCAAGGAATCGACCCCTTAATGGATAAAGTTGGGATGATGAGGGAAGATTCATCAACTTATAAATGATAACTTTGCTATAGTAATAACAACGCAGCCCACTGAGACAAGGATTCCATAATTGATTTACCAACTACACAAATAAACACAAATAATCAGCCTCCTTACGTTGTGAAATAAATTTGGCCCGAGTCTCACTGTTATTTCTCACAATAATGCGGCCCTTTGAAACTTCTGTTAAACAAAAATAAATTTGGCATTAGGGATCACTATTGATTTGGCCCCTTTTTTTTGGATGGAATTCCATGTTCGGTTCGGTTGTAATTAGAGCACTGATTTTGGTGTAATCACAGTTTGGTGAAAGTAGAGGTGGTTTAGCCTCTGGATTCCCCTGGTTGTTCTTGGATTGGTTTTTCTATGAGATCCCACATTCACGCTTGGAATATGGCATGAGGGTGATTGGTTGAAAGAGAGATTTGGTTCAGCCATGTCTATGGTTGAACGGTACGTGGAAGTCCCAAACCTGGTTGGATTCACCTATGATTATAAAATCTAAGTTCTCTTACTTTTTCACTTGTTTAAATGTTGATTTAATGGTTTCCATATCTCTAATATTTATATGGTTTTATGCTGGTTATAAGCATGGTTATATAACTGGTTCATGTCATGGTTATTTCATGTATTTACTTGTAATTGTTAAATGGATAGATGTAAGACCTAATGGATGTTATAACACTTCAATGGAGAAGGTGGTGATCCTTTTGGTTATGTTTCATAAATTCTTTCAGTCATTTATGCTCTGTTTTGTATCCTAGACCTGTAAGTTGCATTGATGCCAAGTGTTTGACAAAATGTCAGTCCTAGTTGGGGATGCTCAGGCCTAGCCCTGAGGTTTATTTTTGATTTGTTTATCTTGTCATCATGTGTTTGATGGATTTTGGAGGTTGTAACAAGTTATGGGCAAACATCGAGATTTTGGGCTAGAAAAGTGGCTCAAATCCTGAGGACATTGGCACAAGTCTGCTAAAAAATGTCCAGGGACGTTGGCACATAGGCCTATGAGAGTGACTTTGGCTTCTAAACACTTTCTTTCTTATAGCACGAGAGAAACTAGGGGTTAAAAGGCTTAAAACATCATTGGGACTTAGGGACAGGATGTTTGAGTGGCTGACATGCTTCCTAAGGGTATTTTTGCTGATGTGGATGGGTTTGTTTGATGTGTTTCATAAATTCCATTTTGTTAAGGACATTAAGGAAGTTGAATCCCTTATAGTGACCTCTCTCGTCGCATGTTTACCCTCGCTGATCGGTGATCTGGATTTAAACAAGAACACAACAAATTACAGATATAACCATAAACACAAAGATGCAGCGAAAATAACACTTCATTTCATTAATGTAAAATTATGAAATATGCTTACAAACAACAATGGAAATAAACCAGCTAGGGCGATGGTAGCTTATCTCTGAGAAGACATGTGGGGATACATGCGTCTAAAATGTGTTACAATGAGGCTCCAAGGCCTATTTATTATTGAGAAACAATGGAAAACCCTAAACATCCAAAAACCTAACCCTAGAAGATGAAACAACAAACTGTGGGCCTCGTTTGGGAAAATTAGTACATCAACTTCCCAAGGTAGTAAATTTGTCATACGATATTCGTTTGATGCACACAATATCTCGTTAGAAAGATCTATCCGAGAACTACAATTTTGGGAAGAGAAACATTGGTCTCATGGACCCATGTTGCTCCCAGCTTTCCCAAAAAACGTCGTTTAGGCCTCAAAATGACTTCGGATGTTCAGGACATGAAAAAACGCTAAAAATAGTAAATTGTGCTACAATTAAGGAAACTGAAAAGCTAAAAGAAACAATGGTGGGGGTCCAAGTGGACTTGGAAGGTGTCCACCAATATCCACCTAGATCATTCCTCCCCCCTTAGGAAGCAATGGTCCCCATTGCATTGAGTTCCTACATGAGATGAGGAAACTTCTGCTAAACTTGGTCCCTAGTGTCCCATTTGCCCTGGTGAAGGAGTTGGCCTGCTTTGACAACTCAATACAGTTGGATATTCTGCTAGCGAGTGTGCTTGATCTGTGTGTCCATGATCTGATCAGTTGCAGCTTGTTCCATGCAATCTGGATTTAACTATGTGGGTGTGAGCTATTCTGCAAAGTCAGATGTGTCTAGCAATAATGGGAAGTATGGCCGAAGGCAGTCCACATTGAACACTGGGTGCAGGCCAAGGAATGGGGGAATTTTGAGCTCAAATGCATTATGTACCACAGCCTTGGTAATGGTGTAAGGACCATATCAGAGTGGTCTGAGTTTCCGATAGGCTTCGGTAAGGCATTCCTTTTTCAAATGAAACCAGACTTTGTTGCCCAACTGAAACATGTGTGGCACCCGATGTTGATCATGTCGCTGCTTGTACCTGGTATTTGATTTCTACAGAATGTCATGGACCTGCTGGCGAATATGTTGGATGTGCTCAATGGAGCTATTTTCCTTATCTGTTTCAGACTGGACATGAGCCAAATTTGCGCGAGTAGCTGCAAATGGAATAGCCACATCAATGGGACATAGTGGCTGGAATCCCAAGCCCACCTCAAAAGGGCTATGGCCAGTCGAGCTGTGGAGAGCCCGGTTGTAGCTGTGTTGAACATAGGAGAGGCTCTCATCCCATGTGCGCGGATGATTTGAGTTGTACATGCACATAATTTGTACGATCATCTTGTTGACAACCTCTGTTTGGCCATCATTTTGAGGATGGAAGGCTATGCACTTAGTGAGTTTGGTGTCTAGCATCAACCAGAGACTAGACCAAAATGTACTGAGGAACCTGTTGTTCTGATCTGAGATGATAGACTGTGAGATCCAAAAGTGTAGCCACACTATTTCAAAGAAGTGTTTAGTAGTGTCTTTTGTTGTGATATTCTTCTTGCAGGCCGCCACAATGGCCATCTTCAAGAACCTGTCGATGACCACAAAAACATAGTCATTTCCATGCTTAGTGGAAGGAAGGCCTGACGTGTAATCCATGGAGATGGATTCCCAAGGTCGACTAGGGGCAAGCAACGGGGTATAGAGGCCTTGCTTCTTGATGGTCGGTTTGGCAATGGTGCAGGTAGTGCATGATCTGATGTACTTCCCGACATCTTGTCAAAGATTCGGCTAATAGAAGTACTTTTGCAGTACTACCACCATTTTCTCAACCCCGAAATGCTCAGCAGCCCGACTGTAGTGTGCTTCCCAAATAATCTTGGAATGCTCGCTTGAAGGAACACAAAGATGACCCAGGTGGCATAACAGGGCATCCTGGAGGTGAAAATCTAGAACATGCTGACCCTCCAAGAGTGTCTGGTATGTGTGGCCGAATTCTGGGTCACTTTTGTAGAGAAGTGTCCAATCAGAAGTCTCGTGCCCAAAAGAGTTGAGCACGGTGGTTAATGCCATGATCGATGGTTGACTGAGGCAATTTGCAACATTATTGGTGCTGCCCTTCTTATACTTGACATTCAAATGGAACTGTTGTAGGTATGTGGACCACTTCTAATGGCGATCATTCTACAATTTCACTTGGGTCTGTATGAACTACAGGGATCGGTGGTCTGTGTGGATGACCATTTCCTTCCCCAAAATGTAATGCTTCCATCATCGGTAGGCCTGCACATGGAATACATCTCTTTATCATAAGTGGGATACTTCCCAACTGTGTCTGAAAGTGTCTCACTGTCATATGCCAATAGATGCCCGTGTTGAGTAAGGACTACCCCAATAGCATAGTCAGAGGCATCTGTCTCGACCTCAAATGGTTGTTTCAAGTATGGTAATGCGAGCACTGGTGCTGTGCAGAGGTGATAATTCAACTTTGTGAATGCCTTCTGTTGAGATTCAGACCAAAAGAAATTTTTCTTTCGCTCCTCCCTTGATGACTTGACTCAAGGGCCAAGTGATATGAGAAAATCCCAACATGAACTTGTGGTAGAAGTTGGAAAGACCTAGAAAGTTGTGGAACTCTGTTAGAGT
Source organism: Pinus tabuliformis (assembly GCA_031772625.1). NCBI lineage: Eukaryota > Viridiplantae > Streptophyta > Pinopsida > Pinales > Pinaceae > Pinus > Pinus tabuliformis. Next base: position 604,147,394 of record CM062806.1, read on the forward strand.
GGTTGGAGATGGCCAATCCCGAATGACTTAGATCTTGATTGGATCCACATGCACCCACTGTTCATCAATAATGTATCCTGGATACTGAACCTTGGTCATGCCAAAAGTGTATTTCTCCAAATTGGCACATAACTTGTGTTGCTGCAGTGTTTGGAGAACCTGCCAGATGCATTGGAGGTGCTCTTCCCAACTCTAGTTGAAGATCAGGATGTCATCCAAGTATACCACTAAAAATGAGTTGGTGAATGGCCGCAAGATGTCATCCATTAGCCTCATGAAGGTTGCAGGAGCATTCGTCAATTTGAAAGGCATAACCAACCATTCGAAAAGGCCCTCCTTGGATTTGAAGGCAGTCTTCCACACATCGGAGGGTTCGATTGGTACCTGGTGATATCCTGACTTCAAATCAATCTTGCTGAAATATTTTTCCCTCTTCAATTGGTCCAGGAGGTCATCAATCCATGGGATCGGGTACCTATTATGGAAAGTGATCTTGTTCAGCGCCCAATAGTCAATACAGAGTCTCCAAATGCCACCCTTCTTCTGTACCAACATGATTGGGCTCCCACAGGGCAATGAACTTGGACAAATGTGACCTTTCTGCAGTAGCTCCTGAATCTGCCTCTTGATTTCATCATTCTCCCAAATGGAGCACCGATAGATTGGTCCATTGGGCAACGGTGCACTTGGGGTTAGATCAATGGAGTGCTTGACCTGACAGTGCAGAGGAACCCCTGCGAGGGAGGTGAAGATGTCCTCGTACTCCTCCACGACCTTGTCCATTTGTAGTTGTCATGCAGAGGGGCCATGTATGCAGTCGTGGCCATCGTCTTCTTCTTTCCTTGAGGGCATATCATCAGGAAAACAAATTTCCCGATTTTGGAAATGAGATTATTGCATTGTTTTGCAGTAACCAAAGAGATGGCGGCAAGCGGTGCTACCTCTAGTATCTTGTACAACTTATTTCCCAAAGTAACAATAACAACAAGAGGCCTTGATTCATACACAAAATGTCACTTCCACAAGCATGGTTGTCCTAATAATACATCACAAACTTTAAGGGGAGCAATGTCACACAATACCTCATCCGTGAAGGGCTTGATGTTGTATGGAAGGCGACACTACTGGCTCACGCGAAGATCCCATCCTTGGTAAAGCCACTTGATGGTGTATGATTGTGGATGTGTTGTGGTCAGTAAGCCCAGCCGCTTCATGAACTTTGCCGAAATGAACTGTAGCGGTGAGCCCTTTACCCACATCTGGGAGTGGAAGAGACGCTCCTCCTCCTCTGGATCTTTGGGTTCCTCCTTCTAGATCTTCATGGTGGCAACGGTGGAATTGGGCTCCACTTTGATAATCTTCTTCCCTTTGCCATTCCCCTGTCAGGTTTTGACTCAGAGTTGAAACATGCATCTGATTCTGAAACCTTTAGCTCGGCCACTAGTGACTGCTTAGCCCAACACTCACTTGTGTTGTGAGTGGAGCTCTTATGGAACTCACACCACTTTCTTGTGTCCTTTTTCAGCTCCACGATGTTGTTATTTGCTTGTAGCTTTGGTGGGTTGTCTTGGGCTGCCTCGCCTTGGCTTTGTCCTTTGTTCTACGTTTTGGGGGCACCTTTCCATTGCCTTGGATTCACAAATCCAAAGTCTTGCTTCTTCTGTTTAAAATTTTGTTCAACCTTGACAACATATCGGTATGTCGTGTCGAGCGAGGGGATGTTCAGGAATTCTATTTCTTCCTAGATGTACTTGTGTAGGAAGTCGTGGTATTTGAGTACCAAATGCTGCTCCGAATCCTTGATACCCGACTTTGTGCGAAGGGTATGGAAAATATTGGTAAACTCTGCCACGTCTTGGTCCCTTCCATGCCGTAGCGTGGTCCACTTGATGTATTCATCCTCATAGCTTCTGATGGCCTTTGGAGAATGATTGTAGCAACTCCACCGCTGCTTCATTTGTTGTACAATGACTCTTCTTTGGACCTGGCTGTTTCTCATCTTCATCGTCATCCTTGAAGACCAATTGAAATTGAGCATATTCTCAGTTTCTCCCTGGTTACAACTTTTGTTAGCATATCTGCAGGATTCTGGCTAGTGTGTATCTTTTCGAGCTTCAATTCTCCATCTTCCAACACTGATCGTATGAAATGGTACTTGAGCTGTATGTGTTTAGTCCTAGAATGAAACGCTGAGTTCTTTGCAAGATGAATGGCACTTTGGCTATCACTGTATAACATGCCCATATCATGCTCCTTACCCAGTTCACCCATAAACCTTTGTAACCAAATCATTTCTTTACTAGCCTCTATAGCAGCAACATACTCTGCTTCTGTTGTTGAAAGTGCAACAAAATTTTGGATTTTTTAAACCCAACTGGCAGTTGTTCCACCAACAGTGAATAAATATCCTGTAGTGCTCCTCCTGTTATCTCTGTCACCTGCCATATCTGTTGATATTCTAGGGCCCTTCCTAGAATATCGGCCCCCTGGACCCCCGCAGGGGGGACAAGTCCCCCCGCACCCCCCCACGTGGAGGGGTGTACAAACTTCCTGGGGTATACATTCGACTGAAACAAAAAACCTCTGAACAATCATGCTCCACACACAACAATCTCCCACTTGGAGAATGATTGTAGCAACTCCACCGCTGCTTCATTTGCTGGACAATGACTCCTCTTTGGACCTGGCTGTTTCTCATCTTCATCGTCATCCTTGAAGACCAATTGAAACTGAGCATATTCTCAATTTCTCCCTCGTTACAACTTTTGTTAGCATATCTGCAGGATTCTGGCTAGTGTGTATCTTTTCCAGCTTCAACTCTCCATCTTCCAACACTGATCATATGAAATGGTACTTGAGCTGTATGTGTTTAGTCCTGGAATGAAATGTTGAGTTCTTTGCAAGATGAATGGCACTTTGGCTATCACTGTATAACGTGCCCATATCATGCTCCTTACCCAATTCACCCATAAACCTTTGTAACCAAATCATTTCTTTACTAGCCTCTGTAGCAACAACATACTTTGCTTTTGTTGTTGAAAGTGCAACAACATTTTGGATTTTTGAAACCCAACTGGCAGCTGTTCCACCAATAGTAAATACATATCCTGTAGTGCTCCTCATGTTATCTCTGTCACCTACCATATCTGCATCAACATATCCCTGTAGAGAAATGTTTTAACCACCAAAGCATAATGCTTGATTTGTGGTACCTTTCAAATATCTGAGAATCCATTTCACTGCCATCCAATGTTCCTTTCCTGGATTGTTCATGTACCTACTTACAACTCCCACTGCATATGCAATATCAGGCCTTGTGCAGACCATTGCATACATTAAGCTTCCAACTGCTGATGCATATGGAACTTTAGACATATAATCCATGTCTTCTTGGGTCTTTGGGCACATTTCCTTAATTAAGAATGCAAGAATGCACACTTGAGGAACATGATTTATCCATCACAAACTACCACTACCAACAAATATATTTTGAAAGGACAATTCATTCTTTTGAAAAGATAAGTTATCATTGTGTTTTAAACTTTTCAAAAACCCATGTTTATATCGAAAAGATTAAATGGATAAACAATAAAAGAAGGAAAAATGGATTTAAAATGGTTTTCATAATAAAAATTTGAAATGAAAAATAGAGAATTACATAATTTATAAATATTAAGCTTCATAAATATTTAGATTTGATATGTGTACTTTTATGACACTTATTTGTTATTGTATATAATTTTTTTTTATTTTTTATCTATTAGACTAACCTAAGTACCCACAGGGGATTTGAACCGGTGACCTATAACAAGGAGTGCCTTAACAGCGCACCCATTCACCGTCAATCCAAAGCCCCGTGGGCTTATTGTATATAATTATTATAAAGTTGCTATTATAATTATTATAATGTTTGAATCTCGATTAATTTTCCTTGACTAAAAGTTAAACCACAATTTTATAATATTAACATTATAGAAGAAAATCATTTCATTGTTTCACTGCTTGTATGCGGTAGGAACCTGTACCGTCATATCACTGGTTTGCCAAATCATGGAAGAATTAAATACTTCTGCAGATAATTACTTATGCAGTAAACCTACCGGCTGAGAAAGTGTTGTACTATCATTGAATTAAAAAGGTTGTCGGTATTGAGGTACTTGGTCTTTGGTTGGTTAGTTTGTTGAGAGAAACAATTGTTGGCGTCCCCATCGTTGTTATAAAATGTGATTGTTAGAACATAACATTGTATATAATTATTATAAAGTTGCTATTATAATTAATATAATGTTTGCACCTCAAGCGAACTCTCTAGCCACACTTGAGGAAAGCTTTTCACCTCAAGGGATTTTGTCTCTCTAGACATTTAATATATTTGGAGCTAAAATGGATATAATATTAAAAAAACTATCATATAGTGAATTTTTTTGTATGTAACCGTTCTCATATATACTATTTTGGTGGAAATAATTAAAGTTGTTAATATTCTTATTAAATTTTAAGAATAATGAATAAAATTTGTGTAAAATAATATTTTTTTGTTAATTACTATGGCAAATCCGTATTAATTTTAAACTCTATCTTGCATGAAGAGATATTTTATAAAGTACAAATAAATAAATAAATTTATTTTTTTCAAACTTTAAAATTAATTGCATAATCAAACTCATCAAATATTTAAATTAATTAACATTGCAAGAATGCACAAGCGAGGAACTAAGTGCCATGGATAATGATTGAGTAATCCTTCTACTTCTTGAAAAAATTCAATATGTTTGGTAAAATGTCAAGAATAATTTGGGCTTATATTTTTAGAAGTTATAGTTGAGCCTTTTAATCTTTGAAAATCGAAGAAATTATTTATATAAAAATTAATATCCCTTTTGTTGGTGATGATTTGTAAATTCTTTTTAAATAAAGTGATGTGATATAATATATTACAAACTCTTGCCAAAAGCATTCCCTTTTGTAAATTGGTTTTAGTTAACTAGAACACAATTTTATTATAATATATCAAACACTAACAATGACAAATTAGAAATAATACAATTATAACTATATCAATGACAAACTAGAAATAACACAACTATAGAAATAATACAATCATAACTATATATATGATAAACTAGAAATAATTCAACTATAACTATATCATTTGTGTGGGGAATCGAGTTATCACATTTGAAGAAATAAACAAAAAGATTTTAGTTTGAACTATATGCATTGACACTTGGATATTCCATTTTTCACCAAAATTTAAAGTGGACATTAGAAAACAAAAATACTTCATTTTTTTAAGTTTTTAATTCTATTTATTTAAGCTTTGATTAATTTAGAGAGATTTGCTAATGTATAATTTTTACGGTCATCTCTTAAATGTATATTCAATCAATTATTGGCGAATCACCATAGTTTCTTCACTTAAAAAAAGAAAGACTAATAATGAATTCTCACATTGCTGCATATATATGTATATGTATATGTATATGTATATGTATATGTATATATATATATATATATATATATATATATATATATATATATATATATATATATATATATGTCTAACATAGTTGCTTTTCATTTGTCAGTGTGTATTCCTTTTGTGTTTCAAATTATTATTTTTTTCTCAAATATACATGGAAGTGAATCTATATAAAAAATTCATATATATATATATATATGTCATGGATGTGAATCCATATCAAATAAACTCTTTAACATAGTTGCTTTTCATTTGTCAGTGTGTATTTCTTTTGTGTTTCAAATTATTTTTTTTTTCTCAAATATACATGGAAGTGAATCCATATCAAAAATGCTCTCTAACATAATTGCACATTTCATTTACGAGTGTGTATTGCTTTTGTGTTTCAATTTTTTTGTTTTCTCAAATATATATTTAGTTGAAATATGTTATAATTAAAATTAATAAAATTAGTATAGATTCTAAGTATATTATTAAAATATGTTACAATTAAAATTAATTAAAATGGTATAGATTAATATGTTATTAGTTTTTTTTGAAATAATAAACTTATTACATTTCAATTATTAATTAATAATAAAATAAATAATTATTATTACATATTATGCGTAAATAAATTTAATAATAAAATAAATAATTATTATTAAATATTATACATAAATGCATTTAATATAATACACTGCCAAAACCCCTTAATACTTAAATTTAAAATTATTATCATTATTCATTAAAAAAATTATATTATTTCAAATAATTTATCTTTTATTTATACGGAAAGTCACCACTTTTTATTTGACTCTATCTTGCAAATGCAGACTCGTTATCATTATTATTATTAAAATAATAATAACATATTACAAATATCATGCCTGTGTGTGGCCTTATCATGATTACCGTTTTCATGGGCATATATTCTTCTAAAAAAATAATATCATGTAGCATACCTCCATGAGTAGCAAATACAGACATGTAAAAAAGTCAAGTTATAAATACTAATAAATCCTAATTCAAAAAATATTTTTCGTGGAGAAATACATTTGAATATATAGTCAAGTTATAAATACTAATAAATCCTAATTCAAAAAATATTTTTCGTGGAGAAATACATTTGAATATATGGACCCAAATACATAAAAGGTTTGAGGAAAGTTTAGGAAGTGAAAGAAATTAGAGGTACAAAGTTTATCACATACATGTGACATGCTAATTTTACTTGAACTCAATCTATATAGTTCTGGTCATATTATGCATTAGATCCATTCTGTTATGGCCACATCATAATTTTGCGTCAGTTGTGAATAGGTTGACTTTAGGGTTTGATCGTCTTTTTGGATGGTAAGTAGAATAATTAGTTTTGGAGAGAGGAGATTTTAGTATTGTTATTATATATGATGAGTCAAAAGTTAAAATAGTTGATTGACAAATATATTTATAAAAGATAATTAATTGACACAAAATTTACTCAAAAAAAGGATTATTGATGGGTTGGTTCCTCTTTATATGTCATGGGTGAATGATGATCTTTCCTACACAGATGTTCTTGATCCCTTCCTTAATGGCGTTGGCAGTTGATTTTACTGGTCTTTACCATTAAAATACACACCTGTTGTTTAATTGCGCTTTGGTGAGTAGACAACATGGATCGATTGGGACTGGAATAGCCTTTGTAGTTCAGAGAGTTTAACTTGTTGAGTAGACAACATGGATCGATTGGGACTGGAATATACTTTGTAATTCAAAGAGTTTTTCTTGGCAGCTCTGTTGTAGAGCCAAAAGTCAAAGCACAAATTCAAGGGAGGGTGTAAAACAACTTTCGATGAACACTACATGGGAGTCGTTTTGTAGAATGAGTTGGATCCACCTGCAGGTGATTGATGAAATTAGTGTTGTACAATGTAGTACTCAACAATGGATGCCAATAGCATAATGAATTGAAGACGATTGTACTTCATCTATGATGGCACAAAAAGACTCAAGCTTGGTAGCTTGGTGAGCTAATAAGTTTCTAAATAAATAGATTTTTTTTTTTTTTTTTATAAAGTAGACTTTGCAAATAGTTGGTTTAACTTTTGGTCAAAATTAAATTAATTCATAGTCAATGTGATATTTATTACGTAATTGGTTTAAATTTATTATCATTATTCATAAAAAGCTACATTATTTCAAATAGTTTATTTTTTTTTATAGAGAAATTCACCACTATTTAGTTGATTTCACTTTTGTAAATGAAGACTCATTATTATTATTATTATTATTATTATTATTATTAAAATAATAATAATAATGCATGTGCATGGCCTTATCATGATTACCGTTTTATATATATATATATATATATATATATCACTTAGCATACCTCCATGAGCAACAAATACTGTTTGTAAAATAGTCAAGTTATAAATACCAATAAATCCAATGCAAAAAATATATTTCGTGGAGCATTACCTTTAAATATATGTGTTGAAGAATCTAGGGTAATTAGGTTAATAATATTCTTCTCACGAGGATAACTATTTGTGTTGTAATTTTTCACTTTTTCTTATTAGCACAATCTTCTCTTATTATTATTAGAGCATGTTTTATTGCTTCATTAAATAATTACCAAAACAAAAGAGACAAGAACACAAGATGTTGGCTCTCTGTCAGGGTCAAAACCTCTCACTCTTTGAGAGGAAAACCTCTCACTTTTCTAAATGATGAATACCAATACCAAGACCCTTGACCTCGTAGACACTCCAAGATCAAGACACATGTTCTCTTGATAGTCCTCTTCGAGATCTTCATCATTGTCTGGATATTGAGATCTGCCTTGACAGTGTTGAGATTCTTCATTCTTGATACCAAGATCTTCATTGTTTCCTTAACACTAAGATCTTCACTACTGCCTTGAAACTGAGACCTTCAACACAGACATAATACAAATTGTAGTTACAACAAATCAATGAGACCTTATTGTGCCAAGACAGAGGTATACTTCACAGTTCCATCACCAAGTATCTTTTCTTTGATTATTGTAATAGAGTTCGAACCACAAAATCTCCACAGCTATTGTTCTTACGAAATCACAGAGAGGCTTCCAAATTACTTAATGCAATGATACCAAAGCTAGAGATATGAATTTCTTGATGGTTGTGCTAAAGGTATGAGCCCATCACTGTTCTTCATTCGAAAAGATATCTGAGTAGTTGACAGTGATCATCCTTTGAAAAATATAGAGTAATATGAGTTATCTTGTTGTGTCACAAATCTGACTTTTATCTCTGATATACCCATACAAAAACACATAGATATCACCTAATTGTTCTCTATATCTAATCATCAAAACTTCAGAAGAAAATCTGAACCTGTCTTCTCTGCCAAAAGACAGAGATATGTGAAGTTTATTCATTGTAATTACCCATCTGAAATTTCAGAGATATCGAATCCTATACCTATCTTTATGTGAAAATATTATATGGGTATTTATAGTATTTTTTCCTCCTTAAATTATCTGATGTGTCCAACCGAATAATTGTCTATTTGAGGTGAGCTGACATGAATATTTCATACAGTTTGCAGACCGACTTCAAGAGAGGATTGCGCTTGTCTTTTTGGAGGGCTTTTCTAGACACTAGGTTGACTCATATACATTTTATATATGCTCAAGAAGATCTCTTCATACATGACATTGACTCTTTCACTCATGTTGATGGTGCTGGACCCACCAACATGTCAGGGGATCTCCCCGGTAAGAAGTACCAACTAGACCTTAGACAGTTTGGTGTAGGAGTCCCAACAGTGGGTCGTATGGTATCACCTTGACCGTGGTTGCACACAGAGGCAAGAAGGATGTCCTTGTTGGTAGCAAGGGTGTGACTGGCACGACAAAGCCAAGGAAGGTGCATGAAGGGTTCTAACACATGGAAGGTGGAATAAGTGCGCCGCTTGGAAACCTATGGAAACACGTGGATTGGAAGGGAATACACGAGCAAAGAAACATCACCAGCTAGAAGGAAGGTAAACCAACGATCCAAAGTGATGGTTAAACCAACAACACATCTCAATAAGATTAATACATACATATATAGAAAATTCCACACATACATGCGTAACCAAACAAATACATATATTGTTAGTGTAACCAAGACAACTGAAATACAATAAAAACATATGCATGAAATGTGTTGGATTTGTTATATTAGGAAAGTGAAAGTTTGAATCATACATGAAACCATGACCAACCACTGGTCCCCACAACAGAATGTTACAGTCACTGCCGCCTGCTCCTCCAAAGAGATATACTAGCTTTGCACTGTGGAGAAGCCAAGGCTCATTACAATACAGTCCAAGCTTTCTCTAAGATACACCTATAGGAAGCTTGTCTCCCCAAAAGGATGTACAATGAGGTATGAGGTTCTATAAATAGCAAAGGGTGGGGTGACCCTTGACATTCCCCTTTGTGACTCTTCACCTACCCTTATGACTCTTCAACTACTACAGGACTATTACATTCGGCCATCGACACTTGGTCTTTCACTTTTACAAGATGTTACATTACAATCTGCACATGTACCCATGTGAGAAAAAATAGGCTTGAGAAATCCATGCAAGCTATCACTAAGACTCAGAAAACTGTGGGAAGACCAACTCTTCGACATCTTCATGATGATTGATGGTGGCAAACTGATGCCAAGCTTGGTAGTCCGTGATGGTGTCTACGTGCTCAATGGTGACATCCTGTTGAAAGAGAACTCTCGCCTCTGTTGCATCTGGGTACACTGATATGGCACCTCTTTCCAAATCATCTGCTAACATGTGCTTCATAGTATTGAGTGTAGCCAAACTAGCAACATAATGATGCATAGCGTGTGCACCGATCTCCAAGTTTATGTTGGTGGCTACACGCATCAACTCGTCAAAGTACATGTCCAACTCTGTTCGGAGTTGGTTCTTCGACTTTACCTCGGTGATTGTGCCAATATATGGGATCGTGTGCACGTGCACAATGACATCCATGCTTCTAAATACCCTTGCATGCGTAGCCTGCAAACTGGTGATGCGTTATGGGAGTTACTCATAGTTCTGGATCTAACTCGGATGCATGCCTTCAACTCTACCGCCCTCAGCTTCATCATCTTTGTAAAATTAAATGGGGCTCTGTCACACGGAATGAGTCAATCTTGCGGACAAGATAGACCTTCCTAGAATCTAACGATATCTAGTGACAAGCAAGCCAATAAAAAACTATCTTTCTCTAAATATGCATTTATAAACAAAGGCAAACAAGTGTTTTAGGCCTACCTTAGGTCCAATGCAAGTTTGTGGAAGCCTTGCTCCTTTGATCCAAATGAGCTCCCTTGTTGCGAATCTGCAAACACAAACAAGCAAAAAAAATAAATAGCACCTGAAAATCCAATATCATAAAGCATACTTAACATGATGATCAAGGAATTCATGAAACAAATGACATAAGACAATTTGTTGAGAAAAATGAATCTGATTGTATTAATTCAAATCAAAGAAGAACTTTACAACCTGTGCCTTGATGCTGTACAAGCTCCTCCCAGGGTCCAACAAGAAGTCTCCTCTACTTTGACAAGTTTCACTCTCTTCCCAATGAAGCCAAAAAGGTATGTGATCTCTCCTCTCAAGCTTAACTAGGAAGTCTCAATTCCACCAGCATTTACCCTCAAAATGTTCAGCTTCCAACCTCCCTAGCAACCAGCCCAATGCCTTAATTTATAGTGCAATGGAGGGAAGTTACTAGGTCCTCCTTCAAAGGGATCCTCCTTCAAAGGGATAGCTCCTCTCATCAAGGGATTAGCTCCTTCTCTTTTGGGATGCATGAACCACCTAAGAGCGACCAATCCACGTCAAAATTCCTTCTAGAATCATCTAGAATTAACCCAAAGTGAGTTTTTTTAGAATAAACTTGCGCCTTTTTGACTTTCACAGGGGTACGCACCCAATCCTTTAGGGACAGAGCGGGCAGGTCCGCAGTTTTTGTAAACAGGGGTTGCGGGACCGCAGGCAATAGTGAGAGAAAGTGCGGAACCAGAGCTTTGTTGATTTTTAATGTCTTTCTCTCATTTTCAAAGCTTGACTTGAAGAGCTGAGGTCTGAGACTTGCTTAGGAGGATAGTACAAGTGATGATAGACCCATACTGACTGCAAATAATCATGGTGACGATTTTTTTGTGTAACAGATTGCCCCCTAAAGTGCGAAGTCTGTAGTAGATGAGGATTTCATTTATCATTTAGGAAGAGTGAAGTACTTTATCATTTCGAGGATCATCTTGTGGAGAGCCCGGATGGAACCTGTAAAAACATTCAATGCAAGATATATATATGAGATCATATCATCGTTGAGGTAGGCATTCCCATACTCAGATCAAAACTGACTTAGAAAACTAACTACTGCTCTGATATAGGAATGATCTTGTAATACATCACAAGTATAGACTCATGTGGACACAGTATGGACGCAGCCATCTGTTTATGAATAGTCCATCATATCATGAATACAAAATTCCTCGCAGCCTGGATTGCGGAAACTAGATCCAGGGTCTTCATTTCTACTTCCCGAAACAGTACGATTCTATCAATGCGAATGAATGTGTTGAAGTCGAACATGGTAGAAACCACTTGATTACCAGTTGGTGATGTAAACTGTTAACAAGTGTGAGAGAAACCACCAGTGATGTCAATGGCTCTCAAAGTACCCAGTACAATCCATGAGATGTGAATAGATGTGTTGATGTCGAACATGTCATGGAGTCCTTTGATCGAAGGTCAATGATGCAACCTATCGTCGAAGGCGAGAAACCTGCCATTGAGGCATGCAGATCCCAAGGTACTGACGATTTCTAGATCATCTTTCTAGATAATGAGTCGAAGTCGATAGAAAGAATTCGTCGTAGGCAAGCCCACAACACGAAATCATAGATCAAGTTTGAAGAAATTTAGTTGCAAGGAATGACTCAGGGATGGTCAAGATGGATGAAAGATATTTTGCAGATGAATGGCTTATTGGCAGTGACCTCTTGAACACATAACGACACAACAGATGGTTTGGTGACAATTGACCCAAAGTTAATACCCAGAAACCGGCTGAAGACTTTCAATGTGGTTTGATCAAATGTTAAGCAAAGGATTTCCCAACCCAGGTGAATAAAAGTGTCGTGTTCAAGAGTGGTTACAAAGTGTGACAAACAGGATCATTTTTCTCTCTTTTCCCCCACCATTTTTGGCAAGTACCTCTTTATTTTTGACAAGCTTGAGGAGGATAACATTTGCTTGATTATAAGCTCATCCTTCGGATGAGTCCAACTTAGTTTAAATTCGAACCCTAAGAAGGAGTGGTTCGTTCCTGTTTGTAATTGAACATGTCCTTTACTGTGAAATTTTAACGAGTCCAGTATAGGAGAAACTCGGCGTTTTTCAATTTTAGAGAGTCTGAAAAACTTAAGAAGACTCCAGGGTTGACCTTTTTCGTAAATTTGTGTCTCCCAAGCCCGAAAAAGTATAAAATAATACTTGAGAGAACCGCTTGATCTTTACGACCAAGGAGTAACTTTTCGTAATTAGTGCCCCTGATCCGAAAAAATAAAAAAGCGATCAACGACACGTCATTTTATAACCAATATCGAATTTGAAATGACAAAAATCCGGACAATATTTTCATGTTTTTATGGTCAGAAAAGAGTTGTAAGTGGACCGTCTTTTTAGTTCCGTTTTAACGAGTTTAAAAAGAAAAACTCGGCGATCTTTTCATGTTTTAGGAGTCAGAAAAGAGCTTAAAGGTGACTCTAAATGTTTTTTCGTTGAAAATGATAGATTTCGCCTGAATAATCCGTTATCCTGAACAAAAATGCAAACATTACTCATACCTGTTTGAAATGGATAAAAATGCTGCAAAAATTACCTTTCTAAAGTGAAACATAAACAAATTTGCAATTCATTTATTCAAAAAACTTATAAAAAGGGCTTTCGTCAATTCATTTTTATCGTTTGAGATTTGGGTGAGAAAATAATGCTTTTGTTTAGAAACTTCCCGTGAAGATTGCGGAAAATCCAACCGTCGGAATCGAATGTCGTCTTCTCCAGGTAATCCACATCATCCTACTCTTCAATTTCAACCGTTTCAATTTTTGTTTTAGGGTTTTATTTCATTTTTTAGAGGGTTTTTAGGCTAAAAACCCGTGCGCGGGGGTCCGCAGGCATAACACTGGCAGCCCGCGGACCCGACTTTTTCTCAATGGGGAAAAAGTCAGGGGTTCGCACCTTCCATGAAGGCAAGGTGTGGACCCACGCACTGTCTCTAACACAGAGGGTGCGGTCCCCGCAGCAAGGGTTTTTAACCCAAAAATTCTCAAATTTGACCCAAACAATTTAATTTCTTGCATTCTAATTTGCCTTTTTGTTGGATGTAGAGTGTACATCATGCTAGATTGGCGTGAACGGGAGCATGAGGATGTGGATCTTGCCGCGTTGAATCACCAACCTTCGATTGATGCATTGAAGGCATGCGGCTTGTACAAATTTTGGGCCATACCTGGCATGAGGGCCCAGGTGGATTTCTTACAGTGGCTGGTAGACAGGTGGAGCATACAGGACCAGTGCTTCTTCATTGGTGGCCACCAGCTCGAAATTGAGCCGAAACATATACTTTTTGACCGGTTTGCCTAAGAGAGGCAAAGACTTGACTCTATTCGGGACTAGGCCAGGTGGCCAGTCTGTCGATAGCCTTCGGCTAGAGTTCTGCAACAGCCAGGCTAGAGACAAAGGGATAGACATTAAAACCATATCCCATCCTGAGCTCATGGTGATCGCATTTACTGTCACCAGACTTTGCGGGAGTGCCGCACTACATATTGCCACCGGATCCCAGATGCGGATGGCAGTTGACTGCTTTCGAGGCACCATCTTCAACTGGTGCGATGCTGTGTTGGCTAATGTAAAAGGCCAACTGACTAGAGCCAAGAACAGACAACTGAAGACCTTTGGTTATGGGGCTTTGGTTGTGAGCTTTGGTCTAGAGAGGGTCCCAATGTTGGTCCCGCAACACCTTACTGTTGGAGCTAGGCTTCCTCGAGAGCCCAAACTGATGCGATGGGTTGCAATTGTGGCCCGTCATCCGGACGAGGGGACAGAGGTTGTTCGATTCAAACCTGAGTATTTCCAATGGTTGGAAAACCAGGTTTTTTCTATTCAGGACTTCCCTTACGCTGGGGTAGATTTTCGTGGTGACCCAGACATGGCTCTTCCACCAGGAGAGCAATGGGATGACTCAGGTAAAATTATTTTCAACATTTTCCTATTTTAATTTTTAATTTTTAATTTTTTATATCATCCCAAAACTGATAGTAAAAGTTTCAAATGCAGATGTGGGTCCACAACGACCAGCCGCTCTCGGCCTTATGAGAGGAAACAACCAGCTGCAGCCGCACCAGCCCCACAGGACGAATCAGCAGAGACCTTGGCCGAGTTGGAGAGTCATCTAGAGCGCTTGACAGGAGACATTCTGGAGACCAGCATAGATGACATTCCTCGTCGACTTCAGCGCTATGTGATTGGGGTCCCAGGACCTTTTAGGAGGTTCCTTTGCAAAGTGGCCCGTGCAGTGGTTTCTTATCGAGATCATCACCAGTGATAGGATGATCGCCTATTGTAGGCACATATGACATTTTTGCTTTTTGTACTTATCATTTTTGTCGATCATAAGGTGTTTTTCAACCTATGATCGAGGACGATGTATTTTTGACACACTCTATATATATATTATTTATATATATATATATATATATATATATCACTATTACCGGCTTATCTTGTAAATCATGTTATGGAATGTTTTTAAATTTACATGTATGATTATTGCAAATGTCTACTTAACATTCGAGAAGCAATTGCATCTGCTAATGTATTTAAAGATCTTGGAATAAACTGATATTCAAGATAATCAAAATCACGTTCCAAGAGACGCACTCTCAAAAATAATCTCAATAACACTGGATTTCTAATGGCATACACTCTATTAAGCTGTAATACAACGAGTTTAGAATCTAACCTCCCTATCAAACTCCGAATCCCAAATGAAATAGATTCAGATAATAACTCAACCACTACACTATACTTGGCAATGTTGTTCGTTGTTTAACCGAGGCTTACCCCATGCATAGATACCAACTCGTCAGAGGGCGAATAGATTACCCAAGCTGCGGAAGAAATGTTCCGTGTATTACGACAAGCACCATCAGCGAAACCAATGTATGTTTGGAGAGGCATCGACATCTGCAATATCAAGAGTAAAACCAAGATAAGCAGGAATAATGACGAAAAACACTCTCTAAGCTAAGCACACTTTTTAAACTAAACACACCAGCTAGAAAGAAAACTATCCTAACTAAAAAATCTCCATACCCATTCTTTAAGCATAATACCTCTTCAGGTAAAGACCATTTCTGGGTTTACCTAAAGAGTCCCCGTCAAAGTCTACCAATTCATAGGCCCCTTTTGCTAGCTTTCGCTTGACAACATAGGGACCATGCCACATAGGAACGAATTTTCCAGCGCCTAATTTATCATTAGCTTGATCGTACACTAAGACTAGATCTCCTTCTGAAAAATTTCGAGGGGTCACATTTCGATCATACTGAGCTTTCATACGTTTTGCATGAGTTTCAATCGCCAATGCAGCATCACGTCGATTCTCATCTAATTGAGCCAAGTATAACAAACATTTTTCCTCTTCGAAGTGGCTGGAAGTAACTCGATGGCCATTTGCAATGACGGGATTTCGCATTCAATGGGTAACACAGCTTCCAGACCATAAACTAGTTGGAAAGGAGTGAACCCTGTTGACATTTTTACTGAGGTTCGATACGCCCAAAGCGCTGAAAAAAGCATGCTATGCCAATTCGACTGATGAATCCCAATGATTCGTCGGATCATGATGACTAAAACTTTGTTGATGGATTCAACTAGACCATTAGCTTGTGGATAATAAGGAGTTGAACTATCGTGACGCAAGCCAAGCTGGCCTGTAAGTTCGGTCATCATAACGTTTCAAAAATGACGCCCATGATCAGTGATGATCGCTTGTGGAACACCAAACCTAGCAATTATATGATTGAACACAAAATTGCAGCTGTTTTGCCGTCTGCCTCAAATGTAGGCATCGCCTCGGCCCACTTGGTAAAATAATCTACCGCAAGGATGATATATGCATGCCCCCCGGCCGAGTGAGGGTTACATGTAATAAAATCGATACCCCATTTGGAAAAATGACCAACAGCAATTATAGGGTGGAGAGGAGCAGGTGGAGCGCGCATCTTTCGATCAAAAATTTGGCAGTTGTGGCATTTTCGGACCGTGTTAATACAATCTTTAAACAAAGACGGCCAGAAGTAGCCAGCGCACAATATCTTTTGGGCTGTGGCATACCCAGACATATGACCGCCACACGCTCCAGAGTGACAGTCATTTAGAACCCTTTCAGCTTCCTCGTGAGTTAAACAACGTCGAAAAACAGAGTCCGCCCCACGGCGATAAAGAGTATCTCCAATAATCCTGAATTGTTAGGACTGGAATCGTATTTTCCGACGTTCTGACCTTGAAATTTCTGGTCGAAAGGATTGGGTCTGGAGATAAACGATGATATCCCCATACCACGGATCTAAAGTGCTGATGAGAAACAAGGATTCGTCCGCAATGGGCTCCTCCGCCACAGTTTCCGTGTCAGCACGTGGGAAGTCACACATTAACTCCGCAAAAACTAAAGATTTCTTAGACTTAGATTTTTCAAATTCCAAGTCGAACTCCTACAGGATGACAATCCATTTAGAGTACTTGCCCCCTAGCAATTGCTTGGTCAAAATGTAGATCATAGGGTTGCAATCAGAAATTACTGTAGTTTTACGTAGTAAAATGTAGTGACGAAAACGTTGGACAGCTTGAACAGCTGCCAATGCCAATTTCTCCACATGTGAGTATTTTAGCTCAGTTGGATTTAAAGTTCGACTAAGGTAATATATCACATGTTCAGTACCGAATTCATCTTCCTGAACTAAGACCATTCCAATGGTGGAATGAGAGGCGGCGAGATACAAGAAGTAGTCCTGGTTGTAGTTGGGAGGATGCAATAACGGTGCATGGGTCAACGCGTGTTTTAGTGCATCAAAAGATTTCTGAGCTATCTCATCCCAATAGAATGGAGTATTCTGTTTCAACAACCGGGTAAAACCCTTTGTAACCTCGGCGTAGTTAGGAATGAATCGTCGTAAAAAGTTTGCTTTCCCTTGCAAACTTTGGAGTTGGCGAAGACTCGAAGGAGGAGGCAATTTGACAATAGCTTCAACCTTCGAGGGATCGACGCGAATGCTGGCTTTCGAAACAACAAACCCCAGCAATCGACCCGTTTCTATACAGAAAACACACTTGTGTGGATTCAACCTAATCCGATAATGCCTACACCTCATAAAGATTGCTCGTAAATGGATGAGATGATCAGCTCGATGTAATGAATGAGCAGGCAAATCATCGAGATAGGGTTGCACAATGTGCTTGATGTCATGAAACGCATAAGACATGGCCCTTTGAAAAGTTGCCCGGCATTCTTGAGCCCAAAAGGTAATTTGCAATAAGCAAATGTCCCCCATGGACAAATGAAAGCCGTTTTTGGTTGATCGGCAGGTAGAATATTGATTTGATTGTATCCGGAAAAACCATCCATGAAGGAGAATATTTCGCTGCCGGCACAATCATCAATGATTTGATCGATATAGGGAGTTGGGTAATTGTCCTTTGGACAGGCTCGATTAATGTCCCTATAATCGATACATATTCTTATTGTCCCTTGCTTTTTGTTAACCGGAACAATATTCGATACCCAATCCGTTAACGGGATCGGATAAATGAAACCTGCTTTGAGTAATTTTTCAACTTCTGCTTTAATAGCAGCAGCTTTTCTTGGGTGAATCTGACGCAAACGTTGCCGGACGGGTTTAGCGTCCGGGTAAGTCTTGATTTCATGAACAACAATTGCGGGGTCAATTCCTGGCATTTCCTCATATGACCAGGCAAACACGTCGCGGAATTCTTGAAATAGGGCCTTATATATTTGAATTTCATCTTCTGTACACGAGGCACCTATATGAATGTTTCAACAATTCCAGGCTTAACCGAAATGTCAATAGGAATAGTTCGAGAGATGTTTCCCAAATTTAACTCTGAATCAGGATTTTTCATTGGATTCTGAGGTTCCTTGACATATTCAGTCGTAAAAATTGATGAAAAATCATTTTCAAAACGATCATTCTCGGGTAAGAACGAAGATCTGTGATGGAGATCTTCCCATGGTAAATCATCTACACATAGGATTTCACGAATTTGCTCATCAGAGTGAACAAGTTCGGAAAACGTTGTTGAATCCGAGCTTGATGTGAAAAGTGATTCCTCACGGACCACATTCATTAAGTCAATTTTGGTTGAAGATGGGTCGGTAAACGATTGCACGGCCTCATACGCAATTTCATATGGACTCAAAGGCATAACATCACCAAATGAGTCTATCTCAGATTCAGAAGGAACGATCCAAGGATCATCATAAACAATGGTGTCTGACGAAATCATATGAATGGTTGCAAAAGAAGACGATGCGTTGATCGGAGGAAAAGGAAAAGTTCCCAGTAAACCGGCATCTTTAACTAGTCCTACTCCAACATCCTTATACGGGATAGTCGTTTTACCGACATGCTGAATGCTTTCAGAAGAGGCTGGGTCAGATGAAAAGTAAGCCAGCTGGTCTATTGTTACGATCTTTCCATTATGAGGAAACTTTATAACCCGAAAGACCGATGAAACGACAGCTGTCATAGCGTAAGACCAACTACGACCCAAGAGAAGGTTGTAATCTAGAGGGGCATCAACCACCTCCACATCTAGATTAACAGTTTTTCCTTCAACCCCTATAGGTAAATCCTGTAGAATGCCAAAAGGATGAAACCCACGGCCATCAAAGGCCTTTAGAATCGTCGGGGATTGATTTAGTGAAGGAGAACCAAGCGATCTCCAACACTGTATCGACATAATACACGTTGAGGCTCCCTCATCAATCACAGTCCTATGAATAGGCCTGTTTTTTACTATCACTGGGATCTGGAAAGCCATTTGATGAGGTAAGCGCGGTGTACTATTTTCTAGATCGAAAATTATTAGGTTCGAGTCCTGAACGTCAACAGCTCCTATAGCCGACAAAAGTAATTTACGTTGTGCTGGACATGATTGCAGCACTTCCAAAGCCGACATTGCTGAGGGTGAAACAAGCTAAATCCTCAACAATGTTATAGTTCTGAGCCGCTCTCGCATGTGGATTGAAAGCTGACTTTCGAAGTATACCCTTGGCGGGCGGTTTGATTACTAAGTCTGGATTAGGTTTCTCGATCTGTAGTGGATCGGAACCGGGAGCTGAGGTTGATGGGTTAGAATGAGAAGATTCTGCTTCTTTACCATCAACAGGACTTTTACTACCATAATCATGCGATCGAGTCGCAATCCTAACATGGGACATCATCAGTATGGGTTCTTCATTGGCATTCGAGGAAGAACCTATCATCTTACTGTCTTGACTTGGAAAAGGATCCTTCAAAACAGCAGGCGTTTGGGAACCTTTGACAATCTTCGCAACCTCTGCACGATGAGGGCAGTCTCTTGTAAAATGCTCTTCGTCACAAATGAGACAAGGATAACGAGGTTTGCGTTTCTCATCATTGGATTCCGCTTTTTCAGGTTTCTCTTTTGAATTTTTGTCCGTTTTATTTTTCTTCTTCCCTTTCTTCTTACCACCGGATTTTGATTTGGCTGTAGATGACTCTACAACGTGAATATCGGCGGAAATCTCCGCGGAAGAATCTCCTGTCGGGGAATCTGGCAAGGTTATGATAGGAGAAGAATTCTTGGAAGACTTCTTCTTACTTTTGGTGTTAACCGTACCAATCATACCATCAGCGGCATGAGACCCTGAAGGAGCTGCAGCGATTTGATTTTGCTTAGGAAGATCGGGGATTTTCTCGTGTAACGTACCTGACTGAGTATAAACCAAGTCAAGGTACTGTGCTTGAGCAATTACTTGCTCCTCAGTAACGACTCCGGCCTTAGCTACATCCTCAGTGATCTTTGGCAACAAAGATTTTACAAACCATTCAGCTAAGATCTGATCCGGAATAAAAACCTTCACTAAACGCCGTCGACGTCTCCATTCATGAATGTGATCTGAAATGTAAGTGGACGTCGACTGCTTTAATGAAGTTAGTAATTCCGTGCCATTGTCATATCTGACTGGCAACTGAAAATGAGTTAAAAACGAGGTAGCTAACTGACTAAAGTTATAAAAAGTGCCTCGCGGTAACTCAATGTACCACTTGGCCGCGAGACCAATTAGAGTGCGCTGGAAAAGCCTTAGACGGATTGAATCATCTGAAATGGAGTTAGACGCACACCAGAGGTGATAAGTCATCACATGGTTCGACGGGTCCTCTCCTGATTTGCCTTCAAACTTAGGAATATCACTAGGCAACTTATTCGGCATTGGCGGCCAAAACGGAAGATAATTAATGGGATCGTTCGTTAGGCGCGACAAGTCAGGCAAGTCCAAAGTTGCGATAAACGGTAACTGACGATTAGGGTCCCTAAAACTCTGGGTCATGAGACCAGCCCCAGGAGGAGGATATCCAGGATAACTAGGAATAGGAATTGCATTTGGGATATTGTATCCTCCCGGAAAACCAGGATTAACCGGACCGTACTGGGGTTGTTGAGGTTGTTGATATGTGTACCCAGGGTACGGTTGATACTGATAGACTGGCTGCTGCACAGCAGGACCGAATTGGTACTGTCCCTGGTACGGTTGATAAGTAAATTGTGGTTGACTTGTGACAACCGTACTTGAACCAGGTTGTCCTACAGGCATCTGAACCGAAGTTTGAATTGTGGATCCAGACGGAGGTAAAGATGTCTGAGGAGTAGATACAGGAACAGTAGAAACGGAGCTGTCGATACTCCAGAAGTAGGTGGGGTAGATTGAACAGATGTTGCAGTTGCAAGTTTGAGGCGGAGTACGAGGCGTACTAGGCCCAGGCTGAGAAACTACCGAAGGTACAGAAGTTTGAATAGTAGACTGGACAGGTTGCTGGGGTGAACCAGAAACTAAGGGTTGTCCAGTTTGAGATGACAACTGTACATTCGGTTGCAAGACCTGTTGAGTTTGCGATGGATCCCACACTAAATCATTCGGGGTACGGACCCATAACAGGTTGAGAATATTGAGGACCATAACCGGGTTGAGGGTAGGGTTGATAATTCAAAGGTACATTTCCCGTTCCTTGAACATATGATTGACCGGAGGGTGGTTGGAAACCTTGGTTCGAGTACTGACCTTGGGGTTGATACCCTTGAGGCACGTACTGATACTGGGGTTGACCTTGAGGTACATATTGATACTGGGGTTGACCTTGGGTACATATTGAGTCTGGGGTTGACCTTGAGGAACGTACTGTCCCGTAGGTATGTACTGTCCTTGAGGTTGCCCCCCAGGCGCAAATTGGGTACCTTGAGGTTGCCCCCCAGGCGATAATTGAGGATTTTGAGGCTGCCCCCAGGCGGTAACTGGCCACCTTGAGGTTGAGGATTAGGAATAGTACCTGACATCATGAGAATATCTTCTACACTCAACGGCTTAGTACCATTGCTTCCAGTTAATAACCCTTGTTCAATGGGTTGAGGAGATGCTCCCGCAAAAGTACCAGAAAGTGACTGATACCCAGAGGGAACAGAAGGACCGCCGTACAAAAAGGATTCTGGCGATTGAGTAAACATGGACGACTGTCTTGACATATTTAACGGAGGATAGTAACCTCTAGGTGTTGGGTGATAAGGAACACGAGGTGGTGAAAAACTTAGCCCTGGGTTTTCCAAGAAATTAGTCAAAGAAAGATACCAAGCACTGCTCCTAGGTGGACTGTAAAAAATTGATTCACGCTCCCTTAGTTCAATAGCAGGTTGATTTTCAGGGATAGGGATGCCTACTTCTTCTTCCAGAGTAGCAAGTTCTTCGATAGCTATAAGTCCAGAAGGAAGATTTTGGGTAATTATTCTTTCTACCTTAGGTGAACCAGGACCACTAGAAGTTGGAGAGGTAAACCCGATGTTGGAGTAGCAGCAAATTCACTTTCAGGTTCGGATATTTCAGGTTCCTCACCTATATCACTAGTAGATGAAAAGCTACCAGTAACTTCGGAAACAGACACTGATTGTGGATTATAATCTGCTACTAAAGCTTGAAAATCAGGATGTACCACCAAAGAAGACTCTCCTTCTTCAGGTGACCCAACTCTACTGTCTCTAGGAGTTACGAGGGCTCTTAACCCTTCAGGCTGGCTCGGTGAAAACTCAGGAGGTTGGCCCCGAAGTCTACGGGACTTCCTCGGTAATTCAGCCACGATTAAAAAATTTTAACTACTTCACACGCAAACAAAGTAAAATCTCAATGAAAACCACCTAAAGCCTCTAAAGAACCAAACAAATTTGAATCACACGCCTAAAGAATCTAGGAGATCAAACACACACAAACAGTAACTTTCCGTACTGAAAACACTAGTTGGTGATGAAGCCCAACGTCGCAGAGTTCAATACAGAAATGGCGGTTGGAACAGTTACCCCGGCAACCTGCTTAATGAATAGACTGGCACAAGTTCCTCCACTAAACCGTCTCGAGTGAAGAGAACCCCCCAGAAAATCCAAGTGAGTCTAGCCGACGTCTGCTCCAGGTACAGTGGGATCTTCCCACCACTGTCACCTTAGGAAGAATCCTATAGAATATGGTCACTAAGGTTACCAACGGAAACAAATATACCTGGGGGAACAGTCTACGATCCGATACGCACGCAAGGGCAGAGTAACAAGCTCAATCCCCTTGAAGGCTCCTTGACATAATCCAAGGTTTACCAACAAGTGACCCCAGGCTCCTCGACAATGGTTAATCCGAGGTTTACCATTTTTAATACGTGAATATCTGGCATCGTTCCCAATGAGGAAGGATTGATTCCCACACTGGTTCGGACACGATCTCGTGCTTCTCCTTTAAGAGGAGCTTTCCCAGAGCATAAATGCAACAATTGGATTTCTCTCCTACCGCAAGATACAACTACTTGTTTGTTTTACTGTCTTGGAGAGTTAATTACTCCCTACTCCAAGACACTAGCCTAAGCTATGTTGGTGTATCAGAGCCCTAGAAATAAAAATATTACTAGATAGATTTTACTTTAAGCGTTATTTTTATTGGTTTTTGTTTAAGTCAAGAGGTGCGGAGATGAAACTCGTGGTATGAAGACTCGACTCGAAATCACTAAAAAATGCACTTAAGATGATTAAGCAATCTTTTCCCTTCAATGAACTTCTAGCTAGGAAAGAGTTTGAGAATGCAAATACTTGTAAACACAAATCTTTCTTAACAAACAAATTAAAAGAAGAGCTTTTGTCTTTTCCAATGCACTCAAAACGAGACAACTAGTTATTTTCACAAAAATTTCCCTTTTCTTTCAAAAACTCAACCACTACAAAACAAACTTTTTCCAAAAGAATTTTTATTTTTTATAAAACACTCAAAACTATGGAAATGACTAATCTTGAGATCTATAAACTATAAAAACCTATTTGAAGTCAAAGCTTACAAGATGTCTTTTTAAGGATGTTTTACTTAGCTAGATGTAAACTAAGGACCAATTTATGCAGAATCACAAATCAGTCAAAAAACAACCAATTTTTGTTTTCTTTTTAAAAATGAAATCCAAACTTTTAACACAAGCTTTTCGAAGTTTCGTAAAGAGAAAACACAAGGTGGATTCCTCAACAAAGGTAGATTTTGCAAATGGTCAGACTCATAAGAAGGCTGGTAAAAACAAGGTGATCTGAGGTTTCTACAGCTTCTAGCTCAGAGCTACTACAAGACCAAAATGAAAACCAAACCCAACAACAAAACTTCTAGGAATTTCACCTAAAACCCTAACACCAATGAAATAACCTAAGGAAAGCTTCTGACAGGTTATATGCAGGTTTGGGCAGGGATAATAACATCTAAACAAAAACTAAGCTGACTAACAGAGAAAATCTTAGGTTTTCCAAAATTTTGACAGGGTCCGCAGGCCCACAGTTAACACAGGTGCGGTACCGCTCTGTGCTAAAAGCAAAAGTGCGGATAGGTGCACTGTGTCACAAGACGAGGGTGCGGTCCTCTCCCAAAGTTATGAAAAAAACAAAAGATAATCCTAGATCTACTAAATCTACCCAATTCCACACACAACAAGCCAAAAACAGAAACAAAAACACAATTTCTCAGGTCAAAGTAAAAACAAGGAAAAAATCAAGTCCCCAGTGGAGTCGCCATTTTGTCACACGGAATGAGTCGATCTTGCAGACAAGATAGACCTTCCTAGAATCTAACGATATCTAGTGACAAGCAAGCCAATCAAAAACTATCTTTCTCTAAATATGCATTTATAAACAAAGGCAAACAAGTGTTTTAGGCCTACCTTAGGTCCAATGCAAGTTTGTGGAAGCCTTGCTCCTTTGATCCAAATGAGCTCCCTTGTTGCGAATCTGCAAACACAAACAAGCAAACAAATTAAATAGCACCTGAAAAGCCAATATCATAAAGCATACTTAACATGATGATCAAGGAATTCATGAAACAAATGACATAAGAAATTTGTTGAGAAAAATGAATCTGATTGTATTAATTCAAATCAAAGAAGAACTTTACAACCTGTGCCTTGATGCTGTACAAGCTCCTCCCAGGGTCCAACAAGAAGTCTCCTCTACTTTGACAAGTTTCACTCTCTTCCCAATGAAGCCAAAAAGGTATGTGATCTCTCCTCTCAAGCTTAACTAGGAAGTCTCAATTCCACCAGCATTTACCCTCAAAAATGTTCAGCTTCCAACCTCCCTAGCAACCAGCCCAATGCCTTAATTTATAGTGCAATGGAGGGAAGTTACTAGGTCCTCCTTCAAAGGGATAAAGCCCTCCTTCAAAGGTATAGCTCCTCTCATCAAGGGATTAGCTCCTTCTCTTTTGGGATGCATGAACCACCTAAGAGCGACCAATCCACGTCAAAATTCCTTCTAGAATCATCTAGAATTAACCCAAAGTGAGTTTTTTTAGAATAAACTTGTGCCTTTTTTACTTTCATAGGGGTTCGCACCCACTCCTTTAGGGACAGAGTGGGCAGGACCACAGTTTTTGTAAACAGGGGTTGTGGGACCGCAGGCAAGAGTGAGAGAAAGTGCGGAACAAGAGCTTTGTTGATTTTTAATGTCTTTCTCTCATTTTCAAAGCTTGACTTGAAGAGATGAGGTCTGAGACTTGATTAGGAGGACAGTAAAAGTGATGATATACCCATACTGACTGCAAATAATCATGGTGACGATTTTTTTGTGTAACAGGCTCTTTTGTATCTCACTACCCATGTCTGCATGCACTCAAAAACAGCATGTAGATTTGACAAGATGCGTGCTCTCCTAGCACAGCGCTGTTGCCAACCGTTGAGATGGACAACTGCCTTATGCACAGTGTCAAATCTGGAATACAACATCTGCATGATTGTTTCGAGGGACGATACTTCACTCGGTATCACCATCTTCAACTTTGCTCTAGCGAATGACGTAACCTACTCTCATCCCTGCTTGGCTTCTTGTAAATCCTTAGCCATGCACTCGTTCTCTGCTATCAAGAATTGAACACTCGAGCTGGTGGCCTTGGCATATGCTCTGGTAGCATCACCAATGTTGTTGGATGCTTGTGTAGATCAAATATGATCACTCGTTCTGCAAACTACACAGGAGATTTGTGGACATTCAGAGTAGACACTCTACATGATTGCACAACTCTTTGTTGCGACTCGTTGACATATATGTTGTGCATCTCCGCTTTTGGATTGTCTTCAAGGATATTTGTGTGTCCTTGATCGCTTGGGACTATCTCTGCTTCCGAATCTGGTGAAGCTGGTGGGGTGACCTCTTGGTTATGAGGCATGAGGTCTGTATCCTGATCTAACTCTAGTTGTACCATGTCCGTATCCATTTTCTCTAGCATCTGTTCAATCTCTTGAGCTAAGTCCTTCTCCTAGGACTGCTCACCCTACATACTCTATGCTAGCTACTCAGATGAGTCTATAACCTATATGGGCACAGTTTCTACAATCTTTGCATGTTGCGCCTCCTATTGTGTTTATCCCTATTGCTCTTCCTTCTCTCTTCTACACAGCTCCTGTTCTTCCTATATTTGTTGCTTCAACTCTTGCAACTCCTTCTCTGTTTCCTCCATTCTCTATTTATCTCTTTTCCTTTGCACGTATCGCTTGTCATGTTGTCACCTCTTAGCCTCAATCTCCAAAGATGTTTCATCACGAGTGGATTTTCTTTGAACTTGCAGCTTTTTTCTGCCTCTGCACTGTTATCAACATTTCTCTTGCCTTTGTCATGCACAGTTTGTTACCCTCTGCTCCTGCGAATGATGGTACCCTCTGAGATGTTGCTTCGCGCCTCTTTGCCAACCATTCCACAACTATGAAGATCGATTCATTGAGCCTAGAGAAGCTGTGACAATATCTCCATGGGTCTTCCTCAGGCCAATGACACGCCCGTGGATCCACGAAAATTTCACTCTCACACAGTGGTCTTTTACAAAGCAATGTGGATCATACGAGTTGAAAATTATGGCGCTGAAATTGAATCTTTTGAATTCCTCCATCTTAGCGTTAGCATGTTTGAGATTTTGTATCTCTTATAACCCGATCCATAAAGGAAGAGCAAGCCAAGGTGCCTTCTTCTTCCTGTGCAGTCTAGTTGACAACCCTATCAAGATGTGTTATGACACTTCTTGCATGACGAGGTTTTCCATGGAAAACTTCTGTAAAACATGCGGGGGCTTCTCCACATTGTACATCTGTATGAAGGTGCCAAGGGGTGAGGCATTCCAATATGTTATGTTGATTAATGCCTCCATTGCTGCCTGTGACATGCAAGGTGGATCTTGCTCAAATATCATTTTGTACATCGAGGTGACAAAGTGGTCTGACAACTATGTGATGACTTGTGGA